>JARWLC010000010.1:64992080-65592080 GCA_033318265.1 Phyllotis vaccarum
CTTTAAGAGTCTGTCTGACTGGTTTGCCATCTGGGAATGTTTGTGGACACCATTTTGTCTCACCTTCCCCGAGAATCTTTAACACCACCGCCATTATTATTCCCTGCTCACCCGTTATATGGCCTGCCCCCGCATTGTATGATTGCTGTGCTGCTTCTTTCCCTGCTGAAATAGGAATAGTGTAGAATTTAGAGCAACATTTTATGTCTGAAAAATCAACCATCTCATCTCACACCACAAGCTCAAAAAAATTACAATAATTGCTTCGTTCTCTTGGTACTGTTTAGGAACCCCTTTATTTCGGGAGTTTACATTGTGGAAAATAATGCTAAGGTTATGCAATTGTTCTAACCAAATATTTAGTTTATCCATAGATTATGTAATTCATGGAAACAGTAATGTAGTGGTATAGGCTATGTATTTAGGTTTCAATCCAAAGATTAACTTGTATTAGTGATCTTAAGTCATTTATATGGGCTTCAATTTACCTATGATTTTAGTTAGCTCGATAGCATCTATAGGATGTCAATAATATTAATATTTTCTTCATACATAAGCTACTGTGAAGAGTAAAGCTTATTCCATTATGGCAGAATTATGATGTTACATTAAAAATAATTGTCCTGCCTACTAGTTTAATAAATACACTGATTGACAAAGGCAGATAGGAAATGTGGGCGGCCCTACCAGACTAAGAAAACTCTGGGAACAGGAAGAACAGGGCAGAAATTCCACAGAGAAGCCAGAAGATGTAGAGGAAAGAAGTGGAAATGCTGCTCTGAGAAAGGTACTGAGCCACATGGCTAAACAAGATAAGAATCATGGGTTAGTTTAAGAGCAAGAGCTAGCAAGTTATAAGCCTGGGCCCCAGGTCAATCAGCAGACAATTAAATAAGCCTCTGTGTGTTTCAGTGGAACTACAGGAATGTGGTCTGCAGGTCTGGGCTATGAGACTAGGCTGGAGAGTCTAGGCGACTAGGGTAGGCCTGAAAGTTCAGGTCAGAAACCTCATATAACATCCCTTGAAACAAAACATGCATAAAAAGTTACAAGAGTCCTGCTTCCTACAGTACTATTTAAGCTTATTAGGGCTGATGGTCTATAGAAATCAAACTGCATTTCTGATCTGCTTTCCTGTTCATCCTTCAATCACCCCATCCCCAATAAAATTCTTATTTTTATCAGATATTAGGCATTTATTTATCTTTAATATACTTATCAATTTTTTAAATTTTACTCTGCAAACTAAAGTATAAGCTCCATGGAATAGTGAATTTTCCTGTTTTGATACAGTAAATTCTCAGAGTTACGAAGAGTGTTGAGAGTGTTATAGGAACTAATTGAACACTTGTGAATATTTAAATAAACAAGCACTATGGGCTGTGTAGATGGCCCAGAGATTTAGAGCACTGGTTTCTCCTCCAAAGGTCACAGTTTGATTCCCATCGTCCAGGTGGTGGCTCACAATCATCTGAAATCCATTCAGTTCCAGTGAAACTGATACCCTCTCTTCTGTTGGACACAAGGCACACATGTGGTACACAAATGTGCAAATAGACAAAACACACATTACATAAAATTGATCAACTAATAGTAAATAAAAATACATATTATTGCTTTCCATGTGAATGTTGCCTTATTATAAATGATATAGTAGTTACAAAAAACATCAGTATAACATGCATGAAACAGTAATTTATGAAATATTGAGATAAATTTCACACTGTAACTTTTATAAATACAATTCTTGATAACACTAAAAGCATTTTGAATGTTGTGATGTCTTGTAACCAATATTCTTCAAAATTAGATGTGCAATTAAAACTCCATTGTCATCTTACATAGGTCATTATTTGCTATACAAGATTGATTTATAATGGTAAATTCTGTATTTAATTTTGTTTTCAAAAGAAAAAAAAAAGCAGAAACTTACCTCTAAAATCTGATTTTGGTTATTACATTACATTGCTGTGAATAGATGTTAATGAAAAGAGAAGAACCCTTATATAAAGGCAGTTTATTCTTTTACTGGGGACCTTTGTGTCCTACAAAAACACTTGTAGTTGGCCATTTCACACTTGTTTAACAGCAGAGATAGTAAATTTACCTTTAAACTTTTGTTTATGTTTTACCGTCCATCTTTTTAAAGCAGTATCATAGTTATCATTTATGAAGAGCATAATACAAGGTGATACTCCAAATTCTCCCATTTCATGTGTACTTATGACATCATCACTTTTTGTCAGTAATGATATAGAAAATTTTGCTATCATAAATAAATGAAGCTTGTTAGAGGTCACAAGTTTTACTAAGTATCTCAACATTAATATTCAAAGTCAAAATGTTGAGCATTTGTTATTCCATCTACATTTTATGTTTTAAAATAGTCATATCAGATCTGAGAAGCATGTCATGGGTCTTCCCTCTATACTGTTGCAACATTAAGGACTCATCTGTTCTATATTCTATCTATAATCTCCTCTCTCTGTCTCTCTCTTTCTCTCCCTCCCTTGCTCCCTCCATTCACTCATCCATCCATCTACCCATCTATCTATATGTCTATCTATCTGTCTATCTATCTATCTATCTATCTATCTATCTATCTATCTATGTATCTATCATCTATCATCTATCATCTATTAGCTATCTATCTGATCTATCTGTCATCTATCTATGAATGCACCTACCTTTATTTCTCTATCTCTATCCATGTTTCTAACCAGCATTTGGTATGACAGAGAAAAGAAAGAAATCCCCTTTTCTCAATTATTGCAAAGTCCCTATTGAGACTCCTAAAACAAGATAGTAAAACTACAAGTAAACTCTAGGCAAATTCAAATGTTCCTCTTGGGTTTTCTTTCAATTTAGCAATGTGGCCATCGATGGAATGCTATTTTTGGAATTAACTTCCTAAAGAGCTCTGTACTTGCTAATATTTGGGAAAAAGAATGGTGAATTGGGAGAGATTTGTGAAGGCAGGTAATCTAAAGTTTTATGGCCTGAAATCTCTGTTTATTTTTCCATGGTTGAGATGCTTATTGTATTTTTTTTTGATTGAATTGTTACAGAAAGTAAGCATCAGGAAAATAAGAGAGTATTGCTATATCTTAATAGAGAGTTATTGATTAGCAAGTGTTAAGTCTTATGCATATTTCCAGGTTATTTAAACACATATATACTAACAAGGTTAGATTATTACAGAGTATGTACACTGTATATATTAAGTATTTTTGTTTTGATTTAATGTCACACTAATAAATGAGACTCAGGGATAGATCTCTGAAGAAGTTGGAGATATTAGAGAGAATAAACACCACTGTCAGATCTTACCCAGCTGTCTTCCAGCTTCCTCAGCCTCACTTCCCTTGGCTTGGCTTCCCCTCCTGTGTTTCTGTCCTGTCTTAAATACTCCTTTGGTAAATTAAGGCATGGCCCCACCACTGCCTGCTTAGGATCCTGGAATTCCTTCTATAATCTAAAGTGACCTCAACTCCGTTGGGATTAAGGGCATAGGTCACTACTCCCAGGATACTCCCTGTGTTGGGATTAAAGGTTTGAATCACCACTCTCTGATCCTCCTAGACTGACTGTGGTTAGAGCTTTGGAACTTCTGGAGCCTTTATTAAATCCCCACATAGACTGTGGGTAGATTCCTTCTGATATCTCCGAAACTTCTGAAGCTTTTATTGAGTCCCAACAATTTAACTCTTGTGACAAAGTCTTACTGTATAGAACAGGGCTGGCTTGAAACTCTCTATATGTCCCAGTTTGCCCTTAACTTATGGAGATCCTTCTACCTCCATGCTGATATTTTCAAATTTGAGCCACAATTTATGGCTTAAATATCAAGTACTTTTAATGCAAATTTGGTATTTTTAAGCCTTTAGAAACTCAGGAAATTATCATGTAAGTGGTGATAGTATGATAGCGGTGCAGGGTAGTTGTTTTTCTTAGTTCTTTAAATTTCTGATTAAAAAAAAAAAAATGACCATTAAAAGGTCAGGTAGTCAGCATTACTATTCTGCCCTGACAATGGGGAACATGATCACCTTTTTGATGCTCATCCAGAAAATAAATAATAAGCAAAACGAATGTTTAGAAATGTATTATTAAAAATAGTGCTTTTTGAAATGAACAGAGAGGTTTATGGCATACATTTGAAAATGAATTTACTAAACATGTGATTTATATCTTTTGGTTTCTATGTGTTACTTTTGGTTCTATTTATTGTTATAACAGCCAAACACTTATTTTTCTCTAGAAAGAAATTAATGTGGAATTCATAAGTCATAGCTTAGCTCAGCTTTTACTGTGGTAATAAAATTCAATTTCCCTTTTATGCTTTAAAACCAGAAACATTTTTACCTGATAAACTCTAAATGTAGGTAAAGCTTTGGCTGTCTCAATTATTAGAATTTTCATGTCTTCTAACTAAGTTACTATACTTACAAACTCATTATTTATTGTTTTCCTTGCTGATTTTAGTATTCTCCTTGTGGTGAGGAAAGCTTCTTTCTTCAATAATTGATAAGATAAAAAAAAATCTAAGACTCATGTCTCATTCATTTTTTACTGAGATGATTCTGCAGCCATCCTTTGCAGTAGAGAGCACATTCTTGCCCTGGGGTCCAAACAATTATCTCTGACATCATAAAGAGCTTCAGCCAGCACATATGAAAAGTAAGTGCTAGACTCACTTCATGCAATGAAAGAGCAGAGAAAGATTAGAGGTCTTTTGTTAATGGCAATGGGCATAAAGAACAGTCACCTGTAATATGTAGAAATACCCATTTGGAAAGGAAAACACAGTTTTACCTGGATTTTAAAATCTGAAAGAAAAATATAATGAAGACATGAAGTATTCAATGTTAGAAAAATTCAGGAGCATGTTAACCTAGCAACTTAATACTGGGCAAAAATATGCATTGTTAATTATTTAATACGATGCTTAATTTTTACATTTTCTCTTTTTGTGTGTTTCTCTTTGATGAATTAACTACACTCATAAAAGAAGTGTTGCCTTGGAATGGAGTAATCCTAGATCCTCTTCTGTGCTAAGCAACTGGGATGTGATCTCAGTCCCACTCAATTTCTGTTCTTGAGTTTCAGTCTCCTTGTCTATAAATGGAAAGAATTGGATTGTGTGCTCACAAAGGCCTCTGGCAACACTAGCTTCTCCTGATTCTATTTTGTGCTCCAAACTTACTTGTGGTCCCTGCATGAAGGACTTAAAAGTTAAAATCTACCTTCTGTGAGAGGACAATAAATGTGCAGTGCTGCCTACATTCTTTCTGATTCCTGTTCTCATATGAATTATCTTTCTAATTAAACACAAAGGCATATTGTTTTGTTGTTCAGCAGAGCATAACTAAATGAAAATGAATCATACACTGCTATAATCCTTTTATTCTATTAACAAGTAGAAGATGTGCATTAAGTGTTCTTGCTTGTCACAATCTGAAGTATCTCAGACATTTTCTTTTTCTAAAGCAATGTTACTTTGGGTTCATTAATCATAATTTTAGAATTTATCCTCTTTCTGCTTAAGAGCTGTTTCAGCACAACAATCTTTTTATTGCTGTTATCTATTTTTTGGAATTCATATTTTCTTCAAAATAAGTAAACAAAATGCAGTAGCTCAGTAATTTGTACAACAAAGCACTAATGACAGAAATTAATACTTGAAAAAGGTAAATTTGAGATATGAGTGTAAACAATAAAATGTGATGCTGATGGGTGATCTGCACTTGTATGCTGTACTCATTCTGAGACTCCAGAATAGGTTATAAACATGTAGCTGACATGATAGGTCCATGACACTTCAAAGTCACAGTATCTTGTTACTTAGTCAGTGACTAAGAAATGAATAAAGTCAAGCCAGTCAATATTTCAGCACAAAGGAGAGAGGGGCTTAGGATTCCCCACAACTGACTGAGTGCTATTGATAGCTGATGAGGTCTAGGAGGAGGAAACTCAGTTATCTTTAAGGGTAAGACCCCAGTAAGTTGACCATGCTCCATTGGATAGCTCTGCCTTCCTAAGTATATTTACAGCACAAATTGGACTCAGTATATTATTAAACAAAACAAAGAGGATAACTAATATGGAATGGCCTGAGAGACTGGAGTTGGGGAAGGAATAGATATGGATGAATATGACAAAATATATAGAGAGAATTCTCAAAAAATAATTAAAATATTATTTTTAAAAGCAGTTGTCTTGCATATTGCTTGGGCAGAAAAGCTGCTCTTTGTATGAGACATGTAGGTGGCTAGTAAAGGTTCTGCTGTAGGCCCTTTCCCTTTACATCCTTTGTCCATGGCCTTTCCTAATTACGTTCTTTGTGCTGTCTTCATGTATAGACTGATATCTCTCACATGTTGATAAAGGACAATAAAATGTGATTAGGACACATAGTAATCCTTTACCTCAAGTAACAGAGTTTACGTTAAGCTGCTAGAATTAGCCTTTCTTAGTTAAAGGAAGTACTGAAGTGTTTTGTTCAACAAAGGACATCAATTCTTGGAGCTGAATAATGCTTCTCCCAACAAAGGAAGATCATTTGGTTTTCCTATTTAATTATACTTTTCTGCCTCTAAGTGTACAATATTCTCTTATCACTCAGAGCAATACAAAAGAACTCTATCACTTGTATCCACACAGGTGGATGGAAAGAGTGAATAGTTAGTTGATGCCTTATTTCACAGGTTGTATATTCTGGGATAGAGGATGGTGGTTTGGGATATATAATTCTTCCCTAGATAATTCTCGTTGTCTGAGGATTATAGAAGTGTAGTGGTCCTACTTTCCAACCACTACACTTGTATATATTCTATTGAGGTAAGTCTGTATATTCTATTTTCAAGAGTTGCTTCACTTTCAAACATAAAAGTGACAAATAGAAGATAATAATAGATGTTAAGAACAAATCATTGAAGAAATAAGTCTGTGCCCTTTTCAATTCCACTGGGCACTACTGTTCCTTTAGATGTTGTTGTTAATTTTTTTTCATTTATTTTACATACCAACCACTGTAGTAAGTTGTTTCTTGCCCAGACTTTTGGGCCTTGCCTCAAGGTTTAGGCCTGCAGACCCACAGACCCACAGTCCCACAGAGACACACAGATGTTTACAATAGTTTTAGGCTGATCAGCCTAAGGCCCAGGCATATAACTTGCTAACTCTTTACCCTTCATCTAACCCATGACTCTTATCCTCTTCAGCCATGCGGCTCTGTACCTTTTCTCAGAGCAGCATAGTTGTCCTCTGCTTCTTCTGGCTTCTCTCTGGCATTCTGCTCTGTTTCTCCTGTTCCCAGAATTTTCTTAGTCTTGTAGCCCTGCCCATACTTCCTGTCTGCCTTTGGTCAATTAGCACCTTTTATTAAACTCATAGGCAGGGACAATTATTTACAATGGAACAACATAGTACCCTACAAACCACAGTTTTTCCTCCCTTCCCTCCTTCTTTCCTTCAAATGTGTCTCCCAAGCTATCACCCTCTATATCCCCTCCAACTCTATCTTCATTCAGAAAGGTACAGGCCTTCAGTGGGCATCAACAAAGCATAGCACATCAACTTGGGGCGTGACCAAGTTCATGTATTCTGGATCAACAGCTGGGGAGACTACAAGGGAACGACCTAGGTCCTCTACATGTGTGTGACTTTAGTGTAGCTTAGTCTGTTCATGGGACTCCTAGCAAGAGAATCATGACCTGTCTCTGGTGCTTGACCTGGTTTTTGGGATCCTATTCCCCATGCTAGGTTGTCTCAACCAGCCTTGATGTTAATATTTGTGAGAATATAACATGACATTTTATTTTCCTCTTCTCAGTATTTCTTTACTCACTCCAAACATACCTTATATCTTGAAAAAATCAAATGATCCTTTAGCCCAAGAGGTTTTCCACTTTCTATACAATGTGTCAGAAAAAGTTTCCCTAAAATCTATATTATTAAATTAAAATTTATATAAGCCTCTCATTAAAGTCTATTTCTTAAGTGTGGAACCCTTTGATTAGCTTATTATCAATTAGCACTGTATATTTACTCTCTATCTCTTAATACTGTCTACTGTTATTTCATACTTCGGGCTATTTGGCCTTATCCCATATGATTATTTCATTAATTTGATAAATTGAAAGTGCTAGTTCTTAAAAGAAACTTCAGAAATATAGCAAATGCATTTATTGTGCATAATAGCTTTCAGAGACCCCCTGCTTGATTATCAGGTTAGGTGTTGAATAAATATTTACTGAGAAAATAAAAGAAGACATTAGTAAAGAAAATATAGCAGCAAAGTTTCTTGGTCCCAGGTGGCCAGAGGTCCACACCCACAGATCTGCTACACCACACCCCTTCGCTGCCCCCAGAAATGATTCAGATGCTTATATTAAGTTCATGCTCTTTGGCCTATGGCTCAGGCACATTTCTATCCTGCTCTTACATCTTAAATCAACCTATGCTCATTAATCTGTCTACCATGTGGCCCATGGCTCACCTGTGCTCCTTATATGCTTCTTCTTGGGCAGCTGGCTCAGTCTATCTCTGACTCCGCCCTGCTTCTCCTACCTATGTTGTGATTTCCCCTCCTACTTTTTCTATATTGCCTGTCATGGGCCAAAACAGCTCCTTTTTAAAAGATTGATATTCACAGCATACAGAAAGGCATTCCCACATCAAGAAAATATACCAGAAATATCAAAGACTTTACTACACATAATATTGAGAATATAAGGATCCCACAATGTCCATGATCTTAAAACTTGCTTCTAAGCCAGGCAATGGTGGCACATTCCTTAAATCTATCTAGTAATTGGGAAAGAGAGGAAGGTGGATCTCTAAGTTTGAGGCCACCGTGGCCTAGAATGAAGTCTAGAACAGTCAGAGATAGATGGAATTATATAATGAAAACCTCTCCTTAAAATCAAAGAAACCAAAACAAAGAACAGAATAAACCCCACATTACTTTAGTGAATTATTTTTACTAGATTATCTTAGTAAGTGTTAGTAAATTGACCTAAAGGCAAATATTACTATCTAGTATCTTGGTCAAAATAAAACTCTAGTTACTTAAACATGGATACTTCTGTCTTTAATTTTTTTGAGACTTCCACTTATGTGTAGTATATTTATATCACTTTCAGCCTTTCTTCTCCCCATGAAAATACTCTTGTTATCTTCTTACTTTCTCAAATTAATGACCAATTCCTTAATTGTGATACACATATATAATTATATCTCTATCTGTCTGCTGTCCATCCATCTATCCATCCATTCATCTATCTATATCAATTTATATCTCTATGTAATCTCGCAATCCATTTCATGCTGCTTACATGTGTATGTGTTTAGTGTATGTTAGTCTGGCCACTGGAATTGGAATACCTATGTGAGGAGCTCTCATTCTTGTAGATAACCAGACTAGACTGTCTCCACAGTCACTTATTTTCTGAAGCATTTATTTATTTATTTTTTAAACAATATCAAATTAGGATCAATGACAATTTTTTAAAAAATTATAAGAAATGTACATTTCTTGGGTGTATGCCAGAGAGTATTTGCAATGAGTTATGAGGTAGATTAATTTTCTGTTTTCTGAGAAACTGCCATACTTACTTCCAAAGTAGTTATATAACTTTACACTCCCACCAACAATGAAAGAGTGTTCTTCTTACTCCACATCATCCCAGCATAGGCTTCCATTAGTGCTTTTGATCTTAGCCATTCTGACAGGTATAAGATAGTATCTCAGAGTCATTTTGATTATCATTTCCCTGATTACTAAGTATGTTTAGCAATTTATTAAGTATTCTTTTGTTAGACCTGTACTTCATTTTTTTAAATTGGGTTATTTGGTATTTTGGTGTCCAGTTTGTAGAGTTATTCATATATTTTAGAGATCAACCCTCTCTCAGATGTGGGCTTGGTGAAGGTTTTTCTTCTGGACATCCCCTTTCAGATGCTTTCAGTGTCTATGCCACTGATCTTATATTTAGGAAGTGGTCTCCTGCCCCAGTGCGTTCAAGGCTACTTTCTACTGTCTCTTCTATAAGGCTGAGTGTAGCTGTATTTATGTTGAGGTCTTTGATCTACTTGGACTCATTCATACCACAAACATATTTGCTCACCTATTTGCAATAGCCAAAACCTGGAAACAACCTAGATGCTCCTCAACCAAATAATGAGGGAAACATGTAGTACAATATTACTTGCTCAGCAGGAAAAAGAAAATAAAGACCTCTTGAAATTTTCAGGCAAATGGTAGGAACTAGAGAAAAATAAAACCATCCTGAGTGAGATAACCTAGACCCAGAAAGACAAACAGGATATGTGGATATTAGAAGTAAAACAAAGGATAACTAGGCTGTCTAATATCCACAACCCCAGAGAGGCTAGATAACAAGGAAGACCCTAAAAGAGACATCCATAGATGCCCCTGGGAAGGGAAAAGAGTTGAGATCTCCTGAGTAAAGTGGGAGCATGGTGAGGGCTGTAAGGGGAAATGGGAAGAAAGTAAAAGGGACCGAGAGGTTGAGTTGGAGGAGAAAGAGAGGGAGAAGAAAGACAGAGTTATCTTGATAGAGAAGCCATTGGGGATTTAGGGCTAACCCTGGTGCTAGGGAAATTCCCAGGAATTCACCAGGTGACCTCAGTTAAGAGTTCAAGCAATAGTAATAGTAATAGGAAATAGGAAATAGTAAAAGCAAGGCAAGTACCTGAACTGTCCTTCCCCTGTAATCAGTTGATGACCACCCTAATTTTCATCAGAACTTTCATCCAGCACCTGGAAGCAAATGCAGAGATCCACAGCTAAGCACTAGGCCAATCTTCCAGTCCAGTTGAAAAGAGAGATGAAGAATTATATGGGCAAAGGTATAAAAAACATGATGGGGAAAGCTGGAGAATGTGCATGATACTGAACTAGGCCTTAAGATTATGGATGACAGCCTGGGCAGTTTGTGGGACCTCTGGTAGTGGGACCAGGATGTATCCCTAGTTAATGAACTGGCTTTTTGAGCCCATTTGCTGCAAAGGGATACTTTGCTCAGCCTTGATTCAGGGGTGGGTGGGGGGCTTGATCCTGCCTCCACTTGATCTGCCAGACTTTGTTGACTGTTTCTGAGGAGTGAATGTGGGCTGGGGTGGAGGTGGAAACTGGGGAAGCTGAGAGGAGTGGAGGGAGGGGAACTGTGGTTGGCATGTAAAATGAAAAAAATCTTTAAAATAAAAAAATAAAAATTGATAAGCACTTGTTTGCATTTTTAATAGTTTTATAAGTCTAAAATATTATGATATGCAGTTGAAGTATAGCTCAGTGGTAGAACATAGTTAGCATGCATGAAGAACCTGGATTTAATAAATACAAATAAAATTACTACTTTGAAAACTATCTCCACCTGGATTGATTTAAATCTTCTAAAAGTATGTAATAAGAACTATAGGTTATTAAGTACCTTTCCTTGAGAATATGTAGCAGAATTCCACATAAAAAAGTATCAAACCAATATTATTGTATTGTATTTACAAAATACAGCACTTGTTCCTTATTTAATCCTCTAAATTCTGTAAGACTTCATAAGTAAACACTAGTTGCAGTCTGAAAGTCTAGCAAAAAATAAAATATTTATTGGAAAGTGTTATAATACCTTATGTGGTTATTGCTATAATTTTTCCTTGACTCCATTTAAAAACTGTGCTAAATATTTTGAATCTGCTTGTTTATCAAAACATATTAAGATCAAGCGTTCATGGGGTAAACTGGTAGCCTATGACTACATGAAGTGTCAGGTAAATGAATATAAATTAAGTGTGTCCTGAACTAAGGGATCAGAAATAACAGTGAGGGATACACAAACCCAGACCCTTACCAAAAAGATAAGGCCTGTGTATAGGGACAGAAAGTTACAATAACATTCAATGGGGAAATATCACACTATCATTAAATCACAGTTTCTCTTTCAAGTGTAAAATAATATACTTGGTGAGTCAATATCATTCTGTTTGCAAATATTGTCTTCTGTACTCTAAGATAGTAACTGTTCACCTAAAAGTCTGAATAACAAGGAAAAATAGGGTAGTCTCCAGGGGCATACTAATTCCAAGCTTATGTGAGTATTTCTATAGATAAACTCACCAAGGTTACAATGTGTTTGCCTGGCAATTTATCTAGATTACAGAGAAGAGGGAGCCAAAGAAAAAAATACTAAGAAAAAATACTTTTCCTAAATCTAAGATTATCTTTTCCATTACCAGCTTCAGTGGAACCACTGAATGCAGAAAACAGCCTAGCTGGATGTTCAGGCCTCTTCTGGAGAAGTGATTAGCAAAGGCAGAGGGAGGTAGAATGATAAGTCAAAGAAAAGGATGTCAGAGAGAGAGAGAGAGAGAGAGAGAGAGAGAGAGAGAGAGAGAGAGAGAGAGAGAGAGAGAGAGAGAGAGAGATTGGAGAGACAGATGAAAGAGAGACCTGGGAAAGAGGGAAAGAACAAAAGAACGAGTGCTGGCTCATTTGCATTTATAATGGGTTGCTATATGCTTATGGTTTTCCATGTTGCGGGTTCTGGTGATAAGGATACTACGTTGTATTTTAGTTAAGCATTGTCACTGAAAGTTTTTATACTGGAAACTAATACATAAAAGGACCCAGGAATTGTATTCTATTAAAGAATCATCAGTTTATATAGAAGCCAAGTTCAATAATTTGTTTTTCATAGTCATATTAGTGGAGGGAGGAAATTTTTAGGCTTGGAAAGCAGTAGTTCACATTTTAGTAAGATTTTTAAAAATCAATAAAACCTATCTCTGCCTCTTTTTCTCAGACACACACACATAAATTCACAAAATAAAGGCAAGCAGGTAATAATATATAATTCAATCTATACATCTAATTAAATAGCAGGAGAAATCTTTACAAATGAGCACATTTCAGTTAATAACTCAGGGGATAACTCAGGATAACTTTTGTTATCCACAAAAGGAGAAAAAAGACAGGATAGGATTGATGATCAAGTAGTCAGAAACAGCATATTGTAGGAAGAAATTATGTGTCAGTACAATCTTGCCCTGTGTGCCAGAGGCATGGAGTTCTAGGCTACATGAGAGTGGACTGATACACCACTGCTGTTGTCAGAGCTCTTACCTTCCCATCAAAACATGAAAGTCTTGAGAAAGAATATGAATTCAAATATAAAGATTATAGAGGTGATTATTTTTTTGCCCAGAAGAATTGTCTTAATATTTTAATAATACCAGATTCCAAGTACCTAAAACAAGTATTACTTAGGAGTAAAGTTGGTAGTTTACTAATAATTACTTAAAATAGAACATTCTGATTTTGAGAAATTTCTCTTTACTGAGAATAGAGCTGCATAAACTCAAATGATCTGCAGTTTAATTCCAAGAGAAAGCATTTATATAATATAGGAAAATTTTTTCATTCTGTTTTTCAATACTCTAAATATGTGTTTTGCATTCAACTAGACTTGTAGTTGTTATCCTATTTATATGACATTCCTCTTATCTAATGAGTGAACTAATAGGTTTAACATCACCAATATATTTGGCAAGTAGTCACCAGAAATATAAAAAAGTCAAGAGAAAAAAATTGCTATGTAAATAGTTATGTCTCATAGAGCTTAATGATTTTTATATTTATCTCGCTTATGATGCTGTCTAAGGTTTAAAATATTAAAATGGGATAATTTAAATAGTTGAAGGCAAATTCTTGATTTGTTTGGGATGTACCTAGATCTTATAGCTGTCCGTAGCCAAGTATGTCCAAGTGTGAAGTCACCAGGTTTGGTAAGAGTGAACCTTGAGCAATTTGTTTTGATAGAGATAGCTAAGCCTTCCTCCCTGGTATTTTACCCTGATTGGCAGTATCTTATTCACTCCGCATAAGATGCTTGCCTGAGATATGTAAGAACTGACAGATTTTGAGGCCATTATCTAAGCAGTATACTTGAACTAAAGCACAGAGCCAATTTTATTCTGACTGATAATTGATCTCAATATATTTGATCTATCTTTTTGAAATAAGTCTTTAGAACTCTTGGCCTCAACACACTAATCTGGAAGGTGAGCATGCCACAAGTCTCAGCACTTTGGAGAGGCTCATGAAGCAGAAACACATGTTCTAGACCATCCCCACATACACAGAGAGTTCCATGCCAGCCGGAGATACACAGTGAGACCCTGACTCATACATCCAATAAACAACAAAATGTCTTGATTTCCTGATAAATTAATCTGCTGAAACTCAGCTGTGTCAACATATTCTTTTATTTAATGCATAGATGAATTATGAAATTGAGAATCTAAGAATGACAAACTAAATCTAAACTTAGTACAATGCTACCTATTTATTAATTATTCATATAATACATATGATGTGATATTAATACAGGATTATGAATCTCATAAAAAGGTAAAAATGCCTTCTGAAAACATTTAGTAGTTTATGGAGACATTTATGGTTGTCACATGTAGGTCAGACTGCTCTTGGCATCATTTTTAAAGATGTTAGCAATATTAGCAAGTATCCTGCCTTTCAGAGTCTATCATCAAAAAGTAAAGGATTATATTATCTTATTTGTCATTAAGACTGTGGTTTAAAAAAAGATGATGCAAGGTAAAGGCACATAATACCTTACAAATCAGACACCTTGTCTTCTACTGTTCTTATCATTAATTTATATCAAACAAATAACAAAATTATAGGTACTAAATTTGACAAATTCAACAAAAAGTACTTCATTTTATGAAGGAGTATAAATGTAAGAATTATTGTAGCTTCTTTTAAATTGAAAACACCAGAACATTCTTTGAGAAAAGAGCATTTACAATGAAAGCTAAAAGAAAAATAGGAGTATTCAAGACTAAGTGTACTAATAGGGTCTGATCATTGTGCATTTCAAGAACAGAAGAAAGGTTAGTGGGGAAAGAGCAGAGTGACTGAGGTGTAAGGGCTTAAATGAGGCTGAGATCACATTGTCTATGAACATAGTTCTTTTCTCTCTAATAGGATTGCAGACTTCATGCCAAGAACATGAATAATGCAATATTTATTATTTTTCTCGTGGATGACTTCAATGATATTGAGACATAATAGTTACAAAAAAAAAAAAAAAACCTCACTAACTTGACATATATATTTAAAGAATTCAAGTCCTAGATTTTATTTTGGGAAATGGTAGAGGGCTTGAAAATCTTTTTGATTAATTTACGATTGCTTCTAATCTCAGACCTAGCCTGAGTGCTGCCATTTGTCAAGCTGTGGCTGTGTCTGCAGGCTGCCTGGGGGCTGCACTCCACTTCCTAAATAACTGCTCTTAGTAAACCAGTTGTCAGTTCTGGAATTTGGATAAAATTCATAGGTGTTATTCTATCTGAAAACTTTCAGCTAACCCACTAAGTGTTCATCTCTACTGGCTATCTGGAAATTGTTTAAGTTATAGGTCAGGCTTGTTGCTTTATAAAGAATTTAGATTTTTTTATTCTCTGAGTTAATAATTTATTTACTAGTATGATGTAACATAAATCTTAATAAAGTATTTAAATATGTCAAGGAAAAATAACCTTTTGATATTGAGATTTTCTCTAGAGAACATTGCAATTTTTATTAGTGTTTGACTATTCATTCTCAAATTTATATAGCATTTTATAAATATGTTAGATAAGTGATATTTTATCTTTTTCACTGATATAAGAAATGGTTATTAAGTTGTTTTTAAAAATTTAAATGAGAATACTCTCTTTTGAAATGGGTAGATTTATGATTATTGTTACAGAAAGAAATACAAATCTTTAAATTCTACAAATTTTACTGTCACATCAAAACAAAATATTTATATGGTTATATTAATTCATATATACATATGGCTTCCTGTTAAATATACTGAGGTTAATATATTTCTAGATAAGGTCATCAATTATCATATTGTGCTTCACATATGGTTGGTACTCAATATGTTCCAAAAATTATTATTGATTAACACTGAATGGCAGGATACATAAATAAATATTAAGATATTAATTATATGTAGTTCTCTAAATATATTGTGACAGATTGAGCCTATAAATAAAGACACAATGTGTATGTGTATGTATACACATAGAGCCTTTTCTAACTATAGTAATTGAGATTTGCCTTAGGCAATCTTTAAATTAAGGAGAATTCAAAAATACATTTCTAATTAGCACTTTGCTCTTTCTCTGTTCTCTTGATTCACAAATTACTTGCTTTCTGGAGATAGCTTGCTCTTCTTCCTTGAGGCTGTAAAATGGTGCAATCAAACTTATCAAAAGATCAGGTCAAGCTCATGTTCCTTTGGATTCTTGCCATCCAGAGGATAAAGTTCCTCATAGAAAACTGTGTAATCTCTTCAGAGAATATTTGTGTTTGGAGGGCTGAAAAAGAACACAATATATGAAAAATTCATAGCTTTCATTGGCATGCATACTGTTCTTCTATTCATCAGACAGTAAATAAGAAGAACCTGAAGTCTTACTTGTGTTAACTGAGCCCTTTTTGATGCTGGACAGCTCCTGTAAATAAGTGCTCAATCTGTCAGGGAAAATCACAACACTGCATGCAAGGATAGACTTTTGTCACATTGGTGTCCTAATGCAGCCAGGGCTTTTCATAACACGTCACTATTATTAAAGAACTTATATCAATAATGAAATGCACCGACAGGGAGATCCACCATGAGATGAGGTTAGCATGTATGCAGAGGCAGGTGTGAGATTTATGGTTCATTAGGTATGCTGATTGCATCAAGGATTAAATTCATACAGAGAGGAATGAGGTTGGAATCCACTTCCCGGGTATATTTTAAAAATCACTTTCTGTTTATTCTTTATGCTGCGTACTTCAAGTAAGGTTCAACTTCTCCCTCTTTATAACAAAATGTAATAAACATGCTGAACTGCATTGCAGCCAGCGACTTGTTGTAAATAAGTAGCTTCCTCTTTAAGTAACATATGTGTGAGCAAAAAGCACTGTGTGATTTAGGACCTTAGAGTAGCACAGCTCATTGGAGCTAAAAGTTACCTCAGAAATCAACCAAAAGTGTCTGCTTCATTTTGCAAGTGATGGATGAGACACGAGTAGAGTCAACTGATTTCTCCAGGTTTCATCACAACCGCTGTTTTGCCTAATCTGCTAATCCACACAGCATTTCATTTTCATGAAAGAAAAAAAAAAGAAAATATACTATGTTTAATTCTAAATTGGTAATTGAGTTCATGACTTTGGACCAGTTTCCTAGAGAGTAATTTCCTGGTTAAAATACGTTGGTAATCTTTATTAAAATAACTGCAGAACTAACTGGTGGATGCAAAACACCTAATCTGCCTTATGAATTTGGTAGCTTGTTTGTGGATGCAATAAAAAACATGTTGAAGGGCACGACATGCATTTTGTAATGACAAGAAGGCAGACATTTTTATTTAGCAGTTGATCCCTTGCTTTAGCCATGAAGAAATGAATGTACTTGGCTTTGCCCTTCTCAGAGCTTCATTCTTCATGTGTCTCAGAGTAACACAAATAGACAGGCTGACAACAGGTTTATTACATAAAGCTGTGTTGAAAAACTAAATGATACAGCAAAAACATGATACCCAGCCTCTATAGCTGCTGTCATGACTGAAGCAAGTGAGCACTTATATCCCAGAATATTAAAGTAAGACAAAGAGTCTGAGGCATCACTAATCTGATCAGTTCTAATGAAAAGCACAGAGAAATATATTTAAAAATCCATAAAATATTTTCTTTCCTCAACATAAAACTCTAGTCTTTTTCAATAACCACTACTTTATCTTTGTTTTTTCCCATATACTAAAGTGCTTTATTAACTTTTCTGTGTTTTCCTTAGATTATCATGTAGTCTCCACAGATGAGTATTTCAAGACATTCAATGAATACATTTTGAGACATACATTGTAGAGCCATGAATAATTAGATGCAAGTTACAAAGTCTTACTTAAAAATATCGTTTACCTAAAAACACCATTCTTGCAGCAAAGAAAACTTTGAAGTTTAAAAACTCATATATGATATCATAAAAATTTATTAAATAAGATTAACTGCAAACATTCATTAAAAATAAAAGTAAAACTGGTATACTCTATAGAAAGCAAACAGAAACCTGAATTCTACTTTATTGAAAGGAAGTTTTTTGTATGTATACTCTTATAGTTGTTTCAAGGGCATGATATGATGACTACTAAGAATAAATGTTCTTTTTAATTTTTTTCCCCAATAATAAGGCATAAAGATAGGGATATAAGTATATCCTCAGAGACCAGAAAACTTTAGTGGGTGCGCAAAAACATATTTAAAGGTAAAGCTAAAATCATGTGTTATTGAATATGTGCTAATGCTTTCTTGTATTTGTTTTAAAGAAAAGACATTATTACAAGGGATTCATGGTTTATTAACTCAGCATACTTATGCAGTGAAGTAAAATATTATGAAGATAATAAAAATATTTCACTGTATAAACACTATAAATAATATCTGTGTAAGATCGTGAAAGCACATTTTATGAAGATTTACATCCTAGACATTTAATTTCTCTAGTATTTGTTTCCACCAAAGAAAAGAAAGGAGAGAGAGTGAATTGATAGGTTATTTTATCTGAGGACCTCACAGTTCCCTGGTGTGCTTACTCAGATTACCTCTACACGGCACTGTTCTTTATAGCTGTCTGATTTGCTTATATTATGCTGTCTCTATTGCAATGTGTAAAAGAAGAATGAATGTAATAGAGTTATGGAAGTCTCTTTTGATAAATAGAACCCTTGGTGAAAATCTAATAACTTCTAACATAAAATATTGATCCTACCTTACTTATTCTCACTGATGCTTTTAATATTATAGCACCTCACATATTCATAATTACATGAAAAAGTGAATCAGCATATATAATTTAAGATGTAACTTTGCACAACATAGTATCACCAATCTATTCTTTGTAATATGGAAAGTCAAATACTTTTGGCTGGATAATTATATAGGATTTACTGTGAGAATATCCTCAAGTTACCAAAGATACTACATGACTCTGGTTCCTGATAGCAAACTGTCATGTGCACTTCCAAGTATCTTCTTGTAAATGTTGCTTCAAAGTAAAAAGTGGAAGAATTAGCAAAAATCACATGATCTGCATTGAGGTCTCCCCCGGCCCCACCCAATTAATAGACAACATTCGGAAGATATTTTTTTTAAAAAAAATAAGTGATCAGGTCGACCATTCAAGTGGTGAAACCTCTAGGTAGCCTAGATCTGCTTCTTCCATACTTTGTGTGTGCAGAGTAGTAGCAGATAGTTAGCTCCTCTGCCCATCATCAAAAATTAGCAATCACTTTTTCCAAAGGCTGCCAGAACAATTTGGTATAATATGTTAATTCCAATTCACAGATCATGACTTTCTTTTGAAATCTGTTGAAGAAAATTAATAGAATCTCACAGATATTATCTACTAATGTTTAAAATTATAAAGTAACTATCTAAACGTGTATATATAAAGAAAGATACACAGAGAGTATAAAGGATGTTCAAACCTTTTATATTAATAAATATATCTTTTTGTGTCAGAGAAAATTAGTTTAAAATCATAAGTTTTGGACTCTACCTATTTTCTAACATTTTATAGTGATGTAAGTAGAGCTGTTATTTGTGGGAGATTATGTTGTTACATTGTAAATATTTATCCCACCCACTGGTTTAATAAAAAGCACTGATTGACCAGTGATTGACTGTGGGCAGGGCTACCAGACTAAGAAAACTCTGAGAACAGGAAGCACAGAGCAAAATGCCAGAGAGAAGCAGGAAGAAGCAGAGGACAACTATGCTGCTCTAAGAAAAGGTACCCAGCCCCATGGCTGAACAGGATAAGAGTCATGGGTTAGTTTAAGGGTAAAGAGGTAGCAAGTTGTATGCCTGGGCCTTAGGCCGATCAGCTGAAAACTATTGTAAACATCTGTGTGTCTCTGTGGGACTGCGGGTCTGTGGGCATAGACCTTGAGGTTAGGCCCGAAACTCCGGGCCAGAAACCTCCTACAACAGTTATTGATAACTTTTGCTTTCTTTTTCATCCCAGACTGTGTTATGTTGTAAGAATTTAGACTTGCCTGATTGGATGTGACATTCTGAGCTGGCCCAAATTGGAACTTCTCCCCTTTTTGGGGAGGAAATAGGTGGATGGGGAGGGGCAAGGCTGAAGGCTAATGGGGGGGGGGGCAATTGGGAGGAGGGAAGGGAGGAGGAGCAGGGGGATTACATTGACAAAAATGACATCTTTAAGTTTTTAAAAAGTAATTGTATAATAAAAAAAAAAAGAATTTGTTCTTTAAAGCTTGAAAATATGAACACCTCAGATCTTATGAACAAACTGTCTCTGTTTCATTAAAGAAAAGAAGTCTGTTTTCCTGTTCCCCCTCCCTTCCCTCCTCCCAGTTCCTCCCAGTCATCATTCTGCCTTCCCCCACCCATCCTTCCATCCCCTTTCCCAAAAGGTCAAGAAGTCCCAAGGTGAGTCCACTCAGGCACATCCACTCCAGGCAAGTCGGATTCACTCATCCCATGACAAGACTGGGTTAGGTGTTCCTCTGCAGGGAATGACTTTAGCAGTGGACGAAACCCAGTTATTAAGGAATGAGATTGAAGTGGTTGATGGATTGCTTTATAGGCATGTGAGCGGTGTTCAAAAATCAAATAGATTTAAAGGAAATGTAAAATAGGCTCACTAGCCAACATCAAACTTAATTCATGGGCATTACCATTTGAAATCAGAGGCCCAGAACATAGAGTGTGGACACTACTGACACTAAATGAGCACATCTCATTAAACTATCAGACTCCAATCTCTATGATGCTATACATATAGGCACAAAATATTGTAAGAAGAATGTGCTTCTTTAGTATTATAGAACACTACATCTAGTTCTGAATAAGAATATAGCCTACAAATATGTTAAAGCTGAAGGGGTTGGTAACAGATGAACCTATTATTATCTGGGCTCAGGGTCTCATTGAAAGTCTATCTTCAATTCAGTTATTCTGTGAATCCAAAACTCCACAATAGTGTCTCTAGTAAAAGGAATATGCTAATAAAATAATTTAAGTAACTGTACTCCGAACACACCCTATCTCTTACATGTAAAGAATGAGTATAATAGGGGTCCCAGTGTAAACAGTCACATAATTTTATTTGACTATGGAGATTATAATATAAATTTACTAATGTTTGTTTATGCTTAGAGGCATCAGAAGTTTAATTATATTAATATGAATACACTATTTTAGATATATGAGGTTACAGGCAGCTGTTGACTATAGCCCAAGAACTAGCTGCATAAATATAGGCACAATTCCATCTGTTATAAATTTATGTATTTCTAACACTGAAATGATAATGTTCTCAATTATCTCATTCTTATTTAAGTTACTCTTTACATTATGTCAATTTTAAGCATGGTATAGTGAAAAGGAATGCTACATTTTCTACCTCAGTTATTTTATGTGTACTTTTATAATTATTAGGAATTATATAGGCAGGAATGATGAAGCCAGCTTGTAATTCTAGAATTATGGTAACCTAATGCAGGAGGATCAAAGGTTCAAGGCCTGCCTGTGCTACAAAACTTGGTAAATGTTAGCCTATGCAAGTTAGTAAAAACTTATCTCAAGATAGAAGTAAAATTATGATGTAAGCGCATGGTTCTTAGGTACAGTGATTGTCTCATGGCTGAAGTCCTTGTTTTGACCTCCTGTGCTGCAAAAATAATATATATATATATATATATATATATATATATATATATATATATACACACATACATTCATACATACACATAACACATATACATGATATTATGATGAATAATTAACAGTAGGCATATGTTACTTTAATGTATGGTAACCATGATTTAAATCCTGGTTACATGCACATTCACAAACTGTACATACAAACAAACATATAAAATTGTTCTGGTTGATATTTAAAAAATATCATTTAGAGTTAAATATTTAGAAATATATTTTGAACAATAATATTCTAAGTTTGTATACTTCGTCACTCTATATTTGACAAGTAATAATGATTTATTTCTAAAGAAGAGTTAATATTAGGCAGTCAATATCATTATACACTAAAATTGTGGGTTATCATGATATCACTTAATTATGTAAAATATTTAGCATCTATAAATATTTATTCTTACATTACTTAAAATGACAAAATTCAATTATGGATGATTATGCAACACAATATTTAACTCATTCATTTATTATTCACCTATGGATTATAACATTTAAAATTACAGTTAAGGTAAAATAAAATGCTATTATAGTAAAATGTAGTAATGATAAATGTTGTTTATAGTAATTATATGTAATTGCTAGTAATTGTTACAGTGTGGTTTCTTGGTCCCGGGCAGCCAGAGGCCCAGACTCACAGACCTGCAGCCCCAGACCCTTTAGCCACCTGCTGCTTCTCAGGCCCCCCAAAATGACTCAGACTCTTATATTAACTTTATGCTGTTTGGCCTATTGCTCAGGCACATTGCTAGCTTGCTATTACATCTTAACTCAACCCATTTATATTAATCTTACCTGTCACGTGGCCTGTGGCTCACCCGTGTTCCTTATATGTTGCTCCTTTGGGCTCTGGCTCAGTCTCCCTGACTCTGCCCTGTTCCTCCTACCTATGCTGATTTCTTCTCCTACTTTTTCTATGGTGCCTGTCATGGGCCAAAACAGCACCTTTATTTGAAGATTGCTATTCACAGGATACAGAAAGACATTCCCATATAACCTCCCCCTTTCTGTCTAATAACAAAGGAAGGTTTCAATTTTAACACAGCAAAATTACATGTAACAAAATAGCCATCAAGCAAGAATTACAGTTACAATATCTATTCTATTTGTATTTAGCATAATTAAAGAAAATACTCTATCATCTATCTTATCCTTTTGAATCTAAAGTTTCACATCTAATACATCTTTTAAATGACTAAGAAAAACCACACGTATAACTATCTAATCTTCAACTACATCAAAGACCACAGAAGGATATATTTACCCAAGTAAACTGAAGTACAAGCAAGTTCCAAAATCTAGAAAGGACAGAGATGACACCTATCTGCCTGGACAGTCACCCAAAGTTCTTTTATAAAGATGGGGCATTCATTTTCAGCCTACAGGCCCAGAGTCTCTTTTTATTTCAGTGAAGCAGGAAATCTGCTTGGCCCATTTTCGTACAGTTCATCAGTTGCTTCTCCTCGAGTCCTGAAGAATATCTGACAGTTTTCTCTGTAAAGCATTAACCTGAATGACCATCTTGGCTAGTTCTGCCAAAGTTCAGAGGTCACCTTCCTATGGAACCTACATGTCCAGTTTAAACAGCATACTGTCAAGCAGTCAGTATAAGAATAGGTTCATGTACAGTGGCTAACTGATGCCACAAAGAAACTAATCTCTATATGGAGTTTCTTTGATTCCCATTTTTTCCTTTAAATAAATTGGTGCTGCCAGGAGCAGACCTATGTCACTGTCCAGAAAAGTCTAAGTTCTTAAAACATTTTAAATCCATATTCTATAGGTCTTAGAAGTGTTTGAAGATTACCTATCTAATTGAATTATATCTTTGTATACCTAAAAATCTAACTAACATGTATTTCTTAATTATACATTACAATTTAAATCAGTTACGTAAACATCATATCTTAAACAAGAGCAGAAGAATACATACAGCGTAAGAGAATTGACCTTAAATTTGTATCAATAAACCAAAATCTATACCAATGTAAAACATTTTGATCTTAACAGCTGATTTCGTAATCTAAGTAAATTCAATAATCTAACTTTTTAAAAATCATTCATATACCATGTCCCCCTTTTCTTCCTAGAAAGAGATTAACCATGACTATTAACCATTTATAATGAAAACAAACATTTATAAACAATATTTTGAGAATTTGGGGATAGTTTTCCATTATTACTTCCTGCTGATTATGGGGCATTGAAAATCTCATGGGTTCTTGAAATTGGATCATAGTATGCATCCCTGAAGCTGATATGGCCATCTCTTTCTATCAGAGATTTTTTTTCAGGGGGTCTTGGTTGATAAAACCATATTTGCCTGGAAGCAATCCACAGGTTCTTATCTTCTGTGGAAACAAAAGCAGAACTGTTCCAAAGCAATAAATCCTTAGACACAAATTTCAAAATCAAAATACCTTTAAAATATATATTCTTGTTTAACTCAGTAGCCTTTGCATTTCCAGTACATTGTCTTTCTGCAGTTAGCCAATTAATAATTAAAAAATTATAAGAAAATACATTAACAACCAAAATCAAGATTTTGTGTTTATTTTCCATCTTTACATTTCTTATTATATTTTTATTACTCTATTTCTCTTTTTAAATACTTTTCTATCCTTTCTTTTCTCTCTGAAGCCTATGTACCTTTTACACACATTGTAACCCTTTTACAGATTTTTCTTTTCATCTGAATCTGTTTTATTGTGAATCCTTAATCATCTTCCAACCATAAGAGCTTTTAAAATACTCCCCTTCTCTTAAAGAGCCACACAGTTTTTGCAGATAAAACTGAATCAGTAAGTTCTCTTAAAGGGACCATGTCTGTTCGTCACCAGCAAACAGAGCAGACTCAAGAAAATGCTGCTGCTACTAAGTATCCGTCTTTGTTTCCTTTTTGTTCAAAACCAACAGAAACCTTAAACCAATAACATGCTATTGAGTCTTCTGTGAGATTTCAGGAACTGGCCTGGTTGCAGCTTACACTGTCTGCCACCAGTCTACCAGCGCCATTTTGAATGTGGCTAGATGCTGAGCTTTCTCTGTACAATGACTCACTTCAGATACAGAATTTGGAAGTTATTTTGGCTCAGTTTCTGTGAACTACAACCTTTTTTAAACTTTCACAGGCTTTAAGTGGATATTCTGCACACCCAGGGATGCTATCTGTTACAATGTGGTTTCTTGGTTCCCGGTGGCCAGAGGCCCAGACTCACAGACCTGTAGCCCCAGACCCCTTAGCCACCTGCTGCTGCTCAGGCCCCCCAAAATGACTCAGACTCTTATATTAACTTTACACTGTTTGGCCTGTGGCTCAGGCACATTGCTAGCTTGCTCTTACATTTCAACTAACCCATTTCTATTAATGTTTCCTTCCACATGGCCTGTGGCTTGCCTGTGTTCCTTACATGTTGCTCCTTTTGGCTTCTGGCTTGGTCTCTCTGACTCCACCCTCTTTTCCTACCTATGCTGATTTCTCCTCCTACTTTTTCTATGGTGCCTGCCATGGGCCAAAAGAGCACCTTTATTTGAAGATTGCTATTCACAGCATACAGAAAGGCATTCCCACATCAAGTAATAATTAACCAATAAGGAGAACTAATTGTGTATTAAGAGATATATAATAGAATGAAGTATTGTGTCAACTAATAATGGGTGCTTGCTATAAAATTTAAGAAGGATATAAGCATAAGAACTTAGTAAAATAATAAGCAATAAGCTATATATTTAGTTTTTTCTACTTAATATTAAAAGACAAAGACGGCTATTTTATTGTGTCTCTGTGACACATGAAGGCCTTGTAGACCACATAATTATCTTTCCTCAATAAATCTACCTGGAGACATCAAGTTGTTTAAAATAATTTCCCAGGAAGATTTCCCAAACAGCAAATTGCTATAAGTAATGGGGAATTTATAATTGTAGTTTCAAGTATACATTTAAAAATTTTTGTAAATTTAAGAGTACAGCAAGATTCTCAATTTAAATATGCAAAAATAATGGACAGCCTTTTTACTGAAGAATATATGAGTATTTTAAAAATGTAAATGCATAAATGCTTCACAGTATTACTATGGAAGGAAGCACAAATTAAAACCACAATAAGATGCCATCATATATTTAATATACTACTTTAATTGAAATATTGATTATCGTGGATATTTATAAACAAAAAATCTTTCAGTTATAATAAAAAATGATTTGGTCACCATGAAGTCCTTGAAAACTGTTTAAAACTTTAACAATCTCCTTTTATATTATACAAAACCTAAATGTCTTATAAGATATGGATAAATAAATTGAGATAAGTTTATAAAGTGAATAGCTATTTTACAATGAACAGAAAAGGACTATCACTATGTAACAATGCTAATATTTTTCAAGCTTATGGAAGCAAAGGTCGAAGAAAAAGATATGTTAGGCCTCTAACTTTCTAGAGACATTACCTAAGTGTTAAGTGATAGCTGTGAATATAGATATGAATAAAGAGAATGTTATCAAATTGAATTAACATTTTAAGTATATATAGTATACTGAATGTTATCTCATGTTAAAGAAACTATGTTTCAAATATTTTAAAGTTAAATAATAAATGCTGAATATATAGGAAAATTCAACAAACACGACACATGAATATATAAAAGTACATGTATATATTTATATATGTGTATATACACTGAAATTATATAATGTGCATATATATTTCAGAACAAAGAAAAATATTTAATTTTTTGCTGGTGCAGGTGTTATAAAGGTTTTTTGATGAATCAACTGAATACTTAGAGGAATGAGCACAAATTGGGAAACAATATGGATTTTTATATTGAAAATGAAAAGGAATAGGCAGACTACAACATCTTTACAGCTATTCTTCATGAATTTCTAGGATATGTTGTAGAAATTTGATTTAAAAGAACCAGAAGATTATTTATGAGGCAATTATTAAACTACAGAAGAGAATCCACCTCCTTTCTGCACCCCCATCCACTCCTCTCAAAGGCTAAGGCCACCCATAAAAGCTAACCTCATTGGCTTATCAAGTTGAGACAGGACAGATGTCCTCCATCCAGCATCAAGGCAAATGCAGCATCCCAAAATAGGAAATAGGTTCCAAAATGCCAGCTGATGTGCCAGGAACAGACCCTTGACCTTGCTTTTCTTACGTTTATTCATCTGAAAGATTTAGATTAGAGTCTGTAAAATAGTTGACAATGAATAATGTTTTATTTGGTTTAAAAAAGAAAAACCCACAGAAGAGCCTAATAAAATCAAATGGGGTTCAAGCATAGCAATCGAGGACAATATTTTTTTTTTTAAAGTCCATTTTCTTCTCACAAGGCACAAATGAAATATGTCACTACGGAAGTAGTAGTAGTAGTGTGGAAAACAGAAACATATATATGTGTGTGTGTGTGTGTGTGTGTGTGTGTGTGTGTGTGTGTGTGTGTGTGTGTGTGTTATATAATAAATATATAATACCAAGGCTAAATATAATAGGAAAGTAAATATTAGGGTTCAGATTCTACCTAGGTTAAAAAAAAAAAGGCAACCTCTTTGAAGCCCGCCCTATGTTAAAATCTTCACAGAATTATACAGGAAAAGGGCAATAGGCTATGTATAAGCTTGCATTTATTCATGATTGTGTTCCATGGGAAAGGTGATAGCAGATGTTTCTTGTGTTTCAGATTGATAAATTAGTGGTGGATAGAATCAGATGGCTTGTGGCTTGTCAGTGAACCTAGGTTACTTGCTGACCTGGGAGATGAAGATTGAATGTGGTGTCATGAACCACAACTGTAAGCAAAGCATTTTTTGGTGGAGAGTTAAATGTAAAGAGGATTTCAAAAAAGTAAACAAGTTTAATATTAAGCAAGTCTTCGGAATTATAGTAGGAGTTGCTACTACCACAGGAGGTTATGAAAGTTCAGTAATCCCCATGAACAGGAGGTGTAGATTCAAAATGGGATAATTAAAAGAGAACTGAATACAAACAGAGAAAGTAGATATAGAGAGAAGAGAGGGTGACAGGGTGTAAATCATTATTACATTGTAGTGGCTGAGGAAGATAAGGCTTTCTAGATAAAAGCACAAGTCATACTCTCCTTAATTTCTTTTGCCTATGAATAGATTGTATAGAGACAAATTTTCCTATGTCATTGGGTCATAATCCTGATGACCGATTTCCACACAGTATAGCGATTGCTATTAGAAGCTGACTCTTTTTTGGTGCACTGCTACAAACTGTTAGAGATAGGGCTTGAAAGATAAATTTGGGCTTTGGGAGAGAAAATGCAATTTTTCACAGGCTTTGCATAGCCCAGGTCCAAGGCTCCATTTTTCAGAATATGTGCAGACTGTCTTTCAACCCATTGTATAAGAACATTTTGCTGGTTATTAAGGCTGTATTGATTTCATTTCATATGCCAGTTGTATTATGTCTTTAATTTATGATACTAAAATAATTTATTCACTAAATAAATGAAGATGGGTAGAAAGTCAAGTAGTAAGATAAAGAAAATATTGAAAGGCATGTAACAACTGTTAGAATAGATTTTTAAGATTTCCAACCCAGTAATTTCATTTGAACTGAAACCACTTACAGTTTTAAACATTCTTTTGTTTAACTAAAAGTTTTATTTGTTTATAAATTTGCTTTGGTGAAATTGTCAGTCTAATTTACAATTAGTCCAAGACATCTATTGATATGTAATCAGTGATTTAAAATACTTTCTCCTTAGTTACTCAAATCCTGTTACTGGTTTTTCTAATTATCTACAAAAATATTGAATATGTAGATTATCACAACATTTACCTTCACTGCAATGAAGTTCACTGGACATACTTGAACATGCAGATGAGAGGGGCCTCTCAGCACTCTTCTGCACTGCACTTATTCTGAGCTGCAAAGAAACGTTTCCAGATAAGCCTCTCATTTGGTTGACAAACACACAACATTTTGTATTTCTCAAGGGATAAAATGATTTTTAGTTGCTTTCTGCTGTTTTAGAGTTATTTTATAAACTCGCATACCTTAAAGTTATTGCTTCTTAAAAGAAATAAGCATTCTTATTTAACCAGGGGACAGATTTTTTTAGTCACTTACTAGTAAAACAATTATCAGAAAGAACAAATTAAAACAATAGCAAGACAGCAAATAATTGGTGAGCTCTCAGGTAAATTTCAGCTTCTGACCCTCCTATTTTTGAATTCTTCCTGCTCAGGGTGACTGTAATTGGAGACTTTAAAGAGAAAATTAAGGTTAAATGGGGTAATAAAAGATAGGCTAGGCAGTAGGGCCAATACCTTTCTGAGTGGGAGAAACTCTAGGGCATCTAGAATGCATGGGTAGAAGATAAACATAAGCTGACCAGAGACAAGGCCCAGGAAAAAAATCAATGGAATTACCTTCATCTTGAACAACCAGTGTGCAGATCAGTCACTGTGTAAATCAACCTTACTTTAGGTTTTCAGTCTGTGGCATGGTAATATGATTGACTGTCATTGTGCATAAATATAAAAAATATTCAATTTGAATATAGGTATGGGGCAAAAATGACTATTTATTTGGGCTTTGGTGCCTCATGAATTCTTTGCTTTGATTTGTAATATATTGAATATCTATTAAGAAATCTAAAAATTGAATGAAACAACATATTTTATGTTCATTAATTAGTAGACTTTTGTTTTCTTATTTACATTTTCCCTGACATAATTTATTTCGGGACTCCATCATATCTTGCATGGCATACTAAAAAAGAACATCTTAATTGGTTTAATTTTCTTCAAGATTAGAAGTCATGGTGCTCCCAGTGTTATGCCTCACTAAGTAATAATAACGGAGATACATTCTAGTTTTCCAAACACAGTTGAATTAGTTGGGTTGATATCTCCTACTTGTTGATGGATGTTCCCTTCCTACACCCGTATTAACTCAGAGAACACTCAAAGTAGAACTCTTATCAAGCTCCAGTTCAAAATGGCTATGTATCTGCCTCTGTAAATGAATGCCTAAATCATTCTACTAATTCAGATCCTATGTATGGTGCAAATCAGAAGTTTGTTAATACCTTCCTTAGTAATATCTTCTAATATAAACAAATTACTCCTTGAAAATGATTCATTCAGCCAGCCCTTTACTACTCACAGACATACCCCTTTGCTATATTACCAGTTATCTGGAAGACAAACATTTCTTGAAGATATTTCTTGTTTCTGTGCAATAATAATAAGAGAATGTATTTATATAAATTAATGTTTAGCTAAGACATAGCCTGCATTATAAAGAGTCGCATCTATATGAGCATACATAGAATGGTATCAATCTAAATTTCAAATAGGTTTAATACCAGTGAGTTAAAAATGGAAGTTTCTGTCACTCTTGACTATCACTTTTAGATTACTTACAAATTATTACTAGTCCACAAGTATTCTAACATTTTTCAATGGTTATATAGCTAGGAGATGACAGGCAGGGGGTACAGTAAATTGTAGATGACAGTTTTGAATACTGGATATTGTTTTAGAAACATCTGAAATACATTTGTTTTGAAGCAGGTTTATAAATAAAAACACTTTGTAGGAGTGTGATTACATTTCAAGTCAGATATTTTAAACATTAATATACTTTCATATATGTCTTATTGTTACCATTCTGTATTATGACTTAGGTTTCTAAGTGCAAATATATAGTGGCCCCATAATATATTTATTATTTATATATATTATATTATATATATAATAGAGTTGCTCAGATAATGATGATTTGCTCATAGATTAATATGCTTTTATCTCCTTGAAATTCATTAAGCCATTTACTCACGTATTTGTCCATACACTCATTGCCAGAGAGTAAAATGAATCTTTATGGAAATTCAAATAATATGTGTACTATTTATATTTGTGATTTTAATGACAGAGTTATAAAATTCTGTGAAGTCAGGTAACCTTACAGAATTAAAATCAGTTAATTTGTTATGGCATGGATTCAATCACAGTAAGTAATCCAATCACAGTTTTTTCACTATTTTTTCATTAATATGTGTGTTGAAGACCTTAGTAACAGTAAAACAAAAGGTTTATGAACAAGTGTTACACAAGACACAGAAAGAATTAAGAGTTTTTTTAAATGTTTTGTTTTGTTTCTTTGTTGTTAACTTTATGCTCTGTGATCTGTGGCTTGGTGCACTGATGGTTTGGTGATAAGCAGATATTTATATAGGCTTTCTTTTTGCATGATGGTGTAAATAGGGTGGAAATGAGCCTGTGGAAAAGTTGAGAAAGATACAATTAGATTTGAATTAGTGTTATGTTGTCATATTTGGAATACTTCTGGATCCCTCTCAATTGTTTTGCAATATTTTTAATTGATGTGCTTGAGTTTATATACTTCATTTAGCTTCAAATATTGTTTGTCATACATATGCAGCAGAAAAAAGAGAATTGAATAGTGTTTTTTCTTTTGTCCTGCACCAGCCACCAAACTTAGAGTATGAGCCTTCCTGGGAAATTTGCTGGTATTGGGGAATTCTCATTTACCTCATAATTTTTTTTTATCAATTTCTCAATTATGCATGCATACGACAAAACAAAATCATTTCGAGGTGGATTAGGTTCATCACTCTTATTGATTAAACCTTATAATTAAAATTATTAGATATTTTTACTTGGTATGTGAGAGTGTTTTGCCTGCATGTATGCATAAAATCCATGTGTGTACTCTGTGCCCCTTCATGTCAGAAGAGGGTGTTGCAATTGAATACCTTAGAATGGGTGTTAAAAATGATTATGAATAACCATCTGGGTGCTATAAACCAAACCCAGGTGCTCTGCAAGAACATCAAATACTCTTAACCACTGAGACATCTCTGTATCCCTGGAATATGTAGTTTTACCTACAGTATTTATGCATCACACAGGACAAATTTGAAACAACAACTATATCATTAGACGCCAAGACCATGGCTGTTGAAACATTTGTGAGACTACTATTGAATAGTGCTTATTGATTTGAAATTAATGAAAGTAACATAGTTATCCAGGTGGTACAAGAACTATGTATGTAGTTTAAGAAAGTTTCATTCACAAATGACAGGCATGTTGCTTTGGGGCATTAACAACACAATCTGCTATTTTAGAATTAGAATGTGAGGTGCAAGTCCTGGAAGGAAACCTTCCTGTGTTCAAGGCTAAAAGTGCATGGTAGTAGCCTTGGGCTTTGTGTGACATTTTATTTCTTGTATCTAATGACTGAATCTGTGCCAATCTTTCTAAAACATAGCACTGACATTCCAGATCAGTGTGACAATGACACAGAGGACTGAAGGAAAGAGCGTTATGATAATAAGTACAAATAGTACCACTCAGCATTGATCTCACCGGGGAGTTACACCCTCTTCCCCAGATATATATTCTCTCTCTCTCTCTCTCTCTCTCTCTCTCTCTCTCTCTCTCTCTCTCTCTCTCTCTCTCTCTCACACACACACACACACACACACACACACAATGATAATAAGATTAACTGTATAGCAAGAGACAATAATAGAAATCTTATTGTTTCATTTATGGAATTTCAGTTAGGTTTATGTCTTATTCTAATATATCATCCATCATACATCAAAACAAACAAATTTTATGAGTCCCTCCTTTTTAGTTGCCATTCAACATAGTTAATAATAGGCATTGAATGTTCTAGGCAAGTGTTTTATCACTGGACTCCATCCTCAGTGGTCATCTCTATCTATCTGTTAAGTTAGGGTCCTGTTCTTACTTTTTCATGCTCCTCTCCCCTATCCTCCTCTTTCCTCCCCTTTTCTCCCCCCTCTCTCCCTCCCTCTCTTCTTCCCTCTCCTTCTTACATTTTATATTAAGATAAGGTATCATTAAGTAGCCTAGGTTCTATTTGAATTTCCTTAGTGATATACAGAGGCCCAGGAACAGTCAAATCCTGTACTCTATTTAGGGTGAGGGAGAGTTTAATGTATGAGTTTATGGAGATCATAAACATTCAATCCAGAATTTCTTACTCCACGGCCTGCTTTTGTGTACTTTGTAAACTCATTTATAACTTCACTATAACTTATACTTTAGAAACAAGCATCACTCTATATTAGAATAAAAATTGAAAACAGATGGGAAAACTATTTAATATCTTTATAAAATGGAAACAGTGTAAAACTGAGATGAAATATTGAAACTGAGGGCATTTATATCATATGAAAATGATGAAGAACACTACTTTGATAATCTTAATTAAATAAGGGTACTTAGAAAGTGTTCTTACATCTGAGTTTCTGTGTGTGCTTTTGATTACATAGCATGCATACAAAATCAGCTCTCCATTCCAAACATGTAGTGCCTTCTTCACATATGTGTTTTGAACTTTGTACGTTCAGGCATTTAAGTAAACTTTGTTCAATGACCCTCTCGCCATTTGTGTACATAGCTTATTCGATATTAAGAGTTTGAAAAGTCTAGTATATAACCTCTAAACCTTACTAGTCAATAGTCCTAACAAGAAATTAGCTAACTAGAATACAATTTAAATACAGAGAAACTTATTGGCTTGTTTCATACATATTTCCCCTAGCAGTTATCTTCATTGATTCTAGCAACTGTCTTTTTATTCATCTAGTTTGTTCACTGTAGTACAATCCTAGAGAGTTTCCATGAAATATGTTCATAACCTGTTACTATGATCTTATACTTATATCTCAAAAGTGTTACTCCATGTATCCTATACACATAAGTTCCTCTTTATACTTTTATTTTCTGCAGTAAATCTAATAATATGATTAGAAAAGCTCAGATTTCATCTCAAGGTTTTATTTATTTCTGATTCATTGTATCTATTATTAAACCCAGCTGTTGATGTTTTTGAACAAACTGATTTCTGAGTTAACTCTACATTGTGTTCTATAATAACCCTACTTCAGTATTACCATGCGTTGCTCCCAATTTACTTTTAGATAACTAAAGCCTCTTTTTATTTCTATCCAAGTCATCTGTTTTATTTCCCTGAACAAAAGGATGTGATTTCATTCATGTAGCTCTAGGGGTCTAAAGTTGATAATAATTCCTCTACATCTGCCTTCATGGCATATTCTTGCAATATATACCCCTGTATCCTCACCCTCAGCATCTTCTCATTAGCATTCACTTTCCTACCGATGTATTAGGATTTTGCCAGAAGCCATTTCTTGTTTTTATCCCTATAAACTCAGTACCTCTGAATGAGAATTGTCCTAGTCTTCCTAGCATATTAGATATTTTCCATATTCTAACTTGTTTACGATGATTATTTACATATGAATGCATCTGCTTCAGAACTGATGACATCTATAACTGAAATATAAAAACTAGATCTGTTTTCCAATAGCTAACAAAGCAATTTACAAGTTGTTGTAGGAAGATAAAGAAATCTAGATTATCAGGCAGTATGCTTATACATTTCTATCTTATTTTTAAGAAACTAAACTTTAGACATATAATAAATTATGAATTATTTTTAATAATAATATAGACAAAATCTTTAGTTTATTTTTACTATTCAGTATGGATATTTATTTTAGATTCCCATGCTTACCTACGATTATACATATGTATTTGAATGTATACATACACTAATACACATAAAATTTTTGTCATTTATTACTATATTTTATGTTCCATGTTGTTTATATTCATAGTCCCACACTATATGATTCTTTACCAGATGTCTTACTCTGAAGGATAAAATCAGAGAGTAAAATTTTCAAAAATTCTATTAAAATTCTAGGTTTTTATCTCTGAAATAGAACTATTTTGCTTGGTACAAAACCTTACATGTTATATATTTTAAACATGTTTTTATTTTTTTTTTATAAAAATGTCTTTTTTATCCATGTATTCCTCTGCCCCCTCTCTTTCCTCCTCACAATCCCTCCCAGTCAGCCTTCAGTCTCCCCTCTCCCCATCTACTCCCCCAAAAGGGCAAGAAGTACCAATTATCTTTGTAATACTAAATTATAACATTTATGAAATAAGCTTTGTAAAACAGTTGTTACTGCTAGATAATTTCTAGAAAAATGTAATTCACTTCATTTTCATTTTTTTGTTTGAATAAATTTTTTTCTTTTGCTTAATTGCCAATTTTAACTAAGATGTAACAACTATAAAGACAAATTTTTATTCCCATGGGGAAAATGTAAATTTAGAGCTTGTATATGAAGGTCATCCTACATTTATATACAACCCTTCAGTGTTATGTCTTCAAGACACCCAGATCACCATAATTCCTCACAGTCTTCAAAATGCAAGCATGTGTCCTACAACAGTGTCTTTAAAAATGTCACTCACAGAGATTTGCTATTCAAAAGTATAAGGTTTCTGTTGTCTGTTAAAACATTGTGGCAGCACCTATTTCATAGAATTAGATTTTCAGTAAATTCAGATTTTTCTCTCACCTACCAATTTTTCCGACACATGTGAAATATATCAGAAGCTTCTCTCTTACTCTCACATTCTGAGAATGCATTTTTATTTCACAACACTGAAAGAACACAAAATAATTTCTTAAGATTTCAGGGTTCCTTTTAACAGCTAGACGGAGGTTAAGGTAGCCAGAAAAGTAGTTCTGCCTTTGCAATTTCAAGCTGAAATGAATATGAGTTGGTGAAAAGAACTTGTGTGTTGGCATTTGATATTTAGATGTTTTAATGTAAAGCACTAGACTGCTAAAGATGTCTCATGCTACAAGCATCTGAACTCTTTAGTATATAAAATTAAACTTAGCTTTTATAGCCATCATGAAAATATTTCTTGCTCAGTATGCAAACTATAGTATTTGTTTCCATTTGCATGTTCAAAATGCAAACATGACAAAAAGTTACAATTAGTAGAAAACTAACTAGATTTGTCTAAACATAAATCAAGACTCTGAATATAGAAGGTAGTGTTATATTCTTCAGGAATAAAAGATATTTACAAACCATAACATTCTCCAGAGGTGTGTGTGTGTCCATTCTCCCATGTGCTTGAGCTTTTCTATTTGGATACTTAGATTTTTAATGTTTCCAATGATGTCCTATGCTCTAGTCTCTACAGAAGCAGGAACTAAGTTGATGAGTTTACAGGCTCATGCTCTTAATTAAACATTAACAACCCTGTTCCTAAACATGATTTAGAGCTCAAATTAAATATATATATAAAATCATGTTTGACCACTTCTCTGAGCAGTGAAATAGGTTAAAATGTTTTCTGTCCTCTTCTGTAAATGTCAGTGAAAAATGTCAACTTTGAACCACAGCACAATGCTTGTTTGTGTGTTTTGTTGCTTTACACATGAGGCTGTGCTTTTCATTTATTTCTCACTAAGAGGCAGCGCTTTGTTAATACGGCTGTGTACAATTTTCTGACAAGTGCTGAACCTATGTGAACAAAAAATGGTTCTTATTTATGATGTGTCAAATTACTGTTCTGAGAGTAGACCTTTTAGGTTGCATTCAGCCTTTAATTTGACTGAATTTAAATGGCATAAAATGCTTTTTAGTTGGGCCTTGGCTGGCGTATTATATATCTCATTTCAATGAAAAACATTCACATGCAAATATGGTTTGTTTGGAGTGAGGACAAATGCAACTATCATGACTGATGAAGGCTTTTGATCACAGTTCTACAAACTAAAACCTTGAAAAAGAAGAGGCTATTTGGACAGGCATCTGCAAGCCCATGAATTATTTAGTTCACATTATTCATAAATCTCTTTGAAGAGGAAGTCTTATGAGGTTTTAAGAAGGAAAAATCATAGTTATGTTGCCAACTGCAGTGTATTCTGTAAGTGCTGCCTGCACAGGAACACTTGCTTTAAATGCTAAGTTCTCCCAGCCTGGGAAGTGTGTCACATCCCTGTGCCAGCAAGTTTATCCCATAGCTCCGAGGAACTTGAATCACATTTCCCATCCACTTCTTTCTTCTTTCAGAACGTGCTGTCCTGTGTGGCAAAGTAAAATAGCAGAATATGGGGAGAAATAGAAATATGTAGACTATACCTACAGACAAAGCAGTTGCTCTCCCAACTTCACAGTAGAACAAGCCAAACACATGGCATCAACCAATCCCAGGACTCTCCATTTCCTGTGCCTTTGCGCTAGAGCTTAAATCCAGGAAGATTTCTATTACTTAAGCTCTCCAATGAGCATTGCTAACTCCTAATAAAGATTTTTTCCAAAAATGTAAGACCCTGCCGGACACACAAATCTAGGTTTGCATTCAAATGTTTTCTTTTTTCTGATGAAATTTCTGATAATGGGACTTAAGTATCTCTAAGAACATCATTATTTCTTCATTTCATAGTGCATGTCAGTAAGTTATTAGACTAACTTTAATCACTCTAAAATAGTGTCCTCTATATTAAGCAGTGTCTTGTACAGTATCCAGTATTGATAATGTGCCATTAATTTCAGAACCCTCTATGTACATCCTTATTCCAGCCACTATGGAAAGCCTACTTCTAGATTTTAAAGTAAATATTTCTTGTGTATAAATTCTTCATTGTCTTTTGGCTTGCACAGTGGGTGACTCAGGCTCATACCTTGTTTTCAAGGAGTGGGTTGAGATGCTCAATTATATTTTGTTCACTTGAACCTCTAAGCAGTAATCTAAACTTGAAAATTAATGAACAGTTTCAGTCTATGCTGATGAATAGTTTTCTCGGCCCTCTGGTTTTAACAGTGTGGTATTATATTCAATGCTGGGAAGGATGTTAGACAAGATAATCTTTAGCAATATCTTGTGTTTTAGGTTTCTCTGAGTCTCTGAAATTATCTCAAGTATATTTTAAGTTTAACATAAAATTCAAATGCAACCAACCTGAGTAAATTTAGTCCCAACTTGACTGTTTAAAATTTCTGAGAACTGATTATGTCTTCTCTTCTTCCTGAAATATATATATTATTCAAACCACTGGAACTAGACATATATTTATGATACATACATAAAGTGTTTTATACAATTATAAAGAATGGCTCTGAGGCACACATTTTTCCATGTTAGATATATTGCTCACTCATAAGTCTATGAAACAACTTGGCTATTTGAAAGCAACAGGTATGTATAAAAGGAGTTTCCTTTCTAAAATAGTCATGAAAGATATAAGAACCTTCTGGACCACTTCTCAGTCCCATGGTGAGAAATTTTCTTAGTAGCTCTCGTATCTCTTTTCTATATATATTATTTAGATTTGGTAATTTATGAAATCAGAGTTTATATGAATCCTAATACAAGCATAGGCATCGTGGAAATTTTTTTTAAAAGTAATTAGTAACCTATTTACATAGAGAATTTTTAAATATTATTCTTGCACACTCTAGGATATGTATATTATCTATGAAGAAATTTGTTAATTTAAGAATTTGTTTTCTATTTGATTAGTGAAGTTATTAGATATTATGGCCTTGTTATCATTTGAATGCAGATTTTAGATCATGCAGAGTGATCATCATGTAACAACCTAAAAAGAAAAGCAAAAGATATTATTAACATCATTTCGTTTACAAATAAACCCTCAATGGAAGAGCTTAATAGTATCAACAATACTAAAATAGAAAAGAAATAAAAGTATAATAATACATTGTAGTATTTATTTTTATGTATTTTATGAGAATGTAAATTATTTATATATCAGGCTTATCTAGAAACTCATCTGTGTTGTAAACTTAAGTTCTGTATATAGTATATAAAATGAATATCAAGGTTTTATTAGCTGAAACTAGAATCCAATTTACTCACAGACCAGGTGGATATATAACCTCCCATGTATTTAGCAGTAAGAGGTCCTGGGAATATGAGAACACACAATTTGCCTCTCTATAATTTACTTGTATTGATCAAATAATACCTTGATCCTTTCTTTAGTGATGAAGTCCATTTCAAATAGCTTCTAAACTTTGATTTAAAGTCACCTGAATGTAATATAAACATATAATTTGTGATATTTGTTCTTACAAAGAAATCATGATTGCTTTGTGTTCATAATTGCTTTTGTATTACTTTTATTCCAAATAATTTGTACCATTCTAGAGATGAAAAGCCTCCTAGTACAAGCTTAGTCAAGATATTTGTAACCCAATTTGCTTCCATATAAAAACGCTAGGTTTTTGTTAATTACATTATAGTCGTGCTATTTGTAATTACAAGCGCTTTTAGCTGTTTCTGCAATCTCCTGTGTAGTTCTGTAGTGTAGTTGTAATAATGGGCACCACTTGAAATAACTTAGACATTTCACCTGAGTTAGTGATAAAGTCCAAAAGAAATTTTCTACAAAGTTCCTAAACAGAAGATTTAGATTGGGTTTTCTGAGAGGGATCTCTGAAGGTTGTGCTCCATTTTATTTCTTTATTAATGTTTCCTATTGTCATTGCCAACCAGGGCAGATGTTTGAAAACTTATGAATGTCAGATATTTATACTCCTGTTAAAGTGTTCCACATAGAAAGATAGGACTCATAAATCATGTGTATTCCAGGCCATATTAATTATTTATGTTGACAAAACACAATATTAGCTATGGGAATATATATAATTTTGGCCATTCATTTATTTAAATATCTTTTAAAATATGATATTTATTCCAATTTAAAAAGATAAGGCACGTAGTGGAAAAGAGCCAAACTCTAATATTTTTAACCAATATTTTTGTTTTGAAATCCAAGCATGCTGCTTTCATTGAATCACTATATCACAGTATTTCATAGGGAAGATTTAGATATAGGAAATCTTTACCAACTAACATATTATAATCCTAACAAAGTGTCCTGATTTATTGTCTCACAATGAATACGGTGTTATAAGCAGTATTATGTCAAATTAATCAAGAAACATTAATTCCTACTCACACAGTACTGTGTAGCACAGAGAGCTATAAAGTAGCTGATAATTAAACCATTCTAAATCATTATCAACTACATCAATATAAAATAAGATAAAATAAGGGCATAAATAGAAAGTAGAAGAACATAGAGATGATACCACTAGAACCAAAATATCCATAGCTCAGTACTTACCTATTCATAACTGAGTTAGTGATGTGATTTTGTTACTGTCACCTACTACTATGAAATAATAATATATCTGTTATAAAATCTTTGTGATTTTTTTTTTTATTATAACAGAAACCATTGGACATCTTGATTTGGTCATCTGGAAAACATCATCTCTGGGGGTACATGTTATTTGTATTCTGGAAGGGCAGGATAATAAATAGGTGTGTAAGTGCACCTTGGATTACAAAATCTTAGTAAATATGCAACTGCCTGTGTCCCTGGTCCTTGGGTTGTCTTAGTGGGTGATTCAGACTCGGTGCCTGTGTCCCTGGTCCTTGGGTTGTCTTAGTGGGTGATTCAGACTCGGTGCCTGTGTCCCTGGTCCTTGGGTTGTCTTAGTGGGTGATTCAGACTCGGTGCCTGTGTCCCCCTGGTCCTTGGGTTGTCTTAGTGGGTGATTCAGACTCGGTGCCTGTGTCCCTGGTCCTTGGGTTGTCTTAGTGGGTGATTCAGACTCGGTGCCTGTGTCCCTGGTCCTTGGGTTGTCTGTGTGGGTGATTCAAACTCGGTGCCTGTGTCCCTGGTCCTTGGGTTGTCTGTGTGGGTGATTCAGACTCGGTGCCTGTGTCCCTGGTCCTTGGGTTGTCTGTGTGGGTGATTCAGACTTGGGGATCATGACCATAACTGAAGTGTAAACAGCAAAGATGTTACCTTTCATCTTACTCAGGCTCTTGGCTGGCGAGAACTGCCAGAGGGCAAGGGAAACTGTTAAATATGTGCTTATGCGTGGATGAATTTAACCTTGGCAGCTAAAATGATTCTCTTTTGATTTCTTGGGATTTAAGTGAGTTGCCTAAAACAGAAAGAGGCAAATAATTTAAAGAGTCCTTTAACTTATTCCTAACTATGTACCTCATTTGCACAGATTCTCTAGAATTAACTCATTATCTAGTAATTAGAAGTTAGAGAACCTTGACTTTGTAATTTTTTTCGTGATTATTTACCTAAACAGACTTGGCCCAGTCAGTACATGTTTCTTCGTCTAGTATCTCACCTAGTCTTGTTATATTTTCTCACAAACTTATTTCTTTCTTCTGTTTATCTGCATTTTATTGGGAACATTTCTCTTCTTTGCTCCAACTTTTCTCACACCCTTCCTTGCGCTGATGCTGTAAGCGTCAATGTAACTTTCAGGTAAACTCCCGAAACCTCGATAATAAGGATTGTTAAACACTCGGGATGATGCAGGAACACTTAGGTTCTTACTCTGAGCAACAACTCAATTGGAATTGTTTTATTAATGTGTTAAGCTAATACACCAATTGCCAAAAATAAGGTGTTCAGTTTTTCACTGTTTGTATTGATTTGACACATTTTTGTCTCTTGTTTTATTAAATATCAGAAGTTGAATGTAGAAGCTTCATCTCACTCTGAAAGACACAGAAAAGGGGTGAGCATACTTTTGACTTATGGTTTAGATGGCAGAGGCTAATGAAGCATACTACGTTTAGTCTGGGCCCATGCAGAAAGAGCTAGCTAATGCTGAGCACATAATTGCTTTAAATAGGAGACAGAGGTAAGGCCTAACAGAAGATCTAACCAGCAAGGCTCACTCGCAGAAAACCACATCTGTAAAATACACCTAAGCTCCTGACCGTCCTACAGCTTCCCAAACAGAAGCAGGGACCGAATATTCACAAACATGTGAGCCTATCTCAGCTATTTCTCACCAAACCCTAATACCAGGCTTGATTACTTTTACACATAACAAAATAACACTGTTCTCCTATTATTCTACCGTGAAAAGCACAGTGTGTCTTATATTCTCTCTTGTGTAGACCTACTAAAAGAGGGACTGTCTTGTCTAATGTATGAAATCGATAGGATTGAAGAACATTGCCTCCTATTACTATTATTTCCTGTGTACTTCTTTGTTGAAGCACTTCTAAATAATCACTAAATATTTATATTAATATAATATAAATATATCTATATTAATATAACACAATGTATATGCATAATAATTATAACATAATATATATTATCTAGTATATATTTTCCACAAAGAAATTTCAACATCACTTTAAGACTTTTTCTTATAAGAATATTGTCATTTAGAGAGAAAAAATAATAAAAGAGTAAGCCTGATATTTTATTCCATGTATGAAAAGGTGGTTATAAGAGCATACTTCACCCCCTGACTTGTCTTCTTGTAAATATGTACACTTCATCTTTAATCTTTTGTGTGAGCAGAGGCATCATGAACTTTCCCCATAAACAGTCAGCATGTCTATTGGTACCCTTTTGCTTCAGCTTATTTTTATCAAATTTAGAAATACGTTTGTGTCTATTGGTAATGGTGATAATAAATTCATGAAATTTCTGATTATCTGATTAGAACTTTACCCTCCAGTTCACAGTTGTTGTATAAAAGGGGAAAATCACAGCAGTACAATGTGATTAGAGTTAGAAAGAGAAAGTTTGTTAGTAAAAAGAAAGTGCTCTCAAGAACAGGAGTTGCTGTGGAAGCAGCAGAAAGCATGCCCTCAAAATGCACAGTGTTGGGAAGTGTGATTGTGGCTCTTTATAGGTCCATTACATAGCACTTGCCTCTCCCATGTTTGGGTATTTTGGGGAATGTTACTTCCATCATTTCCTATTTTGATAATCTGCAGTGTATAACTTAAAGTGATATTTATAAAAATCCCATTCTACCAGATCTACCAATGACAATGCTTTCTTTTATTTTCTGCCAATGTAGTTATATTGGGGAAAGAGAAACATCTAACTAACGGGAATATTAGTAGATTTATAAATTATGACTTCGTACATTCTGTAAACTCTGACTTTGAAATTTTTTAAAGAAAGAGTGCTCAATATTCACTAATTTAAACACTTAAAAGAATTTCAAATGTAAGATAAAAACCTATCAACATATTTCAATAATAATCCTCATTATCTAAGTGTAGAAAGGTCAATATTTTTTAGCACAGCTTTGAAAGAACATAAACCCTATGATTTTCACATATTAAATGGTACTATAAATTTAACAGCCCCCCGAATGCATCAATAAAGCAATTAATATTACCCATATAATACTAGTAAAACATGTCCATGAATGAGCTCACAATAATTGAAATAATACATTGCAGTTATGGGTTACAAATATAAAGAGGCAAAGCTTCCCCATCTCTCTACACTTGCCTTCGTAGCATATTAATAGTCCCAGTAATATCATTTCAGTGATGTTTTATCATCATTTCCTTAAACAATTATAAGATAATATCTTGTCTAAAGAACTAGCCAAGTACCTTTTTCAATGGGAAAAAAACATTACATTGATAATATAGTGAATTCATATTTACTTACAAGTTGGAGAGCATAGCCTCAGCAATTATTACAACCACTCAATATTTTTTTTGGACTCATGTAGAAAGCTATTTTTGTTTATATTACTTTAAAAATTATCTGCATGTTTCCACTATTCTCATAACATTAATTTGAAAGTATACTATAATTATTCATAAGAAAACTACTATGGGCAGCAGCCATGGTACAGTTAAAACCTGGTACTTTCTTACAGCAGTGAGGGACTTCCGTGTCGTATCTAAAACTTTTTTCTCATCAAAAGACCTGTAATTCTTTCTTTTCATTTTAACTGTGCACAACTAAAATTGCATTTTAAGGTAATTTTCAGTCTCTTTTGGGTGGTGTATAATGTGCACTTTACAATTGACTTATAATTGGACTGTGCTGACAGTGGAAAATCTTACAAGTATTGAACATGACATTTATGACAGTATTGCTGTCATCTTGGCCTCTTTTATTGAAAATGTGGAGAATTATAATTGGGCTAACAAGCCTGGTAGCCTGGCCTCTTTCCAATTATACTAACTAGGCTGGTCTAGTATTAGCTGCCTGAACAGCCGTTGAAACAGGAGTTTGTTTTCCTTTCTATTCTATTTTGGTAGATTCCAAAGAATCTAAGAATTAAATCCTCTCTGTCTCTATGCAATGAGAAAAGCTGTTAATTTTGTTATACAAAGAATTATAAACATCTATATTTTATAAAGTTTATTTTCTTAATTTGAGTGCAATTATTTGTAAAAAAAAAAAAAAAAACTAGCTGTTGCTGTTACTTGGTAGGTACTAATTATTCTTTCAATAATTTATGAGTTTGGGACATCTTTTTTATTTGACTTTATGCCAAACTTATGAATTATAGCTTTAAATAAAAATTCTCTTCTCATAAATAAATGGATGTATTGACATATAGGAATGTTTAATTTAAATGTTGGGCAAAACTTTATCATGACACAAAACAGCGAGTGTTTATTCTTAAATACAGTATAAAAGAAGCCATAAGAAGATGAAAAATATTTTCAGTTACCATAATTCTAAAATGCACTAAAATTTAATCAATGCATTGAAACCCATTTTTCTGTTGAAAAATAAATATTAAGAAAAGAGAACAACCTCTAACTTTTAAACCCAAGAATTTAAGATTGTGTCTTTTCTTTTAGGATACTATTAAACAAGCCTAGAAATTTGTCCTGTGAAAGTAAAATGTTATCATGTTATTTAGCCTAAAAATGCTATTAACTAAATATTTCACAACAGGCTCATGATTCATATATGAGGCTATAATAATATGTAACTGTTAAAGGTAGAACTGTATTGTAGCTTGAAAACTAATATATCTAATTTGATCTTGTCTATGGAAATTACATATTGGAAATATATTTGGGGTATTTACTTTTATAAGAATTGCATTTTATAGTTTAAAGCAACAATAATTTTGTTTTTGTGCTACCAATTCAAATTCAAAATGGTTAACTTGGACTAGCCAAAAACCTGACACAGAAGGAGAGATGATATTTATCTTTCTATGTACCATGTAAGTGCTATTCACTTAGTCAACCAATGATTAACATACTTTTGTTATTTCACTTTGTATTTGAACATAAAACACTTATCAAGAAGTAGAAAACTTGGAATTAATAATGAATAATTATGATATAATAATTAATAATTAATAAGAAGCAAATATTTCCTTATTGGTTGTGTTTAGTTAAATGTTTTATTGCTGTGAAGTGACACCATGACCATAGCAACTCATGCAGACATGCTGCTTGTAGCAGGATGTTCTACATCTGGATCAACAGGAGCAAGAGAGCACAGTGGCAATGGGCCTGGACTGAACATTTGAAACCTCAAAGCCCGCCACCCCTGTGACAGACTTCCTTCAACAATATCACATGTGCTCCATCAAGAACATAACTCCTAATAGTACTCTGTCTATGAGCCTATGGGGACCATTTTTATTCAAACTACTACAAATTATATCAGCAAAATTAATAAAAATGACAGGAAAATAGTCAGTAGTTAAAATACATGTCCAAGTTTTGTCCTAAAAATGCTCACAGTATTTTGACCATTCCCGCCCTATCACAGTCATGCACTTTACTATTATGAAACAAACAGCTTGAGCTTTAGGCTAAACTTTGTTTTGATCAAAAATTTAAAAATTTTAAAATTTAACTGATCATTTTTGTGTGTTTTTAAAATACTCTGTTAGATAGTGGGAGCACAGTAAATTTCCTGCAAATTGACCCACAATTAGGCATACTTTCTTGACATTATTCTTTGGCCCTGAATGCCATGACAATTGAAGTATAAATCATAGCTTGCCATGTGCCTTTCCTTTTTAGTAGATTTAAAGACCTAATACTCATTGAAGTTCTGTCCTCTGAACTGAAGACTGTGCATTTCCCATTTAGAGTATGGATTACACTCTTCAACACTAATAGATAGCGAAAATGCATCCCTCCTCTTTAAATATCCATTTCTGAATCACATCTCATCAAATAAAGCAATGGAATTTCCAGGTTTCACAGTTATGCAGATGACTTAGTCAACCTTCCTGATGCTGAAATGCTTTAACACAGTTTCCATGTTGTAATGATCCCAACCATAAAATTATTTTAATTGGTACTTTATAACTGTAATTTTGCTACTGTTACAAATCGTAATGTAAATTTGGTGTTTTCTGATGGGTGACCCCTGTAAAAGGATCATTCAAACTCCAAAGAGGTCATGACCTACAGGTTGAGAAACACCATACTGGATGAATCACAAGAGGTGGCCTGAGCTTTATTGTAAAGTGAATACTAGCAGTTAACATGCCTGATTTCTTTACGGACTATCACCATAATGTAGCACATTAGATACAATTCTTTAACTTCAAAATTAGTATATAATTATATTATTTCCACACCTCTCTTTTCTCCCCCAACCACTTCCCATGGGCCCTGCCCACCTTTCTAAGTCTCAAACTCATGACCTTTGTTAATTAATTATAATTTTACACACTATACACAAATATATAATACCTATTATGTATACAAATATATATAAATAAATCCTGCTTGGTCTGTTTAATTTTATCTATAATTTCAGGATGATTAATTTTATCGTACAACCAATTATTGTCCTCAAAAGTGGAAGATTATTTTTCCCCTCTGGGGAATTCTTGGTTACCTGTAGTTCTTTTCTTTGGATACAAACCTGTGATAGACTGAACGAAAATGACCCCATTGATTCAGAGGGAGTCACATTGTTGGAGGAAGGGTTGCTGTGGCTGGAGGAAGTGTCACTGTGGTTGGAATATTTAGCTGCTGCCAGTGGATCCAGTTGTAGGACTTTCAGCTACTCTCCAGCACCACATCTAGCTATATGGCGCCATGCTTCCTACTGTGACAATAAAGCTCTGAACTGTAAGCCACCCCAATTAATTGTTTTTCTTTATAAGAGATGCCAGGATCATGGTGTTTCTTCACAGCAATAAAATCTAAGCTAAAACAGACCCAATGAGGTTTTCTGCTTCCGTTTTTGCATGTCTATTTTTGTTATAAGTCCTCAGGTCTTTTTAGGCTGCCATCTTACTGAATTATCATCTGTGAAGCTCTTTGTCAATTATGGAGATTCATCAGATTCTGAGTCTTCCAATCTTTCTCTCACTTCTGATGTCACTGTGTTGTAGAGTTAACAACTCGGGGTGAAGACACTATAATCAGTTTTTCTCAGCATTTTGACTAGTCACTGTTTGATTTAGTAATCGTCTCTGTCTGTTGCTGTTAAGGTTTTGAAGCCGCATATACTGAGGATAAAGTAATGATATGTGTTTTTATAGCATAAGTAATTAAAGCTGTGTTAAGTTCAATTTTCTACATCTACGATACATGGACAAACAGCCAAAAGTTTCTGGAATGTGTCCAGTCCTTGACCGATATAAAAAAAGTACTCAAACTATATACTCCTTCATGGGTTGTATGCTTGCCTTTAAATAGTATTAAATATACTTAAGTCATTTATGAATATTCTTTAAATTATTGATTAAAACTTGGAATTAAGAAAGTTGGAGATAGATGATTGTTCCTTTAAAAGTCTTTGGTAACTTGCTTGGGATTTCCACTAGGCTTCTTTATTTCTTATACAGGAATTCTAATCCTATACTAACAAAATGTAACAATCAAGTTTCCCTTTCATTTCATAAAGTCTTTCACAGTTTTGACTAATGATTAACTATCTCTGATGTCTCACATCTAATGTGTCTCTTTCTTCTGTTTGTTGCAACCTTTCCTTGGTACCAGCGGCGGCTTCGAAAAGTAAAGTCAAAGGTGAGCTTTGATCCTCTCTGCATGATGTCCGACATTTCTATTTCTGCTCAGTCTCTCTTAGTTCCTTAATGATGGAATCACTTATACTGGGTAGTATTCTTTGGCTCTGTGTATTTTTTATAAATTTCTATAAACATGAATACATTATTTAAAGATTTTTTTCTGATGCATGTCTTTGCATGGTTGTTTTAATGTTTTTGTATTATTTTATAAATTGAAGTGCTTTGGTTCACTAACATTTGATTAGGTGGATTTTTGCTTTTTTCATAAAACTGAGAACAAGATGAAATAAACCTTAAAATAACATTAAAAGAATTTTAAACAATGTATCATCATAGAATTAAGATAAAAATCAAATATTCTAAAAATAAAGTAGTATTAATCTGAGATTCTAGTTATTAGTTTTCTTTCATTTTATATGTACATTAACTTTGTGTCTAAAAAATATATGAAATATGATGTCATCACTGGGTACATTCAGTGAATGCCAAAGATGTATCCTTGAAAGAACAAAAAAATTGGATTAATGTTTTCGATCATTAACAAGTGCGAAAGAATTAAAATATATCTATGATAGTATGTGATATGCATAAAATTCATCCATTTTATTTTAAATTTCCCAGAGCAATCTATAATATCTAAGCTGTTGTATGGGTTGGTATTTAGTTCAATGCCAGTAGTTCTTTTGCAGGCACAGGCCTTCACTCAACTCCAAGTACACTTTCACATTTACAAAAGCCAATATAATAACAAATCCTTTTTTCTTAAATACTGAGAGTAGTTTATTTAAACTTTGAGTTTAGGTTTTAGTTCTGAGGTTGAATTGTCAGGTTTAACGCCATAATTGCTGCTTTCTGTGTCTGAGGGCAAGTGTTCTTTTCAACTATTTTTGTAAAATGTTTGTTAATATAACCCTATGAGTATAAAGATGAGAGGGAAATCATTGACGCTTATCCTGAACACTTAGCATGTTTATTTGTCCCAATGAATACAGGTTCTAGTATAGTCACATTATTTTCAGACTGATTGGTAAATATTAACAACAAATACAAACAGAACTGTATGCAGGAAACAAAAGAGACAAGTAGAAGATGCTATATGACTAACAGCTTCAGTTGCTCGATTCTGTTTACTTTTGATAGCCATAGTCTTGTGTTCACTTAGTAAGAAATGTCTAAGAAAAGGTGAACTGTCGAAGCAAAAAGTTTCAGTGTCAGAATCTGAGAGAAACCTAATGACATTATGTCCTGGATCTTAATGCATTTCTGATGGTATATTTTCTTCCTGCTTTTGGAAATGGTGATATGACTCATCTGTTTATTTAAGCTTTCTAGAAAGGTTTCTCTTATTTACATTCGTGGATGCCAATTAATATAACCATCTTTAAAGTATCTTACATTAATAGTCTCTGTTTGATATCTCCATCTCCTCACTTCATGTTTCCTTTGTAATAATAAAAACTATTTTATTATTATATTCTCCTAACCCTAATTTGATACACCTTCTTTTAAGACCAGTATCTGACTACTTTTCCAGTTTTTCATGATTTCAAGCAACTTTTACTTTGTCTCCCCTCTAGTCCTCATAGCACTTATAGGCGCTTAGTTATCAAATTGTCCTGATTCTGTCCCCACAGTAGCTTTTATGTAAGTCTCTCCTCTTCAAAACATTCATTCCTCTGAGCTTGCCTGGAGTTGTTTCCTGTTTAATTCTCAGCCCAGTAGAGTCTATTCTACATTTGTATATCATACTGAATTTTAAATAAGATCATCAATGCTTTGCCACTTAGAAACATAGAGAAAAAAGAGCATCCTGAAAAATTATTGAAATGAATTTTTGTAAAATATTTTCATCACATTATAGAGTTATAGGATCAGACAAAATTTATCTCAAATTAATATTGTTTCATAATTTGACAATTTGATAGTCTTAATCTAGGAAAAAATTTACTATTTAATTTTTATTTCTATTTTTTATTCAGACTTTGCCAAAAATAATACTTTTGCCTTTTCTAACACCTCAGTGTTTAGGTATTGTTTTCAAAGTGAATGCCTTTACTCTTAGCATCATATTGACATTATAAAATGTTCAGATGGAAAATAACATAATTATTCTGACTTTGCATAAAAAATAAAAGATAAAGTATAGTTCTGAACTACTTAAGTTAAAATGAATATGTTCTTTTCTTTATTTTGGAAAATTCACATTTAAGATAATTTGCTATTAGTCTATAAATGATTATTTGGATATGTTATGTGATTAAACGATAATATTTAGAGTTAAACTGAAGGGGCCATATGAAGTTAAACTTTGACAATGCCTGGATTCTCTCATGGTTTATCTTAGGTAGAACGAAAGTATTTTATTTTGTGTTATAAGGACATTACATAAGATATGACTTTTATTTAATAGGTAGACATATATTGAGTCCTATTTTTGCATTATGTTATGACCTTAAAAATCTTTCTACCTTTTCACAGTAGTTGGTTTCAAAAATTATTTTGAGCCATATACTAAAAGGGATTTACATGGGGTACTATATTGCCATTCAATATATTTAACTTATGTATGTTATGTTATCACTCTTCAAATGACATTTTCAATGAAAACAAATAAACATGAAAACATAGTTGAAGACATGCGTAAAGGTTCTTTCTATGAATATCTGTTGAATTTAATTGTCACAATGGTATTGATTGTGTTATAATCATTATAAATTTAGATGACTACCAAAAATATAATGTGAATTATCTACCACATAAATAGCATATCTTTCTTATTTTTATTGGTAAAAAATAAATTGCATAAATATTATAAGTAGTAATTCTAGCTCAAATAAAATAAAAGGTAAATAATAACAAAGTCTTTATTAAATGATTTATATAATACTGAAAATATAAAATTAACTTGTTTTTTATTATCAGTGAAAAACAATAGAGGAAGAATATAATGGAGAGAAACAACTCAAGTATTCTATGGAAGCTATTTTTCTTTTTAATTTAAATGAACTCTTGCACAGTTTTAAAAAATTCATCAAAGATTACCAATCAATAAACAGCACCTTTTAAAGCTATAATTTTTTACCCTAAAAGACTGTGCTAGACAAGCAGCAAAAGTAGATAAACACATGGAAGAGCGTGCTAAAACATCTTGTGTTTCTCGAACTTATATTCATTAAGTATTCAAGGTAAAGATATTGAAGTGATACCTCCTAAGATTATTTTCCTTATCTACATTCCAATAAATCCTAATACTCTTAGGTGTTTGCTAAATCAAAGACTACCCACAATGAGTAAAAGGTTTTATAAAATATAATTTGATACTGAACTATTTTATCAACTAAAAATCTTGAAAATAATAATTGCAAGAACTAATTCTTCTTGGATCCAAGTATGACACTTCTACTAAACATTGAGCATTTGCTTTCTAAGTTAATCTTCATAAAGCATTCTGAGATAGGCAAATTCTTCTTTTTTGAACTGCTGAAAATAAGAACAAAAACTTAAGATACTTGTTTAAAGTTGCAAAAATTTGAGACAGACCAAAGATACCAAACAAGACAAACTAACATATAGTCTTCACCTCTAATTGGCAAAAAATTCTAATAAGACATGCTAATTATCAGTTCAGTTTTCCTAAATATTAGTTCAAATTAGTGTAGTTCTATATTTATCTAGGTAGAAGTAGAGCAGAAAGTGGTGATGGATTGATTAGCTCAACTCCTTAAATGGAACAATTTCAGAGACTATATTCTCTATGTAGATTTGTTGTTAATTTGAGTGTGTCATTACCTTTGTGTACCTGGGTGCTTTGCTGTCATCAATGTATTTGCACTTCATGCATGTCTAATTGTCAGTAGAAGAGAATATAATGTCAGAACCCCTAAAACTGAAACTATACACACACACACACACACACACACACACACACACACACATATTTGTGAGCTGCCCTGTGCCTTCTCAGAGTCAAATCAGATCCTCTGGAAAAATCAAGTTCTGTTAACTACTGAGCTATCTCTCTAACTCTCCTATAGATTTTCCATTCATCATTCTGGTTTTATTTTATTACCTAGATGATTCATTCATTTACTTTCTGATAATTATGTTGTAAAATTAAGATAATTTCACAATTAGATGATGAATTTTCTAGAAATACTTCAAGCATAGATAATGTAAAATGCTAAGCTCAGAGCATCAAGAGAATATACACATGAAAATTTAATCATAGATTGACTCAAAGGGTCAAAAAACAGACCTTTCAAATTGATTCTAAAAGCAGCTTCATTCAGTTTGGTTTGTTTTGATTTCTTGCTGTGTGGAGATTTTGACATGTGTTTCTTCTCTGGTGTTTCTCATTTATTTCTGTTCTGTGACTGTACTGTTCATGTTGTTCAATACAAATTAGTCTGGCTCCTGAAAGATAGAGCCCTCCAGGTAGTCATTCTATTTGCAAGTCTAAAACAATATTATATTTTACAGAAGTTAATGGAGCTGTAATTCCTCATTTTCTCTGTCTTCTTGAATATAAAATCAGGTGTGAACTTCCCTGTAAGGTGGTGATTCAAGTTGCTTTGTCTGAATGGCAATTATAAGTTAGCTTAAGAATTTGTACTTTATATTCCCATGCAACCCATAAACAGATCATTATAAAACCTTTGATGTAGGTTAAATAGGTCTCAAATTAAAAGACATGATCTTCTACTGTTCAGTTTCAGCCAGTTCATGTCATTTTATTATGCTGATAAAATTGTTATTTGCTTACTCTATAACTGCTGCATGCACATTCAGGAAGTCTGTAATTAAGATCTTATTATTTCTGGGGTTTGTAGGTTCTAAACAGCAATAGTCCATAATGAGAAGGACATAGTGATCTGTGATCAGTTGGAGAATTTAGCAATATTTTGAAAAAAAATGTAATAAAGTCAAAACCTACACTAAAAATCAGTATTGTTTTATATTTTATGTTTGGTGTGGAGATTGTTGCATACTTTAGGAGCAATAATTTTACTAAGCTTCATAATATATTTATCACTATCAAAGCATCTAGCTATAAGCTATGACTAATGTTATTCCTGGCTTTTAGTGTTTGATCTTTTATTTATTCCTTTTTTGTTTACTGTGAAAGAGAGATAATATTTATCAATGATGTTCACTTTATAGATTTTTTATACAGGAATACATGAAAATACCCTTCAATATTTAACGGATATTCAGACAGAAATAATTACTAATAAAAAAGCCTGGGTCACAGTGTTCAATAAAATGTGGCCTCTGAATTGTGTCCATATAAAAATCTCATATGTTGTAGACTTTATAATAGTGAAATATTTTTATATTTTTTTCATTCTTACCAAGGGAGCTAATGTATCCTTTCAATTGGTCACTTTACATTGAAATACTACATTATGAATTTAGTCCATTCATGATAAAATAAGAAATTTCATAAATTCTAAATGTTTCCAATATATTCTACAACAATAAGAATAAAATACTTCATCAAATTCATAATCAGAGCTTGGAAAAATAACAAACAGTTTATGATTAAGTTCTTAGGTAGATCAGAGAAGAGTAGGCAGATGGAAAACAGTAGCAAAGGACCAGAAAAGAACCTATAAAGCAAATGATTCTCCATTACTTTAGGAGCTCTTTGGTGTTCAATAAAAGAGAATTCACTATGTATTTAATGATAGTATTTAGTGATGATGTTAAATTTGGGTGGAAACTAATGATTAATCATAGATTATCCTTAAAAATAACATAACAGCTCTGAAATAATGTCACAAAGGTAAAATGAGGTTTAGTTATGGGTCAAATACATTAGGAAATGAAACCTGTGGGAAACTTTTAGAGGAAGTGTTACTCCAAAGAAGTTATGATTACGTACAAAATGTTTCTCAAAAGCCATTGTACAGAAGTATTAGTTACCAGCATATGGCATCATTGGAAGGTAGTGAAGCCTTAGGATGTGAGATCCAGTGAAGGGTAGAATGAAGGAAGGAAGCCCTTAAAGATGAGGTTGGTAATTGGTCCATTCTTCTGCTTATTTGTTTCTTTTTCTCAGTTTCCATTATGTAGTTAGCCATGACCAACTCAAACATAATGTTAAGCCTTCTAGTCTCAAAGTCATAGAGGAAAGTTAACAGAAAAATGACAATATTAAAATTGTGAGCTAAAATAGATGCTTTTGTTTAAAATGTATGCTTTTTGAGGTTATAACATGATTACATCATTTCTTCTACTCTTGGTACCCTTTAGTTGACTGGAGTTTTGTGGAGAATTGAGACCTCTGGGGGGGGGGACTTTCACTCCACACCCCTCCCCCCCCCACACACATGCTTAAGGAAAGACAATATAGTGCCTAAGCAGGATTTAGTGGGAGTCAGGACTAATGAAATAGTGGGCTTACTGTTGACCCTTTTAATGAGTTAAAGATCTAATTAGAAGTATATTATTTGTTGATTTTTGCTTAGCTTATTTTAAGACTAGTGGGAAATAAAAAGTACATAGTCATACTATAGAAGAAGACAGAAAGTAGAGTATAAATTCTATTTGGGAAAATAATATGAGGTAACATCTCTTCCTAATAAATTCCACAATCAATATTAGCCAAGAGACCAAGAAGCATCCCTAAAGTAATTGTTATTTATATTTCTGATTTTAAACTTTGAAATAATAAAGACATCTCATATATATATAATATATATATGCATGAATACACATTCTCTGGATGTAGGGATGTAGGGTACCACTGTACACATAAGTTCTTAAAGGTAAGAGTAACTGCTAAGTGTGATTTCTAAAAAAACCTACAATTTTAATTATATGTTGTCACTCAAATTAGGTTCTATACTGAGAACAGCAAATAGAGTTCTTTACATTTTTAGTTCTTCATGTAATTTAGTATAAGATTGTTTTTGTAATGTGATATATGTGTCACAAACAAAATGAATAATTTTTACATTCATTTCCCATTTTTCAAGTATTGGGTTTACTCTGTTTAAGTGTGCTATTCAGATATAAGACATGTGTATGGTTTAGGTTAAATAATAATTAAGTATTTTGTAGAGCTATCTTCTACCAGAGCCAAATCACCTGGAAAAAACTGTCATGTCCTCAGGCTGCCCACATAGAAATTTAGACTACTCATAATGTTTTAAACTATTGATAATACAGATTCACAACTGTTTATACAATAAGTCTGCAACAACGTATTCAAAGAAAACTCAAAAACAGAAAGGTAATATCCATCCATGACAATGTATATTCAACTTTCTCTATAGACAAAAATTGATTCTTGGCAATCTGGTTTTGGGTTCTTTGAGAAATTGGATTTTTTTTTCAGAACAAATAAAATTATTTATCAATAAAATATTTTCCATCTCATAAAAAATGGCATGGTGGGGAACTAAGTGAAACATAATTGGTATCACAATTAAGGTTTAAACCTCATTATGAGCTTTGGGAGTGTTAGCAATAGCTCAGGGAATTTTTAGTTGTTTTTAAACGTTACTTAATACATCATTTCTTGTGGTTCTCATGGACAAAAGTCATTTCTGCATAATGACTCCATTTGTATTAAATCAAAGTATTCCCTTTCTACTGGTTAATTTAACTAGTATATTTCTCCTTTCCCGTCTTTTTAATATTTCCTTATAGGACAATTGTTTACATATGAATAAAAATATCAGCTACTCTGTGAGACAATCTATTATTGGTAATTTTACAAAAACAGGTCATGAAACAAGAATATTTTTATAATTCAGTGGTGTGACATATCATATTCCAGTCAGCATTTATCACAATTACTCTTTTCCCACGAGTTTCTGAGAGTCTTATGCAAAGGACAGATACAAGATGCAGTATTGAACAGTTACTCTGTGAAAATGATTTAGCATTTCAGTTAGTTTTACCTCCCAAAACAAATGCACTATGGATTAAATTGTTATATAAAATGGAATAGACAAATACAATTGATATCAGGGCTCAATAACTTAAAAGAATTCCATAAATTACAAGTATATATCTGCTCATTGCAACTCATTTCCTAAGAAATTTGGTAAATAATCTAGGTAGTCTTTATATCTATAAATATAGTAAGCTTTTTTATTCACTTGATATCAAAATATTTTAGAGATGCAAATAGTTTAATAGTTTAATATTAATTTGTGAAAATAGACATGTATTTTCCACTGGTATGCTTTCCACCAGTGAGTACCATAATAAAACTCAGCCTGGTTGCTTCGATAACACATCAGGTATAATGAATTCTTTGTTATAGTATGCAGACTAAATGACCTACTTATGTTTCTCAACATTAATTTCAAAGTCTTGTTTAAGTAACCAATTATTTCAATCTAAAGTGAATAATGGCTCAATTTTTCTAGTATAGGGGCTTTAGATTTTACTTTATGCTGACAGCAATTATAATCATTCTCTTTCTCCTGTCCCTCATCCTTCTGTTTTGCTTATGACTCAAAGGATCTGTGATACTAATCATCCCCCTCTGAAAGTCTTCAGTTTACCGTTAGATCACTCAGGTTTTCAAGTTGCTGGAGGAATATTCACACTCAAATCAGAGTTTTAGGTCCCTACATCAGCCACCACAATTCGCATTTCATTTCCTTATACAAAACCCCATTGTAACTCTTACATCAAGAAACTTGAACCTAACCTCTTTCAGACTGATTCCCCACATCAGTACTAATAAGTAAATTTCTATTTAAAACAGTTTCTAAGGCTAGGCTCACAACCAAAAACATAAAACAGTTTCTTTGTTTAGAGTTCAGCTTTTACTCACATTATCTAGCATCTTTATCCTCAGTAGTCAAAATAATCATTGGGCATTCTTGTTCAGAAAAAAAAAAAAAGTTATCTTTGCTCTTTATCTAAATGGCCAGACATTCTGTTTTCAATAAATTTTCAAAAGTTTATTTACTGCGATCTGTGATTTACTCATGTAATTGAAATAAATTATTCTCTGAGCTTTAGTCAGGCATAGTTATACAATGTTTGTTGTATTTCACAATGAAAACTTTGAAATTCTATACTCATTTGACTTGCAAATCTGAGGTATTTTGATATCATCTTCTATTTCAGCATAGCAAGATTTATTTTAACCAACAGTGGCCCTGTTTGTTTCTGAAACCTCTGTGTAACTGTAAAGTACATTAGGGCAATGTCACTTGTTCTTGTCTTAGGTGATTTATTTCTTCTCGGGAGAAAAACCAAAATAGAATGACTCTTGTCATTTTATTGCAAAATAAGAAATTATGTTACATATAGAAAATTCCTAGTTATAGCATTACTATGTTATATTATATAACTTAAGATTAAAAATCAAATATAGATGCTACTCTTTCATAGATTGTTATTTTTCTCTTTCATTCTCAGAAAAAGCTGAGAACAAAGCACATACAATTTATTTTAATTTAAAACAATAATAATTGATTAAAACAGTACCTGCATTACACATGTGAGTATATAGAATTATTGATTCATATAATACCTGAATTACACATAGTGAGCATTTACTTAGACTAACAAATTCACTACTTGTAAATGTTATTGTAAATGCTTTTTGTAAATTATCGCCATTGAAGTATTTGAAGGTTTTAAGTAACATCTATATTAAGTCCTTTCCGAAAGCAGAAATCAAGCAATTGCTTTTGGTTCTCTTAGCATTATTGAACATTTTCACTTCATGCTTCTGTATTACATAATATAAAAATATCCATTTTCATGATTCATAGTGAGTCTTTTGGTTTATTACATTATTGCACTTGCCTTCTGAGAGGTCCTAAACATTTACTAGAATTGCGCTGGGCATGGAGTTCCTATGCCAAGTTACAGGCATTTACCTGCAGCAATCATCTCTTACATTCCGTGGGTAATTTCACCTCATAGAGCATGCTATAGATTCATGTAGCCAACCCTTTCTGCGTACATTAACCTTTCCTTAGAACTGATATAGAAAGGTACGACAAAGAAAACAATCTACATAGGTCAGTGATCAGGATGTTACTGTTTTCTTGGTCATAACTACCTGAAAACAAATTAAAATCAAACACAAGATAAGAGGTGAATTAAATAGAAAATTTTCACCAGTCTGTCAGTATTTCAATTTTTAATTTTATTGTATTATTTTTAATGATAATATTACTGAGAGTCATAATTTATAAACTAACATCTCAACCAGAAACTTCATGGAATATATTTTTTGCAAATAGCTCCATTGGAAAGATAATTAATTACTCTTATCTGTATCTTAGATATACTGTACAAAATTTCTTTTCCATATGAAGAAAATTTTCACTAACAAATGAAATTCTATTAAGTTAGCAGTTTTGCAATAGTCTTTCTTATGAAGAAAAATGAATATCTGTGGTACACATACAAACCTTGATGATGGAGCTTATTACAGAATATTTTCTGAAACAGTTATTGCAATATATACCTACTAATGCCACCATGCCTTCTTAGAACACTTACTTAGTTCCTATCACAGGCCTACATTTTACCATTACTTTATTTTTAAAATGATATATTTTCTGATATTATTTCCATCAGACTGCCTATAAGTATTTCATTAATCCAGTTTATTCTATAGTGAATTACACCTTTCTTTTTCTACATATACTTATTTTGCAAAGTTATGGACTGAACATTTTATGCAACTCTCTGGGTGGTTTATGTAAATAATAATTTTTTTAAAAACCCAGAAGCTTCATCTCTGTTCCCAGTGGTATAAAACTACCTTTTTTTTCAGCTTGTGAAAGTTCTGTCTATGACTGACTTTTCTTCCCCTTCCCACTGGCAATTTTCATCCTACTGTGCTTCTTCATCGAATTTCCTGGGTCTTCCTTGACTTAAGAATTAATTATTGAAATGTATCAGATGCACTTTGAAAATGTATTTGCTTGGGTTTACTAAGAAGTGGTGCTTTGCAGATAACTTGACATTGGAACTGAATTTCAAACCGTATGCTTACCACAATTCTTTTTTATAGGTAACACAGAAACATAATGTAGATCATCTCTGCTATCTCTGAAAAGGTGTGTGCTATATCCAGACACTTGTCTCTTTCGTTTAAAATAGAATGTTTACCTTTTCAATTAGAGCAATTTTTCCTCATTGAGACTTTAAATAACAGTTTTCACAGACTTATAGAATCTCTCTCTATACTCCTGCTTCCAAAATGGCCTGTGGGTAATTTAATCTGTCCAATTCAAATAGTTGCTGATCTTGGTATAAAAAAGAATTCACAACCTCCCTCTATATTTGCTAGAGTATTCTACAAGCTTTGTCCTAAGAAACTCAGACACAGGTATTCACACACTGAATCACAAATGTCAGGTTAAGAGTAGAAACACTTTAAACAGATAGATTAAAATCCCTTAAAAAGATATTTGAAAGACTTTACAGAAACATCTCTACATAGAATAGGAGATAAAAGGTGAGTTAATAAATAATACATGACTTTAAAAGGATAGTGAAAAAATTCTATAATATCTGAAGTTCCACAGTGACTCATTAACTTGGAAATAATTAATATTTATTGTCTCCCAAGCTCTGCTTTAGATATTTCTATTTCACTTATGTGCACAAGTAATTAAAGATATCCAAATAGCCACAGTAATGAGTCTATTATACAGATGATATATCTACTAAAAATGACTAATACAATGAAAGAAACTTAGAGAAGTTAGTTGGGACATGGCTAGAAGGTAGAGAATTGATCTTTTAAGTAGAATTGGTAGGAAAGGGCATTATTGAAAAGGAGGAATTTGTTCAAAATGAAGGTAACACTGGTACTGTCTTCATGATAAAGAGGAAGGGAGGAGTGAGGTGGGCAAAGAATCAAGGCAATAAAGGATGCAGAGGCAAGAGGAGAATGGACCTGATTAGGAACCAAAGATTTTCGTTATATGAAGCTCAGGGAGGCATAAGAAAAAGAAAAAAAAGAAAGAAATGAAGCAAGGAAAGAGTAGATGAAATATATTGTAGGACCAGTTTCTCAGGGTTAACTAGTTATCATATGGACCTTGGCTTTTCTATGGTGCAGGGCAGCAAAGGAAGGCCATAGTCTGCTTATGCATTGAAAGAGAAGTTGTAGGTGTGTTGTGTTGGTTGGAGCTGGAAAAGATTTTGTTTGCCTTTATACATTAACATATTCACACACACAAATATGCACACACACACACACACACACACACACACACACACACAGAGAGAGAGAGAGAGAGAGACGGGAGAAGAGGGGAGTTTTATGTGTGATTTTAATCACTTGCTACAGAGAATTTGGTGAGATGAAACTCCATTTGGTGTGAATGGGTAGCCAATGAAAATTTATTGCAGAATGGTGACTGAATGCAGAAAAAGAAAAAGCCAACCACTTCATTGAGAATTTGTCCTATACAAAATGACACCCCCCCAAAGGCATGCCATTTTCTATTAACTGGGATAGAGAAGACTATAAGCAGTAAAACACAGAGGCCAAGGAGAGCTGGATGGTGGAGTATAATGAGGTCTACACATACTCTCAGAATGACTCTACCCACAAAAGTTACAATGTAGAGAAGTGGGAGACAACTCATATTTTATAGCTAATCTCTACAGCCAGGTTAAAGTGCTATGTAACAAAAGATTGCATAATATATTTGATAGACATTATTTAAAAATGTGTATATATAATGTAATATATAAATATATATGTATATATAGTAGTCACATCAGCATGCAAGTGGATATTTCATAGCCTGATTAAACAAAAATATTTTTCTGCTCGAATGAAAGGGGTATTTAATTTTATGTCCTCAACATATAACATACTTTAATTTTAAGTGCATTATGTTATAGCATTAGATTTAAGAAAATTATCATGAATTCAGGGTTAAGAATCAAATGATATGTTTCAAAGAAAATGTTCTTTTTAAATACCCAAGCAGACTTTCAAATATAATAATTGAAAATGTATAAAATCACAATTTTATCAAAACATACTAAGATTCAAAAATTAAATCTCATCACCATCCCAAGTTATAGTCAATGTCACATAACTCACTGAAAAGTCGTATCAATTTGTTGGCTTCATACAATAACATTCTTGTTTCTATAGACTTCCTGACTATTGTATTTGTTTAAGTGAAATTCTCCTGAGAATTTTGAATAATCTTTCTCATATGAGACAATGGTTAGTCAATATGTTATTCTCCACAATGCATTTTAAAATGCACATATATTATAGTTCTGTGCCTCGGTATTCTTGTGGGACTTCTAACAGAGGCAACAGCAGCAGCAGTCTCTGACTTTGTTACATTGTCCAGCCTTAATAGGAGAGACGATTCCTAGTCTTCATGCAAGTTGATATTCAGTGGCCAATTGATGTACATGGGAGTCCTGCACTTGTTCTGAGTGGAAGGGAGAGGGAGTAGATAGGGAGCATTGAGAGGAGAGAAGGGAGGGAAACTGAAATCTGCTGGTAAAAATAATAATTAGCAACAATAACATGAAATATTTTTATAAGTTACAGTAGTTCAGGAAGAAAGCACCATCTGATAGAATGCTGAAAACTTCACAGGTATTTACACACGTTCAGTGAGAAACACTTTCACCAGAGAATAAGGTAGAGAATAATTGGGCAGGAAACATGCTACCCTTCTCTACAAGCGCGCACACACACACACACACACACACACACACACACACACACACACACACTCTCTCTCTCTCTCTATCTCTCTCTCTCTCTCTCTCTCTCCTTTTCCTTCTCTCTTTTGATTAAGGATCAAGCTGTGAACTCTTAGCTGTTCTTTTGGTCTGCCAAAATGGACCCCAAACCTTTAAAACCATAAGACAAATTAAACAATGTCATTAATAACGCTTTAATCATGGTGTTTTTACACAGCAACAACCAAAAATAAGACATTTATCATATTATAAGTACCACAAATAACTATGTTAGCCAATTTAACCTTATGTAAAATTTTAATATAATAGCCTTCTAAATGTGAGACTTTAAGGCAGTAAACCATATGTTTTCAGGTAACTCATGAATAGGCAGTAAGTCATTTTTCATATAGACATGTTCACATTACATTAGATATTATACCTCACATATCATAGATGCTTGTCTAATATATACAAGTTTTTACTCTCTACTTATAAGGAGGTGATACCTTTAGTTAAGTGAGTTGGAGTGATCAGGAGATTGGGAATGAGATGAGCTGGCAGCACTGATGAACAGAAAGAGCAAGTGTGGCCTAGGGTCATAGCAACAGTCAAGGCTAAAATCAGTGCTGTCCAATGTATAACCTATGCTCTCAGTACTTGAAATATAACATAAGTTTATAAAAATTTATAATCTTAGTAACTGAATTAGATTATCAGTTGATATCATAATAAAATTGATGCTACCTTTTTGTCATTTTAGTTTTATTTTAGTTGTTTTAAGAGAGACTGCTGGTGTGCCAGCAGGAATACAAAAATATTTCATCCTGCTCCTTAGAAGCAGAAACAGTTAGGTTTATGAGAGTTTGAGGCAATCATGATCAACATAGTGAATTCTATGTATTTCCAGACAGTGTTTTTAAAAAAGTTAATAAATTGTGTGCTGGTAGATGGCATAGAATAGACTTTATATCAGTTGGCAAAGTGACGGATATATTTAAAATCTTTTATATAAACTATTTTTCTCTATAATAAAATTAAAATTTTATTTGAATCAAAGGAATATAGCCAAGTTATAAGTGTTGGAAATAATATGCAACATCTTTTTAATACTTGAAATTGCAAGTTTCATGAAACTCCTTATGAACTCCTTTAGAATTCTTTCCAACTAAACCATAATGAAATATCTTTATTGGATACATTTGTTTTTTTATCAACACTTGAGAATATTCTTCGTTATGTATAAAAATATACACCTTGCTATATTATTATTACTGGGTCTCAATATTGGTATATTTTCAAAAGAAAACACTGTATAGTTCTTTTAAATTCTTATAAACAATTTTACCTTATTTGTTTCTAGGCAGGAACTGGGAAAAGAGTAGCATTGCCAAATAGAGCAAGCAATGTAGCCTAAATTGCCCTTGTGTTTCCTTTCCAGTCAAGTTGCCTCTCTGCCTAGGTTTCTGATGGGTACTTGTGTTTGTGGAAGAATGCCACGTCTGCTGCATTCTCACATATCAGAGTCCTGGATGCAGATGTGATAATACAGAAGAGCATGATTGCACTAGACACACTATACATGGCTAAGTTTTGTGTACGCGCATGGACTTTCTTCACACATCTTATTCATCCTTCACCCCAGATGTTTTCACCCTGGAGCCCACTGGGATGGTTTTTCTTTGTTCTATCCTAAAACACCCTGAACTATCCAATCTCTTACCTTTTACTACATGCGATTTTCTTTGATTTTATATCCCTTTATGTTCTCCAGCTGTCAATACCTTCATTAATAACTAACTAAACATATACCTAGCCCTCTATAATTATTTCATATGTCTGTGAAACAAAGGAAATAATTCTGAAAGCTTTCTTGCCGTGTACACAAATGAACTCATCCCAACAAATGCTGTAAGATGAAATTGATAAGGATTATAAATACACAAATGAGGTTCTTATTAAAGCATTTGATAAACAAAGGTGATTTTCAAAGCATGCTTTGCTTTTTTTCTCATTTCACATTTATTAGCCCAGATGAAAATACAGTTTCATTCTTACAAAAATAATTTATATGGTAATTATTTTTATAGTTCACTTTCTTTGTTTTTCCTTATATTTTAATTATTATATTCTTTCATGGGGTGTAGATTAACATTTTACAAATTGCCAATCTCAAATGCCTGGTGTGTTCTACAATAAAAACAATTTACTTTGCATCTGTATTTTGTGAAATAATCCATAGACAAAACACCTAAAAGGGAAGATATGTAATGAAAAATGTATTTTTCTATGTGGCTATGTATGGACAAGTAGTGATATCAACTATTACTGTCCCTTGAATGATATTATAAAGAGTTCTTCAAGATTTAATTTTATTTTTATAAACAAATGTCTCATCATTCTATCATTACTTTTCTTTACCTCCAAGTGTAAATATTCTCTTCCATTTTGAGAAGTATTTTGGTGTAGTTAGAGGTATACATTATATTAGTTATTATTGTGATACTGTTAATATCCTTTGCGTATCGCTGTAGAAATGCTTGCTCAGAAATGCTCTGTTTTAAAGAGCAGAAGGAGAACTCAAGACTTTAGTATTCAACTGGAAAGAAACCCATGGAATTTATAATATTCTTGTAGTATAAATTGATTGTAAGCTGTATTACAACAAAACTCTATGTGTAGTGAAAGACAATTCTTTTAAGGATGGGGTCTCTCAATTGCTTAGGCCTTTAAGAGTCTTCAACTTCCTGGGTAGTCAAGGGAGGCTTAGAAAACATAAATCATTTTCCCCTTGCCTCTGATATAATAAGTATGTGCCAACACACACAGCTAACATCTGATTTTATATATATATATTATCCCCCCAAACTCCCTATTGTGATGTAATTTTCATTTTGAATGAATTTATTTTGATATTCATGTCAGTATAGGCAGCAATGAGAATAGCTCACTCTCTGATATTTGATTTTCTGAGGTTATCTCTCTGCCTTTTATAATTGTGATTGGTTAATTTTTCTTTAATATGAACTTAAAATGTGAGATAAGATTATATAGATGGTAGAAAACACAGTCATTCTTCCTTTCCATATATTATCATATATGAAAAGTGCAATTCACTGAAGAACCCTCTGAGTGAGAACATCAGTTGTATGTTAATATTCTTACTTCATTGTTGAATTATTACATTATAAAATTAAGATAATAATTTTTAAAATTTATTTTTGTGGTAAAAGTAAGTAGACTCTTCAGTGGGAAACTTTCAGTAATATAAATTATAATTACCAGTTGTCATGGTATAGAATAATTAGCATTTTGATTGGTGTTATGACAGACAAAAAGTTGAGCATTGTATTATTAATATTATTTTTCAATTAGTTTAGTACTCTTGGTTCTTCATTCTGACTATGAGCAAACTATAGGAGCAAAAATGTAACTTCACATGAAATATCATTTATCTCATCTTAGACTTCAAGAAGTTTAATAAGAACTTGATTTATGAAAAGTAAACACTTATAACTTTCCTTCTCAGAAGATTAAACATTAGATTTAAGACTTAGATAAAAGAATAGTTCAATATTAACTAAAATAAGCATGGGAGATTTTTTTTTAGAAATAATTATCAAGGAGCCTTGAGACTAGGAAAGAATGTGGGTTGATCTGAAGGCCACAGGACATGAAGTTATGTGCTGGGAAGAAGCTGTGTGACACAGGCAGATTTAGCAGTGGTGATGGTCCTGAGGGCTCAGGGGGTGGAAAGATATCTACCATAAAAATACAGTGCATGAGAAGTGCTCAAGAAACATGCTTGGAAAAGAAAGGAAGACCATATGAATAACAGTAAAGAAAGACAAATGCAATTTGAAATTTATTTTCCTGGTAGTATCAATTTTTCAGATGTTTTCAAGATTTTGAAAGGAATACTTTTTATACAACTGCAAATAGCGAAAATTTGACATCTTTGTTTTCCAAATTATATACTCTTGAGCTCCTTTTATAAAATAAAGGAATGAAAATATGAAATAAATAAATAAATAAATGAAAATCCCACAGAAAGTGAAACCCCATCAAAATACATACATTTAAGTTGGACAAGAAATTATAATTAGTTATTAAAGTATTTGTATCTCTAAGTTTATTTATATATGTTTAGATATTGAAATGAATATTTCTTTTTTGACATAAATAGTTCATTCTGCATCCATGGTTCAGGAGTAAACAGTATTTTGAAATTAATCCTTCCAAGGATTTTTTTACAGAAGGAAAGATATTATTACAGTTGTTTATTCTTTTTTAAGAAAAAAGTTTAAGTGAGCATACTTCATGGATAGATCACTTGGTGAATGGTATCTCACTTCTGTTCTCATAATTCTATGATATTTATGAAAATGCTATTGTAAAACTACAGTACATATACGTTACCCACAATCCATAAAATAGCTTCATAATACATCTAAGCTTTTAAAAGTATTTATGATTTTACTTTATTATATGAATGTTTGGCTGCTTGTATGTCTATGTACCATGTGTGTGCTTCATGCCAAAGGAAATCAAAAGATAGCGTCATAAAACTGGAGTTCTAGATGGTTGTTAACCACCTTGTGTATGCTGAAAACTGAGCCTAAGCCTCTGCAAGGCAAATACTGTTAACTACTGAGACATTTCTTTGGTTCCCATGATATATTTCTTCAAGAATCAATGGAACACTTGACAGCCAGACTTGCGAACATCAAAGCCTATGCTTCAGATGTCTTAGTGGAGACAAAGAGCTGCAAAAGGAAGAGCGTATATCTGCTAATTTACTGTAAAGAGAAGATTTCAGAGTGCATACTGTCTGTTTTTATTTTCGGCTTTTGATAGTGTCCTATCTAAGTAACTTGATAAATGTTTCTTTTTACAATAATTGTGTCAGATTTATCACATATCATAAATTGTCAATAGTAAATTTTTGATGACTACCCCATCAGAGAGCCTTTATCCAGGAAGTGCTGGAAACAGATGCAGAAACCTGCAACCAAACACTAACCCAAGTTTGAGGAATCCTGATGAAGAGAGGGTAGGAGACAGAAGTCTCTCAAGGACATCCCAAGAAAACCTACAGAATAATGAACATATCTCATAGGAACTAAGAGAGGCTGCACCACTAACTAGGGAGCCTGTATGTGTATGTATGTAGGCCTCTGCATATGTGATAGTTGTATAGCTGCGTGGATTTGTGGAACGTCTACAGATGGGAGCAGAGGCCGGTCATAACACCTGGGCTGACTCCTAAGAACCTAATAGATGGCCTTCCCAGCCTTAATACAAGATGAGGTGCGTAGCCTTACTACAACCTGATAAATCATGCTTTCTTGATATCTATGTAAGGTCTGCCTCTTTCTGAACAAAAACAGAGGAGAAATGGAAGTGGAGGGGAAGTTGAGAGTAAAGGGGAGGTAGGGGAGGGAATGGGAGATGAAGAACTACAGTAAAATATGGTCAGGTTGTAAAATAAATAAGTTAATTTAAATTAAAATACATGATTTTAGATGGACTGTGTCTACAAGGGTTTCAGCTGATATAAGATACTATGAAAAGAATAAAAAATGCACAACAGTGCAATATAAAGGGTATAGGGAGGTCAGAGTGACAGCAGCTTTTCAAGGTTAGTACAAAGGAACCTTGAGAACCAGCTTTCAATATGAAAATGAAAGACAACATATAGGAAGACATATAAATAGACAGATGGTAGTTAGTTAAACTGATGAAAGATAGATAGAGATGATATATAGATAAGTAGATGGATGGATGAATGGATGGATGGATGGATGGATGGATGGATGGATGGATGGGTGGGTGGGTGGATGATGGATGGATGGATGGATGGATGGGTGGGTGGGTGGATGGATGGATGGATGGACAGATGACATACAGGAGAGAGAGAGATGATAGATGTATGTGGGTTTGTGTGTTTGTGTGTGTGCAAAAGAGGAGGAGGGAAAGAGAGAGAGAGATTGATAGATAATTTGCTGTCTTCAAATGTGAAACTTGAGCACTTCAATGTGATAGCTCTCATCTCACGGTTTGTAAACTTTAATCAAAGTCCTACGAATGATACCCATTAAGTAAGTCAAACTGTCAGGACTAAAACACAAGAAGGATTTAGGTTATGATGTATATCTTCCCAGAAAACTAGCAGACAACCTCTTAAGGAAGGCTTGTATTTTTCTCTTTTTCACACAGACACAGACATACAAAGACACACATAGAAATACACACACACACACACACACACACACACACACACACACACACACACACACACACACACAAGAACCTCTGTAGATTTAGATTTTGATTATGTTTAAAAGGTTGCCTTGTTACTCAGAAAGAGTGAAGGTAAAAACAAAACAAAAAAAAAAAAAAAAACAAAAGACAAAACTGGAGAGTACCACTCACCAATATCACCAATCTTGGAGGCACCTATTCCTCCTGACCAAACTTTCTACAGTGACCAAGTTGTTCCATATTTGGGGGTAAAATGGTGCCCTTAGATGTTTTTAATCCTGAATGCAAGCGCTAAACATTCATGAAGTAAAAAATGATAAAATAATTGCATAAAAAATGTAGGCCTTTATTCACTAAATGAAAGCAACTTGGAGGACACCGGAGAATTAAGGAGTATAAAGAAGATGAATACATAAAACAGAGGTTTGCAAACAAAGCATATTGTATTAATACAAAATAGAATCTCCAGGAGCCATGCTTAACTAGCTTCTGACTCGGTATATACAAATAAAATTTGTTTGCTGAGATATTTTTGTAATGCAGCTGCAAAGGTAGGCAGATTTGCATCTCATGATTGATGATATTGTTTTAGATTTTAACCTGACAGTATTTGTTTAAAAAAGAACAAAAGCAATATAAAACAACAGTGCTTTCAGATATATTGGAAGCTGTCTACATACTGCAGATGCATAGTGTTTACAATCATAGTCAAATGTGGTTTAAAAAATAAATAGATTGTTGAGTGGTGTAGTTATTAGAACTGAATCAAGGCAGCCCTGTATTGGAAGACACAAGAAAGAGAACATTATAAAGTGACATTGGTAGAGACAAAATGCTGCAAAAGGTAGAGAGCATATCTGATAATTTACTGTGAAGAGAAGATTTCAGAGTTTCAAACAAACAAACAAAAAACCCAGAGAATCATTTCCAAGAGAAAGAAATAAATCTCGGGACCCTTGATATACTGCATTACTGAATATAATCCATGTAAGAGGTAATTGCATTTCTCTTTCTGTAATGCCCAGTGTTGATATATGCCTATTCATCGCACACACTAAGCCCTTGTAAATTGTTTATTGAGAATGCATAGAAAGCCAGTCCCTTTTAGAGATTTAGCTTCTTAATGATTGTCCACTTCTTTTTAAGACCTAGTCTGGAGCTGGCTAGAAACAGCTTAATTAGAGAAATGGGGCTTCAGAAAAGTGAAACCCAGTATGCATTCCGAACCTATATACCATGAATTCATAATTATTTCTTATAAGGATCTCACTCTATGAAATATAGTTTGTCCTGATGATCATTGTACATTTTCTTATTCTTTCATGTACACTAGTGTCTATAAAATCCAAGTAACTTTATTGTACATTTGCTACATTTATCAGTATTTTTTCCTTTAATAACAATATAGTAAAAAGTATGTTCCTTGCACTATTTTGTGGGGTTGTTTTAAATTGGGAAGGCTGCACATATACACCTATGGGTGGTCCATGTTTATTTGTTATAGCCAGAATCAACACAACTTTTTTCTCTGTATTCTCTAGCTCTCCTTCTGCTGTGAGAGAGGAAAGATAACTGAAGCTGAAATTCATCCTTTAGGCTAGACTGACTGTCCACTACCACAGGATTGACCTTCTCTGTTTCCTTGCACTAGGGTTAAGCTGTCAAGCCTGGCCTTTACCCAAGTCCTGAGGATGCAAACTCAGGCCTTCATTCTTTGGCAGCGGGCCTGGAATGCACTGAAAAGTCTCACTAGTTTCTGTGTTTGAAATTTCTCTTAGTCAAAACAAATACTATAGCTTTCCACCTTTCCACCTTTCTAAAAGTGTTTTAAAATTTTTATATTTAACAAATGGTATAATAGAATATTTATAATTTTATTGGTATTCACTTTCAACTTATACAATACAGATCTTCATGGGAGGCAAAAATTGTTATTGAAAATGGTTGTAAGAACTTTTTGACCTGTCCATGCCAAGGTCTGGACCCACAGACTCACAGTCCTACAGAAACGCACAGACGCTTATATTAATTACATGTTGTTTGGCCTATGGCTCAGGCTTGTTGCTAGCTAGCTCTTGCACACTAACACATTTATATTCATATTTCTTGGCACATGACCCATGGCTTGTCTGTTTTTTGCATATCAATTCTTGGGCTGGAGAGTTTGAAGGAAGGGAAGAGAAGGGGAACATTTATAAACATATACATATATATATATTTATATACATACACACACACACACATATATAATAAAACTCTAAGTTATAATTCTTTGGAAAGGTATCTTGTATAATTTGAAGGGTCTCATTTCTTACAGCACAAGATTTTATTTTCAATCAAACTTAAAGGTTGTTAAAATTGAGAACCTGTCAGAACACGCAGACAAACATTATCTCCATCTGTCACTTCTTAGCTATCTATCATGTATCTACCTATCTTCTTCTCCCCTTCTCCCTCCCTTAATTGCTCCCTGCCTCCCTTCTTCTCTTTCTTTTTTGCTTTTCTCCCTTCCTTCCTTCCTTCATTCTCCCTCTCTCCTTCCCTTCCTTCTTCTCTCCTCCCTCCCCTTTATTCTTTCCTTCCTTTCTCTCTTTCTTTTCACATCATGCAATAGAGAGATTTCTTGAGTTATTGAAAAATTAAAGATTACAATGAAAATTTTGGGTATAATTGGATTCTATGTGTCAATGTCATCACATTTTCTCCTAATTCAGCTCCATTCTTACATCATCTTTGACTCGAGGCAATAATGAATTCTAACTGTGGGCTCTGGTAATGTGAGAAATCCAGAGATGTCCGGGAAGACAACTGATTTATTAGGGGAATAAATGGGGATCACACTCACAAATACAAAGTGAAGCACCAGGCCACATTCCAGAATCTGTCTTCAGGAAGCCTTCTTGAAGAGAGAGCAACCCTTTCCTCCTTTCCCTTTTAAGATGTCACACTGGCAGGTAACAACCTCTGTCAGGCTGCATAGCCCAAGGTTCTGGGCAGAGGGAATACTTTCTGCATTCTAGTTCCTCCTGATCGTCATGGGCATAAGCATAACCAAGGTCAGATCAGGGGATAGGGGGCTGTTTCTTTTTACATTTACTTCTTCTCTTGTGTACGCATACTATCCTTCAATCTCTTTCTAATCGTATGTTCTATGTATGTGAGTTAGGTGTATCTGAATGGGTGTGCATACATGTTTGTGTTTAAACAGGTCTTTAAAAGCCAGATTTGATTGTATTGGATTCTGTTATTATTTTAGTCTAATCATCATTTCAGATGATACGTATTCTGAGTTGGGAGTCTGAGTCTTATGTTCATTCACCTTTACAAAGAAGGAATCAGAACCAATGTATTTGTTTTTCTTCTCTATTGATGTGAAAGTCTATGATTGTTATAAATCTTCCACAGCTGGTAATTAGCAGAAGTAGAAGTCTACTACCAGCCTTTTGGTGTTATTTCTTTCTCATATCATTTTTATAAAGAAGATGACATAATAAGGTATTGGGCACAATAAACAACTCAAGCACCAGAGAAACAAAGTAAAGCCTGAAGTGTTAATGTTAATCATTAAATATTACTGAGGATAAATATTTCAGAAAGTTTGTGCATTCTTTCAAGATTTATTTTATTGTTTTGTTAACTTTAATTTTTTTTTACTACCTGAGACTGTCCTACATGAGTTTTTTTAATATTTTTTAATTTTTTTTTTATCAAATTAACTTCCCATTCCTTCAATTCCAATGACTCCTATATGCCTCACCACAGTTTTCTCACCAAGCTCATGTGTTCTTTTTAAAACCATGGATTCTCTACTCTAGTTTGTACTATGCGGTACAGAGACATCTGCTGAAGCATAGGTAGCCTCTCTGGTGCTGCATCTCTGAACAAAATTGACCATCCTTACTCTGACATCAATTGAAAGTAGCTTCTAAGCAATGGGTGTGACTTCATGACCCCTTCTTTCAAAAACATGAATAGTTCACAGGCTTGATCTTGTACAGATGTCATACAAGTACACAATCAGAAAAAGAATTCTCTTTTAATTGGCTTGGTAGATTATAAGAAATAATTAGAGATGAGATTTTACCTCATAGATGAATTATTGTTCATTCCATTTATTCTTTAATGAATAAAAATATTAGCCCACACATGATGAAAGACATTTTTAAAATTATTTTATAAATATTAGATTCATCATCTATATATACTTTAGAAGCTTGCAGTTGAGACAATACAAAAAACTTTACACTTGTTTAATAGAATAAACAGTGTGGCTACAGGTAGTACTCTAGTTACAGCTGTGAGTTCATATGTGCAATGGCCCTGTCATGTTCAGCAAATACTGTTTTCCTGAATGAACCCTCTATTTCTGGTACTTAAAACATACATAGCAAATTTTCAACTGTTTTTATTTGGTTTTGAATTAAAAAACAACATAATATTTATTGCATATGAATTCTAATGGGCCACAAATTTTTGTAGTATCTGTGCAAAATAAGCATGATACTAAATAGTTACTTTGTTCAATTTCAAATTTAAGCTAACATTTTATTTGGGACTTTGACTTAAAAATTAGAGCACTTTAAAAAAGAAATACAAGCATCATCAGTTTTTTGTCTTTGTAGTTTCTGGTTATGGTAAGGAGTTTTCACTTGATAAATTTCTATTGGCATAAAATAAAGCTTCTCATTTGAACTCCAACTTCTCACTTTGGAATCATATACACTTAATATTGTTATTTTTTCTTTAAGATTTGTTATAAATGAAATTTGTTTAATGTATAGAAAAGAGAGAGCTGTGATATTGTATGCATTATAATTGGGCTACAAGAAACTAACTATTTTATATAGTCAGCATTGTTATAACAGGTGATATCTGAAGACTTTACATGTTGAATCAACATGTTTAAAAATGTTTATTATATTCCATCTATCATATGACATTTAAGCCAGAAATGTCACTGTTGAATGACAATTATGTGCCACCTATGAGACACAAATGACCAGAAAAAAGTTGTCTTTTAATTGTCTTGCTAGGTTATAAAAATAGAGATAATATTTTGCCTCATAGATCAATTATTTTTAATTCATGTATTCTTTAATAAATATAAACATTAGCCCCACATGATGAAAGACATTTTTGAAATTATTTTATAAATATCAAATTTATCATTTATATATACTTTAGAAGCTTGCAGTTGAGGAGATACAAAGAATTTTACACTTGTTTCATAGAGCACATAATGTGCTACAGATAGTACTCTACTTAATGTCCCTCTTTGCAAACTGACCTCCCTAACAGAACACTCAATATACTTATTTTTATAAAGAAACAAAATAAAGAAAAAGTATATAGTCTGGCCAGAATAGTAAGTCAATCAATCAATCTATCTATCTATCTATCTATCTATCTGTCTGTCTGTCTGTCTGTCTGTCATTCCTTTTATTTTTTATTTTGGATTCCAGTTGACATTCCTGTAACAAATGATAAATTAATAAAAAATCAAAAATATTTAATCATGTTTTTTTCTGGAAGAAAATATGTTAAAATGGCAATTTTATGCTTTGATTTTGTAACTCCAATAGCAAAATTGTTGCAAATTTCATTGTGACTAACTCCTATCTAAAAAGTCATTGGAGAAAGAGCAATGTATTTTTCATTTTGACATACATATGTGATATGGGATGTCTTTGTGTTTGCTATGAATATCATTGAATAATAAAGGAATTATTTTGGCCTATTGCATAGCAGCTTAGAAGCAGGTGGAAACCCAAGCTTAGATACAGGGGAGGAAGGTAGAGTCACAAGAGAACAATCCAGTTGCCCAAAAAGCAAGATGTAGTGGAGTACGAGTAAACTAGGAGCCATGTACAAGACGGATTAGTAGAAATGGGTGAGTTAAGATGCATGAGCTAGCTATCAGTAAGTCTGAGCCATAGGCCAAACATCATGTAATTAATATAAGCCATTGTAGGATATTTAACACCAAGAGGAAAACACAATTCATTCTCATAAGACTGTCTCCTGCTTATAATCTTCTCTCTTGTGTCTCCCTTTTTATTCCCAGCAGAGTGAATCATGAGTTGTCATATACCCTTTGGGGTATCATTTTCTAAGTCACAGCAGAACATCAATTGAGGTGATTTTTTTTTATGTACTGGAGAAGAGGAGAAGTAGCTGTGTATATGAGCTGAAAATTAATAGAAGTTGAATCATATATTATAGGGAAGGTCAAATCACAGGGATGAGTTGGGAGGAAACAGTCCTATAAGTTTTAGAAACTTATGCTTATATGATTAAGCCTATTGTATAGAGAAAGGAGAGTTTGTGAGATGAGGCAAGAGAGTGAAAGATGAATCAGATACTGATGGAGAATTTGAAATATTACCTCTTGACTTAGTTGCATTCTTCAGTGACCTCTTCAAAATTATCACTTACAGTACGTTCCTGTCTGAGCAGTGAAATTTATTTTACCTAGGATAACTTAATTTATTGAGTGGAAGTTTTATATATTTTACCAAGGTATATAAGTAATATAAAGTACTGCAGTCCAACAGATGGAAAAGTGTACTGTTGATTTGCTTCATGTGCTTTTAATTACTGTGGGTATAATATTGGCTTGGCAGTGCTAAGAGACAAAGGGAAGTAGAAAAATAATAATGAGCAAGGAGATCTATATAAACTGGGAACTGTTTTGTTGATAGCACAGAGTACAGAGTTCAGTAAATTAGCACCAGGTTGGTACTGTCACATAATTTTCTGGTAAGAGCACAACAGAGCAGCTTGTAAGAACAGATGAGCCTGGACACACATGAAGCAATGAATATAAATCAGAGAAGCTTAATTTAGCATTAGACATCTAGATGGCGGTCAGTGATGCTAATCATCATCATCACAACACCATGCACAGAGGATTCGCAAAAAAAATATTTGGTGATGGTAATTAGGAACTCAACAAGAAACATGACTAGCATTTTTATCTCTGTGTAGGTCATTCTTTCCAGAAAATATTTAAATGTTCATCTTTCCTAGGAAAAGACTCATTTAAAGGACAATTTTGACATGATCTGGCCCCTCAAATAATTTTGATTATTATGTTTATTTCTAAAACAAAAGAAAACTTATTTACTTACATGTGTCATCTTTATAGTGCAATGCCTTATGTTTGCCAATTGTTGATGGCTCCATATTTAGTTGTGTTTTATAGAAACAAAGGCGTAAGCAATCATGAAATTTAACAACAAATATTGCTCAATATGGCTGAGATTCCCCAGGTAGAAATACTAGGACCCATAATAAATCCCACTGCCTAGAATATCACAGTCTCACTTGAACTACTTTATATCACCTATATGTCTCTTAATTTTGCCCTTAAAGCTTGATTGAATATGACTACATGGAAAATTTCCAAATATGAGAGAAATGAATATAAATATAACTTTAAACACAGCATCTTTGATGAAAGATGGGAAAACAAGAAAAAATAGCTTATTTATATAAAATAGCTTTGTGCTTTACTACTTGGCTCTTTTTACTACTTTAATAAGAGTACATATCACTATTGTTCTTGTATCTCGGGTTTTGATTTAGGAAGGGTTCTAGGTTGCTGTCAGACTTTGCATTAGTACCTAAACATAGGCAGAGCTCATTGTCTTTGGAATAGTGACTTTAATGTATGATTGACGGTTTTCTATCTTTTTTTTAGTTGTAGGAATTTTTTCTCTGAAAATCAGGAGCATTGTCCTCTAGCCTTAATGGTAGTCAGTAACTTCTAGGTAGTTGCTTTATACATTGTTCCAGTTTTCCTAGCCCATGTTTCTTTAAGAGACTTAAAAACTCTAATAAATTTTCCCAGTTTGCTTGTTATTGCTCTAGTAAACACCATAACCACAAACAGCATTGGTGGCAGAAAGGAGGAGGGAATTTGGCATCTGGATTAGTCTATCACTGAGCAAAGCCAAGTCTACCACCATGATGCCAGTGGAGACCATGTAGGGAAAGCTGTGACTCACTTGTTTCCTTCTTCTAGAAGCACAGCTTCCCAGGATGGGCATCACAGTGAGCTAGTCTCCTCCATCCTTTAACACTACTACTAATAATTCAAAAAATGAAAACCACAGTTAACAATCACAGACATAAAGAAAAAGGCAAAGAGTAATTAGAATGCTTAATATTTTAAGGTAAGGATCAGGGAAATAGATGAAAAGTAGTGTATACCATATAACAGAAAATGATCTACATTCTCTGTTACCTCGTACCTTGGGGATAACAAAGTTTGTTCTTTATCTACTTTGATAGTTGTTTCCTATTGTTTAAGAAATAGAATCACTAATGTTCCAAATAAAAAAGGTTCTTTTATAAATACTGTTAATGAGATTTGAGGCATATCTTGCAAAATGGGTTGATGTGGCGGGATTAAGGTGTCAGCCAATAAGGTCAGAAGACACTTCCGGGACCCTGGAGGGGGTGTGGCCAACCTGGAGGGTGTGTGGCCAACCCCATTGATAAGTGGCTGCTGGGACATGAGGAGTCTCTTCCTGGTTCCTGGCTGCTGGCTGCTGGACAGACAGAATCGGAATCCATCCATCGCATCCATCGCTCGTCCATCGCTTGGATATGCCAGTCCTTGTTCAGGTGCCACCATAAGCTGTTACTAATATTGTGAGTGTTAATTTATATTCTAATAAATATTCATTTTGGACTGGCGTCTTGAAAGTAAAACTCCGTCTACATCTGGCGCCACCACAGGTTACTTTGAATTTTTTCCATCTGCATCCTAGAAAGGTGGATATTGATATTTGTATTTATTTATTATTATTATTAGTTAAGAAGATTTTTCTTTCCTTTTACAGACCATCTCCATCCCCCCCCCTTCCTTTCTCCCACTTCTACCACCTCCCCAAAGGTTCTATGGCCTCCCTTGAGTAGTAACCACAGGCTAACATGCCAAGTTGACCCAGGGCCAAGCACCTCCTCCTTGTATCTAATTAAGTAAGTAAGGCATCCCACCTAGTAAGTGGGCTCTAAAAATCCAGTTCATGTACCTGGGATAATTCCTGGTCCCATAGCAGGGAGAGGAGGTACTCACCAACAGATCGATCTATACAACTGTTACCCTCATTCAGAGGCCCTAGTTCAGTTCCATGCAGATTCTACAGCTGCAGTATGGAGTCCCTGAGCTGCAATTAGCTGTCTGTGTAATATCCTACATTATGTTATTGGCTCCACTTCCACCCTCCACCCTTCAACTGAGCTCTAGGAGTTCGAAGCAGATGCAGACACCCACAGCCAAACATGTTGATGGATATTGATTTTGTCTCTAAGAAAATCGTTTTATCTGAGCTTTTCAGTCCAACAAATTGTGTTTTCAGTGACATTTACTCTACACAAAATTTTGGCTTATATGTAGTGGAAAAAAAGAAGAATATGTCCACTCCATCCATATGAGACACAAACAACTCACAGACATGAACTTTTAGCACCTTAGCATAGTTCTGGAATGGAACTTGTGCATAATTCATCATTAAGAACATGAGGCTTTCAGAAGTCACTGTTCATTTCCAACTCTTCTGCAGTGTGAACAGTACAAGGAAATATGCCTTCTCTGTACTTAAGAAAACTGTAAAACAGCATAAAATGGTCAAATCACCACAAGAGAACCCATAGAGATAACTGGCTTCATAGGAGCTCACAGACACTAGTACAAAAGCTAAGGAGCACAAGCAGTACCAGCCTAGGCCCTTTACAAATTTGTGACATTTGAAAAGTTTGGTCTAATTCAGGGACCCCTGGGGGGCTGTTTCTGATTGTTGGCAGACTTTTGAGAGCATATTCCTCATACTGGGTTGCCTTATTAACCTTAATACAAGAGGAGGGGCTTAGTCCTATCTGAACTTGATATGCCAAGATTAGTTGACACCCATGAGAGGCCTTCACCATTCTGAACAGGAACAGGAAGAGTGGATTGGGAAGAGGCAGAAAGGATGTGGCGAAGGAAATGGGATGATAGAAGGGAGGAGAACTTTGGTGCAGTCAGGATGTGAAACAATGAATAAATTAAATTAATTAAATAATAACATCGGATTTTTTAGCCAGTTCTCCCATCCATGTAATTATGCTTATATCATGTACAACTTAAGTGGGTAACATTTTTTTATTATCAGTGATGCTGCCTTTGGCCATTTCCTTTAGTTAGTATATGTAAAAGAGAGAGAGAGAGAGACTCCTAGGATCCACCGCTGGAACACCAGGGAAGGATCCCAGACTCCATCCACTCCCCAGCTGTACTTAGTGAAGCATGAAGAATCACTGATTGAAGTTTTCTTTTTTCTCTCCTTTGGACATAAATATAAATTGAAATTCCCTTTCTAGAGCCTAAAACACAGTGTAAATTTACATTTAAGCTACTGAGAGTCTCTTTAAGGGCAGTATGTCCTATATCTATTCCCATATATATTGTTACATAAAGATTAGAGATAATACCAGATTCTACTCAAATGTCATATGAAGAATCTATTTCATTATTTATAAAAGATTGAAAAAAAAGTTAACCAAAACCTTCTGGGGTCCTGGCACAGATAGATTTTCACTCAGAACTTCAATTATCATAACCTTTTTTTAACTTGCTATATAGATGTGCGGACCTGATACTCCTGAGTTTCACTTGCCTTTGTCCCCCTAGTGCACAGTCTCTACAGCAAGATTAAAGAATCAATGTAACTGTGAAAATAAGATTCTCAGTTAAAATAACACCAAGAGACATTTGGAGGGAAAAGTAATTAGGTTCTTGGGATGTACTTATTAGTTAACCTTTCTAGGAACTTTGGGATTATGATGACTTTGAAAAACAGGTCTTCTCTTTGGATACTAGGGAGTTACTGTAAGGGTAGGACTGTGGCATTGGCAAGGTGGGTTTCTCTGACAAATGTGGGAAGGTCAGATAAAATATAAACTTGGTATAATGAGTACTTGGCCCTCAAGTAAAATCCATGTGCCCCCATTTTTTTCTGGGATCTGACAAGTTATGTGCATACATAATGGATTTTGTGGAATAAATAGATGAAAGAATTGATTTAAGTTGGTTTTGGCTAGGGTGATTGTGAAGATAACTAGAACATAATTTAAACACATGATTGTCCTTTACGTAGTAAAACAATCAAAATACAGATGATATTTAAATGATCATGTTAAATTGCAGTATGAAACCCCCACTACATCAAACAGGTAAAAAAAGGTTTAAAGGAAGCCTGGTAATAGCCAGGTAATAACCACCAGTCAATCTGGAAGCAAGAGCTTCTGTCTTGTTTTAGTGAAAAAAAAAAAAACTGCTATGCAAAAAGTGATCACAAGTATGTTTATTTACAAATTTATTTACAAAAACATATACAAATTATTAATAATACAATTCATAAAAGGAGGGTTGTGGTACATTCTGATTTGTGTCAGACTTATTCTGTGTCATTTTATCTAATAGATATATGCCATTTTACTGACATTTTCACAATGCTAGAACTGCTTGGCAATCCTTTCTCTTTACCTATACAAAGGTAACTTCATATTAATCTCTCTTCCAAGAACTCTTATAGAAGTTTGTGATTTATTTCCATCTTGCCTATTGATTCAGGAAAGTGTATCTTCATTCAACTGTGTCTCCCTGGTAACATTGTATTGTACTTAGAAGGTCTGTAATGTGGTCATCTCTCATTTTGATCATTACACAACACTTCCTTGATCTTCTGTAAGACTGACCTCCTATAATCAGTTGCCAATCTTCAGCTGTCACAATCATCATTGACTCTCATTGACGTCACTGTGATTTTTTTTCTCATGTATATCTTCCCATGACTTCATCATCTAGATATCAAAATTACAAGGTCTGAACTAATCTTTTCATCCAAGCACTCTCCATTTCCCTTTACATCTTTATGCATCGTCTCCTCGTAAATAATACGTGGAAATGCAACTTCCTATATCCCCGTTGATAGTCTACTTACTTTACCTGATTTTCCATTTCAAGGCTTATTCTTTATTTTTATTATATCCTAATAGAAATTTAATATAATTATGTAACTTATAGAAGAAATAAGAGACTAAAATAAGAAAAGAAAGTTAAATTAAAATGAAATTTATAGTAGATTTTTTCTTACTTATAAAATATATTTAAGAATTTAATCCTAATTATATATGTAAGTTGTATTATTTTTTAATTATATGACAAGAAATGTACAGATACTAAAATTCTTAAAATTAATTTTCCTCCAGAGGGAAAGCAGCAGTTCATGATACTGGAAAACATAATCCATTAAGAGCATAAATACTGAGCTTGGTGAATATTGAGAGGTGACTCAGTAAATAAAGTTTCTGCCAGACAAATGTCAAGATGAAAATTTGGCTCTCACTTTCCAACAAGCCTCATAGACATGGTGCATTGTCTATAATCCAAGTGAAGAGGCAAGTAGACAGAAAACTGGACAAATTGTGTTCCTGAGATAAACTAGACAATTTTGGCTCAGCAAGAGCTGACTCAGAATCAAAGCTGAGTGCCATCAATGAAGAGAGCAGGCCATTATATGTGAATGTAAACACAAATATATATATATACATATATAAATATACATGTGTATATATGTACAACACATGTGTGTGCCATCAACAGGCCATTACATGTGAATGTAATCACAAATATATATACATATATAAATATACATGTGTATATATGTACAACACATGTGTGTGCCATCAACAGGCCATTACATGTGAATGTAATCACAAATATATATACATATATAAATATACATGTGTATATATGTACAACACTTGTGTGTGTCCATTTGTTTGTACAAAGAGAAAGAAAAACATTTGAAATAAAAAGTGGCACACCTAAATATGTACTTTAAAGATTTTTTGATGAGTAGTGTTATATGAGATGTATTTTTTGTTAGATAACCAAATTTTAAATTAGTGCTTGAAAGAATTTACAAGGAACACTTTTCAATATGAAATGCCCAAGTATTTGATTTTTTAAAAAATAATTAACAAATACCACCATATCATGAGCAGAGGCCTTCCCAGAAAAGAATGAAGAAAGCGCACTTGTTCCTTCCAATGAAATTACTACAAGAGCCCTAAATGATTAATAATCACTACACATTTATGTAACAAAAGCTTTATAAGATCATTTGCAATTTAATTATGTCCTTTTATGTTCACAACAATGCTGTGATGTTCCTAATATAACCATGCTATTTAGAAATGGATGAACTATGCCAATGAAGTTAAGTGGGGCATCAGGATGGTAGAGTTAGAGGAGAGTAGAACCTGAGCTTCTGAGTCATTTGATTGTTTCCTTATTATAATTGTCACTCATTATTATTATGCAAATGTTTGCATTTTTCTGTGTGTGGAGTTGTATGCACTTGTGTGAATTTACAAAATGTATTTTAGTGAAGCACACACACAGTATGGCATATGATTGGCACCATGTAAATATAGAAATAACTTTAAAGAATAACTTTAAGGAGTTAATCGTCTCCTTTTGAAGTGTCTTCTGGCTTCAAACTCAGGTCATCAGGCTTTCACTGATCCCTTGTGCTTTTTTTTTTTTTTTTTTTAATAATTTTAGAAAATTAAGCCTTCACAAAGCTGACAGAGAAGGCAGAGAGCTCAGTTCTTAATAGTTATTACATTTTGGATGTTAGGTATTGTTCTTGTAATGAATGCAAGAAGTGCCCTTTCTAAACCTTCACAAAGAAGTAACGCCCATGAATACTGGATGCCCGCCTCTTCACTTCATAGCAGTTCACCTTGCTGCCCTCTGACAATTACAGTTGAAAAGGAATCTTGAATGTTTGCATCTTTTGAGAGTGATCTACTTGGATGTTATTAAGATTTTAAAATGCACTCTTAAAATGTAGAGCTTTTCAAGTCATAGCCTCACTGGGGGCTCATAATGTTGTCTGTTTATGAAGTGATAACAGTCTTCAGTTCTCATGTGAAATACATTTATTTTCAATTTGTATATTGAAACTTCAGACTCACAATTATGTTGAAGTTTTTTCTCCAATGTTCCAATGTTCAGACTCAACTTCTATGAATGACATGGTTCAATATCTTGCTCATTATTTTATTTTTGTTCAGTGTGTGTTTGTGGGGGTGTGGGGGATGTGATGAGATCATTTGTCACCCATTCTGATCTATAATTCATAATATTCTGGCCTCTACTTCTAAACAATGAGATTAGAAGTATGTGCCCCATTTTATGTTAATCCAGTTAGATCTTTAGGTCTCAAACATTTTTCAATTTTTCCTCTAGTAACATCTTTTCTGTCCTGGTAACAACACTAAATGATGCAAAGTAATATGTATGGTCCTGTGTGTTTTTTCATGTATATGCATGTGTTTGTGTGTGTGAGTGTGTATGTGTTTGTATGTGTGTGTATAGGTTTCTGTGTGCATGGGTTTGTGTGTGTTTTTGTGTTTGTGTTTGTGCGCATACTCATGTCAAGGCTCCTTCCATTTTTCATGTTTATTTATTCATAAATCAAGGAATTTTTTTCTATGAAGTGCTGTAAGGTTTTATGGATTTTACCTCTCACAAGTATTAGGATAAGTTCTATGTTCCTTATATCAAGTGAGAGAATAAATAACTGGTAAATCCCTTGAATCAAATTCCAATTCCTAGGTTGTATGCAACTAATCTATGTACATTAGTATAAGACAAAATTGTTTGTATTCAGTTTCCCTTAGCATACTATTATGATGAACTTAGAATAAAAGCAAGAATGATATCTAATAATCAGAGAGATAGTATGTAAATAAATTGTCAGTATTTTACATTAAAATGTCATTTAAATTTTTTAGTAATGCAATCCTTTGCTACTTTCCTATAAATTGTGGTGCATAACATATTTAGAGTTTTTATATTCTAGATAGAATAGACATGCTAGATAATACTCAAAAAAGAAAATCTGAGATTGTAGGCAAAATAAATGCAAATTGAAAGTATGTGCACCCTATTCCTAGGACATGACAATTAATGCAGAAAAGATTCATATTCATGAAAAATGTGGATGCAGAATATTGTTCTGTTCTTTTGGAGACTGCTAGAGTAAGAGGGTTACTCCTTACTCCTACAGGACAAATAACACATTTATTCAGTTCATATTTATAATGAATACTTTCTAATAGATTTTAATTTTTTAATTTGTTTGGAATGTTTTTTTAACATTACCCCATGGAGTACCTACAAGATACTGCTCTAGTAAAAAATATATAGTATAAAGCAAAGTAATTCTGATTATTATATTTGCTTCTTCAAGTAAGCAATGAAATGCACTCTACTATCAAATATATTTATTATCTAATTCACCAAGACTTACTACTCCTTACTTCTTGATAGATTAATATCAGTACCAGACAAAAAGATACTGCTTTTAATATAACTATAAATCTGGGTGGGTAACTTGGCAGCATTTTCTGAGTATATAAAGCCTGTGAAGCAAAAGGTGATTATAAAATATAAAACTGCACCTTTCCAGTAGTGATTTACTATTAAGTAATATGTTTTTATATAATTGCAGAACCTTGCTTATTTCTGTTGATAGTTAGAAACAAATCACACAGTGTCCAGTACAAGTTTTCCTTGTGAATTTTTCTCCAGTCCTTACACCTATGTGTGGATGAAATTTTCTAAAGCAGCATATAATTTCAAATCCTAAATTTAGGTATGACATCAGAACCTTTCTCTCTCTTTGTCTCTACATCAACTAAAATCAAGAAGTAATCATTGTGTTTTTAAATAGTGTTGCTTATGATGCCTTTTTTGTAGACTGAAGGAGCATGATACTTTTTAAGCTCTGTATTATGTGGATAATACAGCATATATATATATATATATATATATATATACATATATATATATATAAACAAACATATATGCATATAAGAACCTTATTCATTCCTTTACTAGGAGCTCATTAATAAAATTGTTTTAGGTTGTATGGATACATGTTAAATAACTTGTATAACTAAGGTACATAAATCTTATTAATTTACCATTTAAGCCAGTAAAGTATCATTACTGAAAATATGAACTAGTATGAGAACACTTTAATTATAAACTGGAGAAACAAACTAACTCTGGTTGTTGTCTATGTCATAAAAATAATCTACCATAGCTAACTGTGAGCAGTTTCTATTAAAGAAAAGCCCTGTGCATTAACATAGGAACAAACATAATAATCTCTATTATATCTAAGCATATATATTAATTTTTTCTAGTTTTCTACATTGGAGTAGTTTCTGGGTATCTACATGATATGTATAGAATGTGAAAATAGCTTATTGCCAGTTTTCCTTCTGACTAGATAATATTATGTTAGAAAGTTAATAGTTCTGTGAAATATGTATTAGTTCAATTTAGAAATATGACTTTGGGGCTGGAGAGATTGCTCAATGGATAAGAGCACTTGAAGCTCTTTCAGAGAATGTGAGTTTAGTTCCCAAATCCAACATGATGGCTCTCAACCATCCTTCACTCCAGTTTAAAGGATCTGACACCTTCTTTTGAACTCACTGGGCACAGTCATGCAAATGATGAAAGCAAGACATTTATACACATAAAGTAAATACATAACAAATTTTAAAAAATTATGATTATCTTGTTCTACAGTCATAAATTATATTTATTAAGAGGTAATAATTATTGGTTTTGAGACATCTGTACTGCAGTACCACAATTTACTAAAAATCAATGGAAACAAAATAAATATGAACTTTTCTGTATTTTGATATTGGGAAAATCAATATAATAGTAGCGAATTATTTGACAAATGTGTTAAAGCAAATATATCCTGACACAGTAAAGCTTTATATGTGATTCTTAGACAAAAACAAAATATGTGACAACCTTTTTCAATGGGATGTCGTGGTTCTAGCCCCCGGTTTAGGCAGCATACAGCTCAGTTTGGCTGTCAACCTTAGTGCACCTAACTCCTCAGTGTGGCTACCATGTCATCATGTCATTACAACTCTCTCCATGGCCTCCAACGTACATCAACAGGTAACGTATCCTAATTTTAATATCAACTACTGATCAGAGAACCCTATTGCAAGTGGCTATGCTAGAAGGCTGAAATTTCAAATATTTACTTTATTCTGTGGAATTCATTCATCATGAAGCACAACTAAGATGTTCAGATATGAGAATTTTATATGACAGGAAGATAAAATATAAAGATGGACTTGTGATTGCCAATCTAGAACTATGTGAAAGTACCATGTAAATTTTAGTATGGAAAAAAGCAAATAATGGGAACTGTATGGTTTGGGTCTCATAGTACCTGTTATATACAGGGTAATTAAATTATTTTTATCTTATTAGACTCATGTCATTCATTATATAAGAACTGAACATGCTTTTCCAGTTCTTTAAATCCAGAATAGCTTTTGATGCTTAAACAATTAGCTGTACTTCAAGGGCAGGTATAAAACACCCCACATTCCGTACTGAGCAAGGTAATGGTGATATTATTTGGACTTCATGCTCTGTAATAGATTTTTTTATGATGTGTCCCTTAATGGATATAATTTACAAGGTGTTCCAATTTGACTGTGTTAATCTTCTTCTCATATGGATGATGACAACCTTCTTGTTTTTATGAATAAGATAACAATAATTCTTCTCATACATCCATTTTAGCCCTGGAAGTGAGCACTATATCAATATAAATTAGACTTCAAGCCTTTGTTCAGCGAAGCATAGGCTACAGTTCATTGGTTTAGTAACATTACATAATTATCATGTTAGAATCACAGCACTTCACAAACTTCTTAAATGGACTGGTCAATCTTAAGTTGAATCATGGCTTTCTTCTGAGATGAAAAATAAAAATTACTGCTCCTGTAGATGCAGTAAAAGGAAGTACATTTTATTTACCAAAACAAAAGAGAAAGGTGAAATGAACAGAAAAAAAATCAGAAAGTTCTAACATTTAGTACTTTTGTACTATCTGAGAAAGATGAACCTAGCTTGCTTATAAAGCATCATACATTTTTTAGTCAAAATACACATACATAATATGAGTCATGTTAACATTTAAAAATTTTCCTCTTTTTACCTTTCACCTTCATGCATGTATTTTAAATAATAAACACTTTTAGTGGAAATATTTTGAAAAATTGCTATAAATATGAAAATGGACAAAAACATTTAATTGAAAAAGGTGTTTTAAAGGAATGATGCAAATATTGAGAGAAATTGCACTAAAATTGCTTTATATAAAAAATTCAAACAGTCCATTTTGTAGACTGATCAATCTGCAATGAACTAAGGAAGGAATTTTGCTTCTCCATGTATGTTTTCTCAGAGATCAGAAAGCCTTGCTAGAATTGCTCCCTTATTTCTTTCCATGCTGAACAAAAAATGTCACAAATCAAGTCGGGTAAATTTATTTTGTCTTATCAAAAGGAATAGTAAATGCACTGGGCCTTTAAAGGTGCTTATGATATTGTGCTTTGTGGTGTGCATCTAAAAAATATTGATGAAATATTTTGTGCACCTAGGACAATATTGAAGGCAGATGAAAACCTAGTATGGGGAACTCAGTTGTGGTTTGCAGGCTTACAATTTTTGTTTCTTTTTACTTTTCTTAATTCTTTGTGGTTTCACATTATGCATTTTCACCCCCTTATCTCCTTATCCACTTGTATCCTCCCTCTGCCCTCCAAACAAAACCAAACAAAACAAAATCAAAGAATCATATTATAAAGGCTGTAGAGTGGCCTATTGAGACACATTTTACCCTTTAATCCCTTCACCTTTATTTGCAAGTTTTCATTGCTAGAAGTCATTGGTCTGATTTGAGGCCTCTAGTTTCTGCTACACACCAGTAATGGGCTGTCACTGGGAATATTCTTAGATATCTTGTTGTTGTCCTATGTCATGGAAATCCTGTCGCGTGCAACCTCGCCAGCAAGGACGAAGCGACACCAGGCTCTTCTTTCAGCAGTTTATTCAGGAACCTTGAACAGAGCTTCTGCTGCTGGAGAAAACCTGCTCCCAGCAAAACACCTTCTGGACTGCCAATCACAGGGCGCCACATGGGCCATGCCAATAGATCCAGGTGCGGTGCGAGGAAGCAAGCCATGAGCTTAGCCTTAGCCAAATAAGGAGTTGTTTATCTCAGCTCACCATCGGGAAGGTGGAAGGCGGAAGCCAGTGTCATCTTTAAGGTGCGGCCACGCAGCTCTCTACAAAATCCTGCTGTTTTTATCTGTAGGTTTGTCTCATTCATATGCTCCAAAACTTTATAGATCCTTCTCCTACCCATGCCACTGCATGGCTTGGGGGGTGGGGGCAGAGAGATGCCCTCCACCCCTCTACCCCTTGCTACCTGTGGTGGAAGAGAGAGAGACAGAGAGAGAGACAGAGAGAGAGAGAGAGACAGAGACAGAGAGAGAAGCAGCCCTGCCCTGTACCTGCACACAGGAGGGCAGGCAGGCCCTGCACTCTGCCTGGGGAACTAAATAGAGCTGACCCAGTTGTCAGGATGAGCCAGCCCTGAGGCATGAGAGCAGGAGAACTGACATCCCCCTCCCCATATGGCCCCATAAAATAATCAGGAGAGAGTGACCTGAACCTTACCTGGGCTAAATAGTAAACTGAGGAAAACCCAGATCTGAAGACCTCTGAGAATCTCTTTACTAGGCTACATAGGGTGAGCTAGCTGAGGCAGTGCTGGAGAGCTCTTGGTGAAGATGAGGGAAAGCTAACTTAGCTGACCAACCCAGATATTATCCAGGCTCAGAACCTGAACTATGAGATGGCCTACACCATCAGGCTTACTGTTAACCAACGATTTTATAAAACAAGTTAGAACAACTTTACAGAAAAACAAGACAAGATTCTGGGACTCACTCAAAGATCAAAAACACTTCTGTGTACATCTGTAGTTTAACATATGTTCAAAGCAATTCTAATAATTTTCAGGTTGGGAAATTTTGTGTTCTTACTTGTGTGTTTAAGTATATTCTTGTAATAAACAGTTTGTCTTATCTTTATGTGTGCTAGTAACATGAACTGAATGATTTATTTATTTTTCCTATGCTCCCATTCACTAACATACATACCAATCATCAGTGACAAGAAATATTTACATAATTTCAACACAGTTTCATTTTCTTTATGGTGGTCAACAAGGAAAGTAGAATAACAGGAACCATCACTCAAAAATTAACTGAAGAGTTCAGAGTGTAGAGGTAAATAGCAAAATAAATTTCACTGTCTAAAATGCCAGTGGCCATCAGGAATGTCATTTATATTGCTTGTGCGTAAGTCTTAAGACAAAATTTGCTTTTTCCTTCAACTTACAGAATGTAATCATTATCATCCAGCAATTTAATCTTGTTGTCTTTTGCCTTCATTTATAATTTTTATTTCCTCACTATAAGTTCTTCCCCCTTTCCATTTTTCTTAGTCTTTTTCCTGGTGATTAACATAGGAAAAAAATAATGGCTATAACAGGCTGAACATAAATTCCATGGTTCAAAACGGTTAAATTTGTTAACATATTGATCTTAGAGTTGGTATTCTTTCTCAACAAAAGTTAAAGAAGCTGGTTGACAAACAGCAATTTTATTATTTTTCTTAAAAAAAATATTTAAAATTAACATTATGGTAAACATGAAGGATTTGGATTTCCTGAAGCTTTCCTGTGGGCCAGGGCTTCAAAATAAATAATCTCATTGCTTCTGTTCCTTTGTCTTTAGGCTTCACCTCATTTAAAAAAAAAAAATAAGATGAGCAATGCAATCCAGCCATAAGAACAGGAAAGTCCCACTTGTATGTAAAGCAACCTTTCTCAGTGAAAGGAGATTTTAAGCTACTAATCATACTTTATTTAACACTGCCCAAAATATCTATTTCTGTAAATCTATGTATTTGTTGAGATAATGGCCATAATGAGATTATGTTCTTAATCATTTACATGCTCAGCATATTAGTGTTTGAAGCTGTGCTTATGCTACCTGCTATGTGAACAAGCTTACCGTAGGGAGGCACAACAGACACATCTACTCACCCCATATATGGAACCAGTAACAGATCAAAGTATGGATACAACCATATCCAAATTTGGTGAAGCAGTTAATTATATTGGGGTTACTTACAAGAGCAGAAATGAGTGAAAAACAGTTACATCACCAAAGTCCAATCCAGTACAAGTGACAGCTCACTGAGCTGGGAAACTGGACCACACTGACCAGCCTGCAGGCAGCTCAACAGCTTGGAGCAGGGCTTGCCAGGTGTCTCAGCCTTCACTGCAGCCCTTCTCCCCAGAGACTTCTTTGAAACTCAGCTTTTCTCTATTGTAGATGAGAAGACTCAGCTTCTATTACTCACTATTGGCAGGGAGGTTAGAAGTAAATAGTCAATTTCAGAAACTTTCTACAGCATTTTGAGCTGTTTACCTTCCTACTTAAAGAGCTTCCTGCAGAATGGAGTGTTTAAATCTTTGAGAAAACTATTACACAACATTACCATACAGACATTTGTAGGATTGCATATTGACACTTTAGTCAGGTTCTTACCTTTGTGTATACACATACATACCCAATAAATGTAGATCAGTCCTTGGCTTTAATGTGATTTTTTTAAAAAACCATATAAAACTGTGATGTAGACAAAAGTCAAAACAGGAAATAAAATGTTTAATGACCTGGATGGCCATACTGTCTGAATTGATCAGTAAGAATCTTTATATCAAATTACAGTTAAACTATAATCTTTGGAAGTATATTCAGTTGGCTGGTTTTACAAAGCTTGTAATCATTTCAGATCTTAAAACTATTTATGTTTCATCGAAACAATTTTATCAATTCAGTATTACAAACTTTTGCCACTGAACAATATTTTAATATTACCACTATCATTACTGGTCTTACCAATATAATAATTATATATATATATACATACATACATACACACACACACATATATATAATTCAGATACTAAAGATAAATGGATCAAGAAATTTGCATTAACAGTTAAAATGTTTTACCAAGTTGTAGATATATAGTCAAGAAATGCATGGTCTCTAAAATGAATTCATTACTCACGATCAGAATCATGTAATTTGCATTTCACATTTGCTGAGAGTGATATTGGCTAATAGTTACATATCTTTTTATCTTTCGAATTCTGGCCTATCAAATAGATTTGATGCTACACTCATTGCATTTGTGTTTTACAAGAGTATGAGAGATTGATCTTCTATTATTTCAGATGCATGCAATCTGATAAAATAAGCGCATTCACTGACATGCAAAGCAAATTATGCTCTCTTTTATGAGAAAACCATGCTCCAACACACAGTTGCTATTCAGATAAATCCACCAGTGGCTACATGTTATTAGGTACTAAATTACCTTTAAAATAATTCAGTAACATAAATAGTAGATGATTTTTATTAAAAGATTTGGAGCAATAGAAGAAATATACACTCATATAAGAAACCATTTCTAACATGAATTCACTGATCTAGAAAATTACTTTAATGCACATATCAATATCCATGCCAGATGCTTCTATTTCAGCAATTAAAAGAATCTCTAAATTCCCTTCTTGTGTGTATAATGAAAATACACAAGAATTTTTCAAAGTAAAATGATACTTATTTTTTCTTTGTTGTTATTCAGAAAAGCAAAATTATAGAAAATAAAAAGGTGGGAAAAAATGGAAAACAAATCACATTTTCTACTTAACCTAGTTTTTCTGTCTTGAGAAGAAAATATAATGATTGGTAAATTCATTCCTGGACTTTAATGACAGAGGAGTTTTAGCAGACATATAACCTCAAGATGAAAATTTATGATACTCGATTCTTAAAGTGAATAAAAAGACCTAGAGGGGAGGAGAAGGCAGGAATAATTCTGTTTATGATTCACATGTATATGACATATGTCAAAATATCATTTTTATTACAATGTAATTTAAAACTTTAAGACTGTAATATGGTTCATTTTTAGAGAACATACATCAAAAAAATTTCAATATAAAATAACATGTAATATAAGTAAATAACTTGTTTTTCCAAATATAATTACTTTTCAGTTTATTATCTCTATATTATTGCTGAATAAAATATATATGTCATCAGTTTATTATCTCTCTTTAATCATAACTGATTATAATTTTATACACCAGATATAACTAGTGTTTTGATATTTTGGTGGCATATCTCTAATGAAATTTTTTATTTCTTGTAACATATAAATGTTAGAATTAAATGTTAATTATTCTCATTTCCCAACCAGGATGATTATCACTAAAAAATCAAATATTTCCAAAGGAAAAGGGAAATTTACATTTGTACAATTTCACTTTTATATAACTGGAGAAAGTATGTATGTGGTACATGTCAGAAAGTTTTTCTGGATAATATGAGATGATTGAATATAACTTTTAGTCACAATTTAATCCATTCTTGTTTTTATCTAGTATCAATAAAGATATATATATATATATATATATATATATATATACCTACCTAAACTTTCCTTAAAATATCTCAAATTCACCACAATATTCTTAAAATGTACATGACTATGCATGTTTTCCTTCTTTCATCTATTTATGCAAATATGTATTTTCATATATTTCAAAATTATAATTCTTACAAATATATTATGTGTGAATTTTTTTTTCATATACCTAATATACCTCTTGGTCCAGAATGTATCTGAACACCTGAGCTCATATTTAATTGGGTCTCCTAGTACCTTTCGCTATTATCTTTTCTACTCTATTTAGTTATCATTTTTTAAGATGCCTAAATTCAAGCTAATTCCATTTGTAAAGAGTTTCCCACATCTCACATCATGTAGTAGAAATGTGTGATCTCAGCTCACAGTTTTCACTTCTTTCAAATTGATAAAAGGTACAGAAAAGCTATCTAAGTGTGTCAGGTCATTGCAAATATAGAAAGCACTCCAGACCATCCAAGAAGGTAAACAGTCTTCTTGAAGCAAATTTAAAACTAAAAAAGGATGAATTCCTGGCTATCCCAGGCCTCATTTTATATGCATTGCTGTGGGAGAGATGCGTAATAAGGTGCTATTATTCTGTTCACCACCTGACTAGGAAATTCTGTTCAGATGATACCTGTGTGATAGCAAAGGAAGTTATCTCATATTTTCATACACACTGTGTCTTATTTCTCTTTTGCTTTAAATAATTGTAATATGGGAGACATTTTTTTAAATTAATACATTCACATTATTCTAGTATTTTAATTTTTCTTTCTTTTCTGCTAATAGAAATGTTGGTGTGTTGGTACATGGTACACGTATATGTACACTGTTGCACGAATAAATGAGACTCAGGGATAGATCTCTGAGGAAGTTGGAGATATTAGAGAGAATAAACACTACAGTCAGATCTTACCCAGCTGTCTTCCAGCTTCGTCAGCCTGATTCCCTTGGCTTCCTCCCTTGGGCTTTCTATCCTCCTTAAATACTCTTCTGGTAAATTAAGGCGTGGCCCCACTACTGCCCGCCTGGGAGCCTGGAATTCCTTCTATAATCTAGAATGACCTCAACTCAGTTGGGATTAAGGCTGTAGGTCACCACTCCCAGGATACTCCCTGTGCTGGGATTCTCTGATTCTCCTAGACTGACTGTGGTTAGTGCTCAGGAACTTCTAACTCCCCACATAGGCGGTGGGTAGATTCCCTCTAGCATCTCTGGGAAGCCTTTATTGAGTCCCCAGTCTGATAGTTATTGTGTATGGATGTTTTGCCTGGTTCCAGCTGTCTGCTCTGTCTGCTTTGTTAAATCACCAGAAACAGCCTCAGACTTGTTCTCTGAAGGCTTCTTAGTTCCTTCCAGCAATTTCACTTACCTGTGTCTTCCCGTGTGAGTGAAGCTCTCACATGCATTCTAACAATGCATACTTCATGTGTTTTACTATGTATAACACATAAGGAGCTCTTGGATATCAGCAATAAACAATAAAACCACTTTGCCAAATGTGTATTATAAGATTTCTTTTTTTTCCCAGCACTGGAGGGGTAAGCAAGTTAACCTTGATTATTGAGAATAATGTGAAAAAATATGTAAAAGTACCTCTATGTATGTTTTTGAGAACATCTGAAGAGAGGATTATCTATGGAGGGAAAGAATTATCCTACACTAGTACAACAGCATCCTGTAGGCTTGGCCCTAAAGAAATAGAGGGAAGAGAAACAGATTATGACGCTGGCCTCTCTCTTCTGCCAGGCCCTGTGAGTCACCATGGATTGAAAGCTTCAACTCAGTGCTTCATAATAAATTTATCCTTCCTCAAGTGGTTTATATCAAGTATATTCTCATAAGGAAACTATTTATAAATAATAGAGAGATTTGGAAAATGTTAATATTTAATCATTATTAAATCTTATTGTCACTTTTTAATTTTTTCCTATTATTCACATATAAAAATTATTTTATGTAGGATACTCATGATGCTTGAACAGTTTTTTTTTTTTTGGTCTTAATTTATATTGGCCATCCTTTGGATCACAGAGAAACTAACATTTTTCTGATCTAACTAATGATATTGGACAATCAGTGCAAGAACTATTCCAGTCCACAATCCATTCAACCATGTGTGTTATTATTTCACCCTCAGCAATAGTGATGCTTTGCCTGATCACTTTTTCATTGTTTCAGATTGGTCTCGTGCCTTAAAGAGAAGGTGTCTATTGCACGTGCTGCACAAACATTCGTCAGTGGGAAACTGACATTCTTTCTTTCCTGTTAGGCTCACTTAATTTATTGTTGATTCATATACAAATAAAAACAGTAAGTGTAACCAAAATATTTTGGCAGGTATTAGGTGAGTAAGTCATATATTAATCAGTAACATTTTATCAACATGCCATAAAAATAGTACTTCTTCACTTTCCACTTTAAGATGGGAAAACATCAGAGTACAGGTTATACTGGTCCTTTAAGAGAATACATCCTCTCTAAAGCCGAGTGAAAAAGATTATTTAATATAAATCTTCAACTTTGATACTTTCACAAAACCTTTCTGTTTTTATTTATTTTTGTTGATGTCAACAGAACAGTAAGATCCGGCACTGAGTTCAGCACTCTTTCCTGCAGAGAACTGTGCTGTGAGGGGCTGATACCAACTTAGTGCATCTGTGTAAAGTGCTTTCTTGAAGTGTGACACACTGTGGAGTTTGGTGCTACTGTTCTTCTCTTTCCTGCCAGTAGATCAAAAACATCATATAGGGGTTTATTCTTAACCTAGACAGAAGTCAGTGGAGCCATGGAGGAGGCGTAGTGTTATCAGTTCTGAGATCTACTATGAAAACAAGAAAATAAAAAATTAGAATAAAATCTGCATCTTTTCCTTATACAATCCTCTTTTGATGAACTCTTTGAACTTTTATTTATACTTAAGATACTTATTTGATAATTTCTCATTTACTTCTTAAAATTCTGCATTATGCTCTCCCCTACCCTTTGCTCTCCTAATTCACCCAATCACAAAGTTCTTGCCCCACAGTTTGATTAGTTAACTAGAATAGTCTGAATATGACTGGTTTTAGATAATAGGACAACTGTAAATATAAAGTGAGGACAGATCCACTATGAAAACTGTTTTACCTTTGGGTGATGCATTGAACATTAAGTCCATTAACTAACTGTTAACTCTATCTGAAGGTCTGCCATGCCCAAAACAAAGATCTACTAACCAGATGGCTAACAAGTGAAGGCTAATGTGTGAGGGGGGTAGACAAGGTGAGAAGTGTATTGGAGTCACAAGTGAATGCTAGAAAACTGAGAAATACAAAAAGGCTCGTGCCATAGCCATTATAATTTAGACCATTTGCTAACAGCACAATGTAACAAACTACTTTCCTGTTTTATCCATATTTAATTAGTGACATGAGTCTGCATTCCATTATCTATCTGGAATACCAGAACTGCTCTTGACAGCTTTCTGCTCAGTATGTCCTTTAGTGGATACATTTCAATCTTCTGTTTTTAAGCTCTATCTTCTTATGAAGTAGCTTTTGACTACTAAATATGAATTTTATTTATTATACTAATAGTTAGAAATGAATTATTCATTAACTTCCTATAATCTATTCTTATTTTACTCTGTGTAGTATTTTTGTTATCTTTTCATGAACCCATGTGCTAGTTGAGGACTTGTTACTAATTTTATTTTATTTATTGTCTAACAAGTTATAGTTCTTCTGAAATTCCCTTGTAGTTTCCTTTATGAAGAATAACATACAAAAATGTAAGATCCTCTATATGTGGTGGACATTGTCTCATGATATGATAATCAAGAATAATGTCTATAGCTATTTTGCTGAAGTATAAAGTCACCATCAACTTGATTCTTTAATTAAACAAAGACTGAAACTTGCTAATAATACTCTAGAAATTAAATCTTTGCTGTGTTTAGGTGTCATGGGCATGCTTGTTGGCTTTCTGGACAAGAATTTCTGTTTTCACTCAACAGTTCAGTCGTGTCCATGTGGTCTTTAAGTGTTTACAATTAAGTTTCTGGCAATTAGAATACTTGGAAGCAAAACTACAGAACTTTTGGCATTCAAAAGTCATACGAGTTTGTGTCTTTTCTCCACACCTTTTACAAATGTTGTGAGCATAACACATTTAAATACTGCCAACATTTCTTAGTCACTTATGTTCTACACCTTTGCTCAAATGACATGCCCTTTCCAAAGTAATCCTGGAAACAAATGAAAACCCAGCTCTCCCCAGCAGCCACTTGCTGAAGCTTTTGGAATTGATTGAGCACTGTTGATGTCATGGCACACCGTTAACGTTACCCTTATTAAAACAGCTCCTAACAATATTCATACTGCATAAGCAAGCTTGTGCATATTGCTGTTTCTTTGCTTGTGAACAGAATATGCCTTGCTTATAGCTGCTGTGTGGCAGGTAATTTAGGATAAATAAAGGCTTAGCAAACACAAAGTTGTTCAAGTTGGTTTCATTTTCCTCCTTGCCTCTTTCTTTTTTCCCTTTTTGTTAACAGAAAATGTATCCCATGATTCAACAATACATTTCAGAATCAGAGGAACACACCCTATCTCTTTCAGATATGTTTCCTTCTCATGAGTTAGTTGAGTATTAGAGAATAAAATTTTGCTTTTAGGTAACACAGAATTTTACCACACAGTAACTGGATATAGATGGTTTGCATAAATCTTGTAAAATCAGTGTATATTTCTTTGTACCAGTATAGTTGATGGCAAGAAAATGGAAAGAGATATGAGGAATTTCCACAATCAACTGGCCAAGTTTATTTTTCCAGAAAATATGTTTAAAATTCAAATGGATACAAATATTATTTAGTGAAAGGAAATGACTAGATTTAACTATAAAATATTTCCTTGATTTAAAAAAAATGCTCTAATTATGTTACATTAACAAAATATATTTCAAGTCTGATAAGTTACAGATTAATGGTTATTCATATTGTTTTATTTTTATGAGAAAAAAGTACCAGAAGTAATAGTCCTCTCATTTTATATACTCAAAGTGTTTTAGTTGTTTGTATATATTTTGAAACAACTAGTACACTCAAAGATCGGCTTAATATGGTCTGGATAAATGCTATTAAAAAGAGCAGAGATTATAGGAATTTGGTTAACTAAAGTAGTAAATGCACAAATATAAACCATTAAAGATGGATTAATAGTTAATTCAAACCACTGATGACCACTATTTATGAAAAAGAGCATATCCTACTTTATCATCGACCCTTCTGTTTCTCATTTGGCATACATCCAAATTTCTGCTTTATCAACATTTGCTCCTCGGAGGAAATGAAAAGAAAAAGGTCCATAAGGTTCCCATTGGCCCAGACAGTAGAAACATCTGCTGGATTCACAATTAGCTTGCTAGCCCAGGTCTACTGGGACATTTGATGTTTATTGTCCCTCCCATATGAGTCAATATTTCCTGTAATCCAAGGCTATACAGTCTAATTTTAGAAGTTAAAGGCGATACATCACATTTCAAAAATTCATTCATTAAATAAGTATTCTGTGTTTAGAGCTAAATTTCAATTTTAATGAATGACAGTTCAATCAAGGATAGTCTGCTTTACTATTTTGATTATTGATTGATCCTGTGAATTTGTAAATATGCTTGTGGAGATTACTCTCAAAGGTCAATAGTTTGTCATTGTTAAATTTGAAGAAATATTTGTATCACTTTTTTCTATAAGATAATTGTGTTTGTTAGACTACTAAATATTAGCTGGCAGGTAATTTCAATAGTGAAATCTGATATTATAGCAACAAATATGTACTTAAAAATTATTATCATTACTAAGCTTTAATTACTTAATTTTGTAAGTATTGTATGTGTGTCTATCTGTGTATTTGTGTAAAGCATGCAGGTATATGCATGTTGGCTTGTGCACGCATGCACATACACAGCCAAGAAGTTAATGTTATATGTGATAGAAGTATCATATTCCATATTAATTTCTAAGACAAGGAACTATCACTAGACTCTACATTTTGCCTTTTTGGCTAGTTTGGCTGCCATTGAGATTCTCCTATACACATTTTCATATCATGCTGGAGCCCTGAACTCAAGAACTTAGGCTTGCACAGCAAACATTTAATTCACTAGGCTATCTCCCCTAGGCAATTATTGATTATAATCACAAAGAAATTGCTCATTTCCTGTGAGAGTCTCTTAACCATCAGTTTTATTCCAGTGTCTTCAGACTAGGCACCCTTTCAGATCTTTCTAAGTATTCAGTGACTCAAATAGGAAAATACATAGTTTTCAATAATTCATGCAAATGTCTATAAACAACCAAAGGGCATTTGAAAAAATAAGGTTCACAATTTAAAAGTTATACAACAGGAACAAATTACAAACAGTAAAATGGATTTTCTATTAGGATGTTTTAATAAATATCTATATTAATTCGTTAATAATTTTACACATTTAATCACTTTTTCCCACCCAAATCTTCCCAGATTTACCCCTACTTCCCTACCCACCCAACTATGTAAGTTTTATTTAAATTTAAGTCCAATCTGTGCTGCATAGATAATCTTTGATTTATGATCTTCCACTGGAGTGTGGTCCACTTACCAGGTCTATACTCTTAAAGAAAGTGGACTCTTTCTCTCCTAGCTGCTATCAGTTGCTGACAGCTTCTTTCCTAGTACTGGAGTTGATACTCAACTCTCTACCCTATGATGGGATTCAGCCTGACTTGATCTTGTTCAGCTCTTGGGCATGTTGGTAAAACCACTATGAATTCATATGTTCAGTGTCATGAAATCATTGTTCCTTTGGAGTAGCAATCACTTCTGGCTATTGGGCCTTTTCTATACCTCTTCTGCAATGATACCTGAACCTTGCAGGGCATGTAGTATTTATGTTCTATGTAGGGCTGAGGATTTAGAAATTGAGAATCTCCTATTCTCAATTCTTGGTCAGTTGTAGATATCTGCATTAATTGCCATCCATCATGAATAAAAACTTTCTTGTGACAGTTGAGATATCTGTTATCTATAGACAAAGCAATATGACATTAAAAGTACATTTAATACTATGTCCATTTAGCAGACTACTAGTAGTGAGTTCTCTTGTTGGTAATGAAAGCCTTTAGTGTCTGAGGAAGACTTTACTGAGCAGTGAGGTAAATCTGCTTATCAGGAAATATATCAATGAATCTATTCCCACTGTGTTCTTTAGTTCATCATCTTTATTGCAAACTGTGGCTCCTGCTGTTCTCTCTTGGTTCTATATTGCTCTCTATCTTGTTCTTTCTTGCTGTACATTTTTCTACCATGAGTACCTATAGTCTCAACATGCAATTCTTTAGCCAAAGCAAGGTTTTATAAGTCTTGAATTATTTTAGGGTCATATAAAAAGATGAGTTTATTCCAGAGATTGACTTGTGAGACTTCAGGAACTGGCCTGGTTGCAGCTTACACTGCCTGCCACCAGTCCACTGGCGCCATTTTGAATGTGGGCAGGATGCCATGCTATGGTTTCTGTCCCATACTTTCTGGCCAATCCTCAAGGTTTTGGCCGGAAAATACGGGACAGAAACCTCTTACTACAGTGCCTGTTAGGCTTTCTTTATGAGCCAAGAAGGGAGTACTTAAAGGGAACAGTGTCAAATGAGAGGGAGAGAGACCTTAAATCAATTTGGGAAATCTAAGAATTGAAGAAGAAAATTTGTATGTAATACTGCATTCCTAAGAATGGCTAGAAAATAAACTAATTAGTAACCCAATGTAAAAGCAAGCACATGTGTTAAGGGAAGAGCCATTTACCATGGCAACACAAGGCTCCAAGGCCACAGTGGTGGTGGTGGAGGGGGAGGACACAGCCCAGAAGGGACAAACTTTTAGACATAGGTCTATTGTTCACAGTCTTGGCATGGAAAGAAATGGCATGCTTTTTTTTTTTTTTTTTAGGGTGTTTTGTGTTAGCACCTTACAACTCAACTGTATGTTTTACAAAGGCCTTTGGTCTAGTTCAGACTTTCTCTGAGGTAAAAATGAGATGAATATGTGCAGTGTGTTAATATGAGTAAAAAGAACAATGCAGGATTTAAGTGTTTACAGTCTTGTGGAACAATAGAGTTGGATATGAAGCATGTCCTGGTATATGTTCTCTATATATCAAAATTACAGAGCTAAATGAAGATTCATCTTGCTAACCACCCACAGATATATATGTGCCTATTAAATGATCAATCACACTTCTAGAAGTTTTTGGGAAGAGAATCCCAAGGTAGTAACACATGGAAAACTATAATTACACAAAAATATTAACTGCAGTAAACAATAACACCAAAACTCCTTAAGTTTTGACTTCCACATCCACTAAACCCTTGGCTCTGGTGGGTCATCCTTGTCAGTGCCAACTAAGTTTCCATTTAATATTTAGCAGCTCACAGCATGTAGGAAATCTAATGTGTCTAACCATAGGTTTCTGCCATAATAACGGTGGTGAATATTGGTTTCATCCTGTTGAAAAGTCCTTGAATCCAGTCAGAAAGCAGTTGATGACTCCTATGTTTGTTCCTTCAATGGAAAAGTAGACATGTCTTGCCAGGTCAGTAGCTATTATAGATCATAGGGTTCACAACTGGATAAGACTAATAATTGCTTTACAACTCTGGTCATTTACATAACACCCACCAGAACTATCTAAGCTATCAATAGTGTTGCAGTTTCCAGGTATGTGGATACCTGGAATGATATGTAACTCCACTATGTGGTAGCCTCAGTAATTGGGCCTGATTGTTTGATTGATTGTTTTGAAACAATGTCTCTCTATGAATCTTTTGTTACTTTAGAAATTGTTATGTAGACCAGGTACCTGCTCTTGAACTCACAGGGATCTGCAACTGTATATGATTATTAACCAAAATCACTGTTAATATCTTATTGTATGTGTTTGGGTCAAGGAGTACTGTACTTGGCTATCCAAGTACATCTCTAAAAGAAATAACTAATTCCTGGTATTAGGATTTTTATTTGTTATCATATGTGGTCGAGTAGGGACATTATCATTGCTTAAGGGGGACCACCCTGCATTTTAACTCTTTTATGTGGGTATATCAGTAGAATTCTTTTAAGAGATGGCTTCTATGTATGACCATTCGAAAAAGCTAATATTAGCTACATGTCTTAATTTTTTGCAATATGTGCTTGTAGTAAGTGGTTTCTGGCCTGGACTTTTGGGCCTAGCATCAAGGTTTAGGCCCGCAGACCCTCAGACCCTCAGAGACACACAGATGCTTACAATAGTTTTAGGCTGATAGACCTAAGGCCCAGGCATATCACTTGCTAACTCTTTACCCTTAATCTAACTCGTGACTCTTATCCTGTTCAGCCATGTGGCTCAGTACCTTTTCTTAGAGCAGCATAGTTGTCCTCTGCTTTTTCCGGCTTCTCTCAGGCATTCTGCTCTGTTTCTCCTGTTCCCAGAGTTTTCTTAGTCTGGTAGCCCCGCCCATACTTCCTGTCTGCCTTTGGCCAATCAACCCTTTTTATTAAACCAGTGGGTGGGACAATCATTTATAATGGAACAAGCTAATCTCCCTATATGTGCTAGCTGTTGTCTTAGTTAATGGTGCTATTGCTGTGAGGATACATCATGACCAAGAAAACTCTAATAACAGTAAGCATTTATTCAGAGGCTTCCTTAGAGTTTTAGAAGTTTATCCCATGAATATGATGGGAAGCCACAGTGTTACACTTGGTAACAAGCACAGTGTGGAAGCAATAGCTAAAGTGCTGTCCATCCTAATCTTCAGAGAGAAAGAGGGTGGAGAGAGGAAGGGAGCGAGAGACAGGCAAATGCTTTTAGAAGCTCAAAGTCCACTTCCAGTACCTACCTCCTCCACCAAGATCATACCTACTCCACCGAGACCACACTTCTTAGTGCTCTCAAACAGTGCCACACCTTGGCCACTAATCCTTCAGATATATGAGCCTGCGGTGAGTATTCTCATTTAAATCACCCCAACACATTTTAATATGACACTACAATTCAGAGAGAGATGAGAGAGGGGGAGAGACAGAGAGAGATAAAAGTCTATTATCTATGGATCAATAGATCTGTCTATCATATATCTTTCCAACACCCTAGCAGAAATATTTCTATTCACATATACATAGGCATACAAAATTTAAAAGATAAGTTCTTTGTCTTTCTGCAAATTACATGTAGAATTCGTGAACTTTCTTAAAACTTATGTTATCCTCTCTGATGCAGAAGAAAAGTGATGTGGGAATGTCTTTCTGTATGCTGTGAATATCAATCTTTAAATAAAGGAGATGTTTTGGCCTGTGACAGGCACCATAGAAAAAGTAGGAGAAATCACAACATAGGTAGGAGAAGCAGGGCGGAGACAGAGACAGGTCAGCCAACAGCCTGAGAAGAAACATGTAAGGAACACAGGTGAGCCATGGGCCATGTGGCAGACAGATTAATGAGAATCGGTTGATTTAAGATGTAAGAGCTAGCTAGCAATGTGCCTGAGCCATAGGCCAAACAGCATGAAGTTAATATAAGCATCTGAATCATTTCTGGGGGGCTGAGCAGCGGTGGGCAGCTAAGGGGTTTCGGGCAGCAGATTTGTGGGTCTGGACCTCTGGCTGCCCAGGGCCAAGAAACCTTATTGTTACAGAAAAGCAAGGCAAATCATAACAATGTTGAGTCCAAATCATGTAACTTGTTTGTTGAGACTGAAAAGGTAATGCCTCTGACAGTAAACTATGCAGATATGTGAAGTGTTTTTCCCCTGTGGTGTAACCTGCAGTGTTCATTGTGCAAGAACATTATTCTAATTCTCCTCTTGACTTTCACCCAGGGAATACACCGAGCTTATCTAATGCTAGAATCACCCAAAATCCTAAGGAAGTTAATACACCATGGATTTCAATAAGCTATCAGATGTATTGTGATTCTCTGAAATATTTTTAAATGTGTGCAGTTTTTGTCAATGCAGATTAGACTGGTTCAGCTCCCACAAGTGGTGGATTACTTCAGCCACTCTACATTAGCCAGTCAACAGCTCCAAGAATCCTCCCATTCCTGTCTCTTCAGCTTTTATGTTTCACTTATTACATCGCACACTTTGCTTTAACAATCCATCTTTTGGTACATCTACTTTTAATCAATCCTGGCAATTTTACTTTATAATAAATGATGTCAACAGTGACATTTGGGAACTTAGTAATGTACCTCAAAACTACACTGTTTAAAACTTATTTTTTGAGCCATTGTACAGCTATGAATTGTTTGGTGACCTAATATTTCTACCATTTTTTGAGAGCAGAGTAAGAAGTGTATCAACTCTGATGCCCTTTTTTCCAGACTTACATGCTGCCAGCAGCAGCCCTTAATGAATGTTTTTTGCCTGGTTCCCATTTTATAATTATTTTCTAAAATCCAATTGTTAAATCAAGAATCCAAAGATGGCAAATATCTTAATTTTTCAGTGATACATGTTTCATTAGTTATTATGAACATTTGACTGTCACCAAGAATGCAGACATAGGTTTCCTTTTACTTTTCTCTTCGTCAAAAAGTATAATGCTTCAAATGGTTTGTTGCACAAATCGAAACAAAGTATCAACTTCCATTTTAATATTTTCCCACAGCAGTTTGTACTTGCTCTAGCATGGTAATGCTCCCCTAGATCTAATATGGCACTACAAAGAGCTAGTACATCAAAGCATGTAAACATGGACAAGATGGGTGAAATCAACATTAATAAAATCTTTGTGCATTCAGAAATGATCAAACAGCGAAAAACACATCCTATTAACCACTGTGTTATTATACATTTTTTTTCAAAAGGAGTATTGTTCCTCAGGGAGTATTCTAAGTTGATTCATATGTTACTACATATTGATCTCCACTTTAAATAATTAAAGAGATATCATCTGAACACAATGTTCATGTGTTTTGAATCATTTACCCATAATTTCCAAGTCACGATTGTATGCATGTCAGGAAATGAAAAAGAAAGTATATGTACAACTTTGTAATCAATAATTTCTAATCAAAAATCTGATTTACATATCAGTGGTTACCTTGTAGACTAAAACCCTATATCTAGAACATATTCCTTTCATATTACTCAAGAAATTAACCATATTTATAGAGTTTATAAGGTACAGAAAATATATCTATTTTTTTTCTTTATCTTTTCTTCTTTTAAGAAACAAATTATTCATCTGAGTGGCCAATGTCTTTAGCCACCAAGAAAAGAGTTCTGAACAGAAAACTCTGTTAAACATAAAATTAAAATAGTTATTTTTCTTTTCCTTTAACTGACAGGATGGCCCACTCAGGAAAGTTTTTAGCCTTACTTTGTTTGTTATGTATTTAAAGCATTTTTAAAAACCGAGACAGAAGAAGCAAATCCCCAGAACTCACACTGTAGATGGAGAGAACTCAGTTCTGCAAGTTGCCTTCTGGCTTTGTGCTTGCAATGTGATAAATGCGTATGCATCCCAAGTATATTGCAAATAATTAATAATAAACAATAAAATGAAATTTCATCATTTTACTAGCAACATATCAAGAGGGCCATAACATATAGTGTGGACATAAATGCTTCTCTATCAGAGATATGAATATGGGCACATGAGAGACAGTGTTTAGCAGAAGTACAAATCAATGAAGATAAATAGGAATTTAATAGAAAGTTATTCTCAGTATAAACTATTTAAAAAAAAAACAGAGAATTTCCACCTTTATAAAAATTTTAATGAAATCTTTTATACTTTTCAACAAAGTTTTTGATTGCTCAACTTTCACAATAATTAAGTGCAACATCAAAATCTTTTCTTCAGAGTTAATAATTAAGTAGAAATCTGTTCTATTTTCTTGTAGTGGACAACAATTATACTGTTGGCGAATGCCACTGAGTTACTTCCCTTCTTTTGATACTTTCCTGTTACCTAACAGTGGTTTCATAAGTGAGTGTGAGGTCATGATAACATGAAAAGGTCTATGTGGTGTAGCTTGATCATCCTTCCTGTCTTACCTTGCATGGCTCCCAGCTGCCTTGCAGCCCTGAATCTCATTTGGTTTTGTTTTCTTTTGTTGTGAGTGTATGTTTGGTTTCTGTTCAGTTCTTGCAGCTGCCAGTCGGATATGGCTCTGATTTAGAAACCTTTACTTAGAGCTTCTGCTGGGACGCTGCTGGCTCTCATCATCCTTGACTTAGAGCTATTGTGTAATTGTGTAATAAAGATACTGTCAATATTATCACTTTTTCAGAAATGTAGTATATAATAACCCAATAAAATAAGGGTTCCTAAATATAAATGCTAACTTAAATCAATAAATAGTGTTCAAAATCAGATAATAAATTAAATACAGCATATAAACCTTGTTTTTCATTTAAAATTGTGAGAACATAGTAAAAAAGTAAGATTGAAAGCCAATGTTTTTATTTATAATTTATCTTATTATCTTTATCTTATTTTACTAAGTTGTATTTTGCGTATCTATATACTTGTTCTATACTATTATTATTTTAATAATATGTGAGTTATTTTCTTGTATTTTAAAATCCATTTTTTCTCCCAGAAATATAACTAGCAATGCAAATTTTCATTGTATTTGATATTTAAAACAAATTAAATGTAGTGCTATTTTTCATTTCTTAAAATATGATCCTTCCCAGACTTATCTCAGTAACAAATAACATATGCAACTTTACTACTCTTTTAAACTCTGATGATTAAATTTCCCCAGTAAGAAATGCAATTTTAAGTTAGTATAGGACACCCATTTTTTTTTTTTTAATCCAGAAGTTTATTTTACTCCTTCCACTCAAGGGGAATCCCACTCTTACAGAGAGCTTTGTCTGGGATAACATGTCAGTTTTGATTTAGTTATGTGATTGAGCTCCACTGTGAACCATTCAGAGATTCTTGTCATATTCTTCTCTCTGAAAGGCTATCTCTAACATGTGCGTGGGTTAGCATGTAAAGTTACTAGGCTGAATGAGTCTTCCTCATTCAGCATGAAACAATATTCTCTAAGGTAAAGATGAGAATTTATCAACCTAGATTTTGCTTGTAAAATCAAGTGCATCCATTTTAATTAATTATAGTTTGTATAGAAAGATAATTAAAAAACATTTTGGAGAATGAGTTAAACATCTAAATTAATAAATCAAAAATTATGTATAAGGGTATTATATTCAATGTCTATTTAATTTTGAGATTAAATATAGTTATATTTTCTCAGAACCATTAAATCTATTCATAGGTAATCAAGTTTTTATTTATTTTGCATTTGGACAGGGCAAGAAATATAAACTTAGACTGAAAAAAATGGCCATATATTGATATAATTTTTAAATACTAAATTTTTGAATAGTCACATGATATTAAAATACAGGTTAATCAACTATAATCTACATACAAGAAGATAGAACATTCACATAATAAGTTTCTTTGGGATTCACAAGTATTATTTAAAATTTAAAAATTCCTAAATTAAGAATATAAGGATTTAGTGATAATGGATAATATAAAATTAATGACAACATACAAAAAAGCCTTTTATGTAGAAAGAACATCTTTTCTGGGAATATTTCAGTAAAGGTTACAGTATATAATATATATTGTTTACTATATCACCAAGTCAGAGTCGTTGTATGGATAAATTGGAGACATATTTTTCCATAAGCACTATTATTTGTTATGAATAACTTAGAAAACTCATCTTACATTTTGATAAAAGCTGTTTTAGAAAATTATGATTCTGTGGGTCAGAAGCTGTGGGTGCCACTGTAAATCTGAAAGAGCCTTTTGTCATGGATCAGAAGCCAGCAAAGGATGGGGGCCAAGTTTTGGGTATGCAAGAGTTGCTGCTCCCTGGGTTGGTATCAGAGTGTGATTCTCACAATGGCCACCTTGAACACCAGGATCCGGTCTACAGGATTGTAACTCCCGAAGCTGCCAGTTTGGCACTGCTTTGCTTCAATATCAGGACAAGAAAGTCCTTCCAACCTTTCCTGGCCTTGCAAGACCCAATGCCCGCCAGTTTTATCTCTTCTCAGCTTTGGTCTGGCAGTTGTAATGGAACACAGGTCTCCAATGTGCATCCTGTCTCTATGGAAACTGGCAGGCAGCATTGGTCCTATGGCCATGCTCCACAGTGGCTGGGCTGACGTATGGCACAGAAGGTAGAGACCAGGTGTTACACTCTAAAAGAAAAGGTGAATCCAGGAAAAAAAGGAAGTAGACTCAAAGAAAAATAAAATTATTTGGTACAACCAATTGTTTTCTAGGAAATTCTTAAAATCTGGAATATAGGAAGATGACTAGTAATTTCCAAGTAAGCATGTGAAAGAACAGAAAGCTATTCCAAAAGTAGAACCAATTTGCACTTAGTTATCAGTCTTAATTTTTCCTCCAATTTCCCTTCTCATATGAAGAAACATTCATTGTGGTTCTCTTGAGAATTGAAAGCATGAATTAATGGCATTTGGGCCTTGCAATCTAATAGGCTTTAGCATGCAATACGTGTTTTAGTCCACACAACTACTGAGCCACAACTTTCACATTAGAAGGTTATTTGTTTGGAATGCCTTTGGTAATTTAGTGGAAGTAATAGCATGCTGTGTATGCACTTAGATATATTTTTAGACTCTAATTTAGGCAACATGAATGATCTTGAACTTTGTAAGATGCATTTCTTTACTTAAATACCCCTAAACTAGAAGATAAAAGAAACAATAGAGATAGACAAAAAGAGAGTAAAGAATAGGTGGAAGGAGCGAGGGAAGAGACATGGACAGGGGAAGCTGAGAACAGTAAAAAGATAAGCACAAGGATTACTCAATCAGCACTGCACATCAGTTAAAAACGTGCAGCCCATCTCCTTCATCTATTTCACAACAGTCAGAATATTTTACATCTACTGAGCCTCTTGGCATCTGTGCTTTTTCTGTCCAATAAATAAGAGCCTCAACACAGGGACTGTATTCTTCATTTAAATAGTGCTCTTGAGTGAAAACAAAAATATATTTTTTAAATAAACTGAGACATTATGTGTATGCTATTTGAGTTGGGTAGCAGTACCCTTTGGGAATTAGATAATTATACAGATAAAGTTAGCGGTTTTAATAACAGAATGGAGTGTTAAATTACAGACCATTGTATAACTCAGGAGGAAAGCTGTGTACTCCGATAGTCTCCTCTCTTGTTTCTCTTTTTCTTTCATTACTTTTTGAAAGTTTGGATCATTCTTCCAAAGAGTCTTCCTCATCTTCAAGAAGAGAAATAATAATGAGAGATTCTAAGTTTCTGTTAATTAGCCCACAAAATTTCATCATCTGTCCTTTTAAACTACTGACTGTAGCTCATTCCTTCTCAGCAGTGCAGAGCCCAGCTCAGTCCATTGGCCCGCCCAGGGCTATCTCAGGTGTCTGTTGATCTCAGAGAGGAAGCAGTCATGCACACTGACATTGGTGCACTTTTGAGGTTGATGCTTAATCTTTAGCTCAGAGAGAGATGGGGAAAATCATCATTCTCACTCATGTATTGAAGAAAGTAATGCTTGAAATTTGTGGTGTGTGGAAGTAAGTCACATTTGGGGATCAGTGGTAAACACACAAATCTTGTCTGCTCACTCTCTGAACTTGACTCTGGCTTTTTCTCATTGCTTCTTTGTTCTTATGACCCATCACAGCCTCTCAACAAAACATCAGTGTTCCATTACTTCCAGATTGGCTTATTGTCCTCTTTATAGTGTGCTAGATAATTTTGTGGTTTGGCAGTAAAGGCAGAAACGAAATTTGCAAGTGAAGGCTGGCTGTTATGTAACTCAAGTCAATGGGAGAGAAGCCTCAGTTTACTTCCTTTTGGTTTGAGGTTCCTTACTTATGCAACAGTGGAAACACTGGAGAAATGAAAAGCTAGAGATACTTGTTCTGTTACATAAAGATTGAAAATACATTTAACTTTCCACTGTATATCCCCTTCAATTTCTCTCTTAGCCACACATTAGCGATTTATCTCTGTATAAATATGAAAGCTTATAGCCACACATGTTAGATTGGCATGAGCTGGACCATCTAGGAAATCTAACACTTTAACCTCAGTTAACAAGGAATGAAGAAAAACTTGGAACCTGTTTAATATTTTTTAATACATTGATGATGGGTCAGAGGAAAAAGAAATAACTTAAAAACCTAGGCAGCTTTTGCAACCAGAGACATCAATGATGACTTTCAGTGGTTCACTGTAAATATTTAACAACTTTCTCTGTGGGGAAACCCAGTGGCTTCTAGTGTTTGGCAATTTCCATGGTGAAAACACTCCCTCTGTGGTCAATTTCAAGTTACCAACTTATGCCACCAAGTTCAGGGAGGCTGGAGTTTCATCCAATGGCATCTCAGAAGCTGCACACATTGTGCTTAAATTGACTTTCAAATGCACTTTCAATATTTGAAAGAAGTGTGAAGGTCAGTATGTGCCTTCACGATGCTCGGCTGTGAATGATACTCTTTTGAAATCATAATTACAGAAGCACAGTTATATTCAGTTTGTTTCATAACAGGTCTACAATTAAGCAAATAGTGTTTAAAAGAGAAGGCAAGCATTAAAATTGATTCTGTCTTTTCTGACTTTAGAAGAAGGCGTGTGTTTTAGGGTTTCAATGCACAAGTCCCAAGATGTTCAAGTTGGGCATGATGACAAGATGACCTCTGAAGATTAAACCATAATTGTACCAAGTGCACCTAGTATTGTGTCTAGCTTCAGAGCACACTGAACATGACCCTTTAAATTCTCTTCATTTTCTGTAGCTTTTGGTAGTATTTGATAGATGAGGCAAGATAGCACATAAGAGAGACTGATACAAGAGAAAGAGTAAAGAATTTCATAATCAAAGCCATCCATCCATCTAATTGAGCTCAAGTATGACTTTTTTAACTTAATAGCTAAGAAATAATACACTCTTCTCTCATTTTCCTGTGTATAGATATGATACAGTTTCTACCCCATTTGGGGGCTGAAATGGTATTGGATGTATCTGTTATCAATCACGACTTTTGTATGCTTACATATACTACAATACTGTTTCAAAATGAACTAAAAAGTATCTCCTGATATTTTTCTAATATTTGATCTGTAATATATTTCCACTTATTTTAGATAAGTAGATATCTATACATTTGTACCTTGATTTGAACATGAACAAATTTAGCACGAGTTACATTTGGGTCAATATAATCTTACAAATTATACTTATATTACCAGCCATTAGTTTAAGACATTTAGTTACTTTCGATGATGGGCATCTCCTTGGGAGCTTTCCTTTATAATACAACATACTGAGAAATATAACTGTCACATGTAAGATATCCTGCTACAAACCCTTTCTTTTAAACCTTGTTTTGCTTTATTGAAAATAGATCCCCTCTCATACAATATATTCTGATTACACCTTCCCTCCATTACTCTTCCCACCTTCTCCCTGCCTTCCCTCCCCTCTGGATCATCTCCCTTTCTGTCTCTCTTTGGAAAACATTTCTAAGATATAAAACTCAAGCATGATCCATTATATAATGAAACTAAGAAAAAAACTATCATACCAAAGTTGGATACAGCAAACAACTAGAGGAATAGTCTGAGGATCAGGCACAAAGGCCAAAGACCCACTCGTTCTCACAGTCAGGTGACCCATAAAAATACTAAGCTAATAGCTATAATGTATGTACAGAGAGCCTCATGCAGGCCCTGTGCTTGCTGCTTCAGTCTCTGTGAGCTCATATGCATCTTGCTTAGTTGATTCAGAGGACCATGTTCTCCTTGTGTCCTCCATCTCCTCTGGCTCTTACACTCTTTCTGCTTCCTTTTCCATGGTGTTCCCTGAGTTCGGGGGGGGGGGGTTGATGGAGATCTTCAGTTTAGATATTCTCTGTGTGTAATGTCTGGCTATGGGTCTCTGAGTCTATCTTTATTGGCTGCTAAGGGAAGCCCCTCTGATGATGACTGACTATATCAGAATATCATTAGAAATAATTTTATTTATTTTTGATCAGTCTTGTTTGGTTTTAGCCTAGGTCTCTGAGCTATTTTGTCTCTGTTTCTTGGATACTCAAGCAGTGTAAGGTATGAGTTCCTTCTTATGAAGTGGATCTAATCAAACTTGACCTAATAAATGGAACATTCCTTGGCTACTCCCACAAGATCTATGTCACCATTGCCCTAGCATATTATGCAGACAGGATCAGATGATTTGCAAAAAGGTTGGTGTCTGTGTTTCTCTATTGGTAGCCTAAATAATGCCTTCCCAAACCAAAGAGTAACTGATGGTGTTGGATCCTAGAATACTGGGATATGTTGGAGGAGATCTTTGTGATCCTATGAAGAGAGGTTTGGAGAGGAAACGGAGACCACGGCAGGTTTCCTGTTACAGAGCTTGATTTGAAAATGGAGGGATTGGATCTCTAGAACAGGAAGAGAGGTGTGGGTCTATCTTGAGCCTGCTTGTTGCTCTGAGAGGTGCAGCCCTTGGCTAAGCAGGAAGTGCCTTTTGGGGTTGGAAGATGGGATAGAGCTGGAGAGTTAGAAAAGACAAGTTAGGAGGGTATGGCCTGTGAAATTCACAGGATATGTGGGCAGGGCAGACAGATAGCTGTAGCTTGTGTGCTGCTGAACACTAGGCTCAAGACTGAAGAATTGGTTCTTTGGGAATAGAGAAGAGAAGAAAGTCTATAAGCAAGCAACACACTAGTTTGTTGTTGTTTGGTTGGTTGGTTGGTTGTTTTTTGTTGTTGTTATTGTTGCTTCTGGTAAGCTTGGCCTGTAGTTACCAAACTCTTAATGGGTTTAGAATGTAGGAAGGGAACAAATACTTTTACAAATGATAATATGAATTCAATCAACGAAAGGAGTTAGTAAATTTTAACTGAAAGTTGTCCATGAAAATTTACTTTTAAGCTTGCTGAGCAAATCCAAACCAGTACTGGCTGAACCAGGTTTCTTCCTTCTCATCAGCTGGTCTCAGGTTTGAAGTTACCTTGCTGGTTCATCAACAAACATCTCTTCCTGTATCCATCCTCCAACTGTGAAGTCATGAAAGATAAGGAAGCAGTATGTCATACATGATATGCACATAATAAATGAACAGAGAAGACATTCCTAACTTAATATGATATTAATTTTTTTAATTGAGAAGCTCCTTTGGAAAGACATCCCTGAGATTAGAAGGCAAAGTTGAGTTATGAGGAGTTAAAAGAGGAAAGTCCCAGTGACTTAGAGTTCTCCCCTGCTCAGAACCAGAAGCAAATGATGATTCAGATCTCAGAGAACTCTGAATGCCTGCAACACAGGCTTTTAAATTGATTTTGAAAACTACATATCCTAAGGGTATTTAGAATTAGTTGATTTTCCACAGGAGTTTCCTCTCTATTGGTAAAACTAAATTATTAGATTTCAAGGATTTTATGCTGTAAGAGTTAGGAAACTGAAATCATACTATCTTAAAGTCAGAAACCATGTGAGTAGATGTTGGAGGGACATTGTCTTTATGTTTTCCCTTGAAAGTCCTGATGATGGTATGCTGACACACATCAGTTTCTAGTATGGAGATGGCCATAAAAATTAGTCTCTATTTTTTTCTTTGTTTTATGGGTCAGTATTTAAATACTAAAATTGTTATTAAAATTAGTTTCTTGTATAGTACCGAAAAGTTTATGCAGTAAATATTGACATTTCTCTTATCTAATTTTACAATTGAAGTTTTATTATAAAATGATTATTGATTTTTTTTTCTGTAATGTTGTCCACCTCACATTTTATTAAATAGTTACACAGCTCTTATGACCAGACAGTCTCAGTGAAAAAAGAAGAAAATCTGTTGAACTTTCAGAATAAACTTTAAATGGTTCATTGACTTTTTTTCACCATAGGGGGAAAAATCACTTAGCCACCCAGTGTCAGTTTACCCATCTGTGAAATGAGAAGGATAATATTTTCTTATGGGGGATGTTTTGAAAATTATTTTGCAAATGTAGTAGATAAAATTGTTGCAAGCCTCGCTGCCTTTTCTCCTGAATTCTTTAAAGGACAACAGTATTATTTATGTACTTGCTGATAGTCAAAGTATCATCTGGGTGAACACTGTATATTTATCAGCAGTTGTGAGTTTTATGATACTGGAGTCACCCCTCCCTGGACTGTGCAATTTATCCATGACATCAACACCAGGAAATCTAAGAACAACATCTTAAAATCATGCTGAGCTCAAATTTATGAGCTGATAATCTCAGGCAAGAATTTCCTCTCTGTGCCTTATCTCATGTTTGCTTGGGTGTGTTTTGGGTTTTGCCCTACCTTACTTTACAAGATTCATTGTTACATTGGGTTTTCTTGGTCCCGGGAAGCCTGAGGCCCAGACCCACAGACCTTGCAGCCCCAGACCTCTTAGCTGCCCACTGTTGCTGCTGCTCAGGCCCCCAGAAATGACTCAGACACTTATATTAACTTCATGCTGTTTGGCCTATGGCTCAGGCACATTTCTAGCTTGCTCTTACATCTTAAATCAACCCATTTCTATTAATCTTTCCTGTTAGGTGGCCCGTGGCTCACCTGTGTTCCTTTTATGTTGCTTCTTTGGACTTCTGGCTCCTTCTGTCTCTGACTCTGCCCTGCTCCTCCTACCTATTCTGATTCCTCCTCCTACTTTTTATATAGTGCCTGTCATGGGCCAAAACAGCTCCTTTATTTAAAGATTGAGATTCACAGCATACAGAAAGGCTTTCCCACATCAATTCATAGTTCTTTGGGCCCCATGATAGAAGTCATCTCTGAGATGAAGGCAAGGAACACCCCATTGTAATTCCTGTCAATTTCCTAAACTAAACAAAGTATATAGTCTCTAAAACCTCAGATGTCAATTTTAAAATTCATCTTAAATATTAAGGGGAGGTGTCCTGGGAAGTTGCCTTGGTGACTTGAAGGGGCTTGTATTGAGAAGGGAAAGCACCTGATAAATGATCTTAATAGTTGAAAGTCTTAATTATATAATGTGGTCATGAGCCTCTATGCTTGTGTCATTTAAGGCAGGTATGAAATGTTTCCCTTTGGGCCCTTCACGTCTTCTGGTGTCAATCTACAGGATTCTTGGTAATAAACTTCTCTATGCCAGTGGTTCCCATACAACCTCAAATGATACTTAGAGTCATTACTAAGTAAAGAAGTAAAGGAAAATATATTTCAAGGGTATTATTAAGCCATCCTAGTGCCCTTGACTAACCTGCTCACATGATAGTACTTTAGCCTCATTCTAGTAAGTCATATTTCACCTGGACGTTTGTTATCATAGTTGGCATCATGCAGAATAAAATATATATGTTACATTTGTGCATCGAGTAGCATTGTTTAAATTATTTGATGTGAATTTTTAAATAAATTTATTATATAGATTGCATTAATAATGGATATGATATATATAAAATTAAAAACCATATATGTACACTATCCAAATTGATGATTCATTTAAGAATTTAAGAATACTCTTACATATTCCTCTGACTTTAAAGATAATTATTATGGAAACATTAACAAGGCAGTTATAAGTATCTGCTTGGGTAACCACTAAATACACATATTCATACATATGGGATGTGCATAGTATTGATATTGTTGGGAAAATGTCTTGTTATTGTTATTCAAGCTGGATTCAAATTCCTAGAATGCAGGGACTCCTTAAGCTTTCTGAATAGTTAGGACTACAGATCAAGCCACCACACTAGGCTTTTGAAATATTTCAATGAATATTCTATAGCATGAACATTCTTTATAGAATAATAGTCACATTGCTTTGCCAACATTCTGTGTTCCAGAAAACAGCTGTATAAAAATTCCTGGTAAAGTGGGATTCATATTTCATTTTCTTTATCATGAATTCACTCTGAAGTTCTAGTTATTATATATTATGTGCTTTATAAAAAGCTACCATGGAAGTGTTTTGTGTGTTTCCTATGCTCTTGCAGAGAACCTAATGCATGTAACATCATTCCCCGGTTTACTTTCAGCAATGACTCCATATAACACCACATAATCAATTCTAGGCCATGGTAAATTAAAGATTATTGTGTTAGTATTGGAATACGGTTTTTATGTGTGCCGAGGAGAGATCCATATCCTGAGAAGAGAAGGAAATGCAAAGGAGCCTTAGTGGTAAACCAATAGGGTTGCCTTAATTATTCTAAAAGGCTTTTCTACCTTTTGGAATATATGGTTTTGTTGGTGTGAATTTTATTTTGAGTAAAACCTGATGTTCAATGTAGATCTTTGGACGTTAATCATTTTTGGGCTTTCATTTAATCAAATTCTCTTTAATCTCTTTTTAGGTAGCCAAGGGCAGTTTCCACTGACTCAAAATGTAACGGTTGTTGAAGGTGGGACTGCAATTTTGACCTGCAGAGTTGATCAAAATGATAACACCTCCCTCCAGTGGTCAAATCCAGCTCAACAGACTCTGTACTTCGATGACAAGAAAGGTGAGCACATTTTCTCAGAGCTGTTTGAAGCGTGTTCTGAAATACCCTAATTATAATGAATTTATTTTCCTAAGATGATTCAAATTATTCCTTTTGATTACTAAACTACTGCTGCTTGTATTTAAACATGATAAATATTAAATACTTTAGTTTGCAAGTCATAAACATCAAAGATAACCTGCGTCAACTTTCTAATAAAAACACAGCTCTAATTCTATTGAAATAGTCTTTTCCTGCCTACTCCTTATAGACATCTTATTACTATACCCTTTAATTTTGGTAACTCTCTTATTTATACAGTGAATTCTTTTTCAAATGCTGGATAATATTCTGGTTTTTTTAATGATACTAACTTTATGTGCTTAAAGGTTACTTTCATTTGATGAAGCTTTGTTTTATAAATTTCTTCTCATCAATTGAAATACTGAAAAACTACTATCTATTAAAGATAAATATGTGTGCTTAAAAATTGAAATTCATTAGAAAGCTGCATTTATGTGTGCCTAATAGGAAGGTAGATTTTGAATCTATTAATTAATTAATTAAGTCTTCTCATTAGATAAGTCTTAGATTATGGTTGAAATGTCTTAGTGGTAAAGAAATTCACACTCTACAACTCAAGAAAACATCTAATAAAATATGTCAAATTGTTAATGCTTGATCTGCTATTATAACAATAGATGAAATAGTGGTTAAACACTGGTTAAATATGTAATCAATTAAGTTCAAACGCATTGAAGTTAGAGAAGAGACAAAGGAGACCTTTTACCCTCATACCCAGTCAGTAGGGTAGATGACAAGTAAACAAACAAACAGAATATGAAAGATAGTAAAGAACATATGTTGTGAGAACCATGGATATAGTCTAGAGTTTGTACTATTGTGCTAGTTGAGATTCTTTGAGAGGGGACTGGAAATATGACACAAAATATGTACTGCTCTTCCAAAGAGCCCTGTCTGAGAATTTCCAGAAAAAGAGATATAATAGGGTAGATGAATAATAATATTTTTAATTTAGTTTTTAGAAACTAGTTTATGTGGTGTAGAAGAAGACTGCTTTAACATATTTATAGGGCAGCTAGGGAACTTCTGGCCCAAAGGATGTTTCCTCATAGCTCATGCTATAGAACTGTCTCCCAAACAGGGGTCATCAGAATTTTTCTCAAGGCCTTCACAGACTGAATAAGAACCACTCACAACAGTATTCTAAAAGTCTAAATTTTGCAAAAATGTCTTTTACTTTACAGAAACATATTAACTTGTATTTCATCAAATATTTGAGGACAAAAATTTCCTCTTACCTGTGAGGCATACATTCCAGAAAAAACAATGAATGGGAATAACTGTGAATGATGATCAATTTTGCATACACTATTCACTTGACAATCACATTTTGCATTATGAGGTTTGGAATACAGGAATTCTTGATTTGCATACTAAGTCCTTATACAGCATATTGCTATACAATCATACTTAACATTTCATTTTGTGTACATGTAGGTTTCTGCCCTCCACTTTCCGGCCTAGCCTGGTGGCCCAGATTTTCAGACATACAGTCCCATAATCCCACTGAACCATACAGACACTGTATTAATCATACACTGATTGACCTGGGGCCCAGGCATATAACTTGCTTACTCTTTATCCATAAACTAACCCATGACTCTTATCCTGTTCAGCCATGTGGCTTGGTACCTTTTCTCAAAGCAGCATGGTTGTCCTCTGCTTCTTCTGGCTTCTCTGTGGCATTTCTGTTCTGTTCTTCCTGTTCCTAGAGTTTTCTTAGTCTGATAGCACTGCACATGCTTCTGTCTGCGGTTGGCCAATTAGCACTTTTTATAAACTCATAAATGGGACAATTATTTACAATGGAACAACATAATTCTACTACATTTCCCCTTTTCTCTGTTTAAAACAAGAATCTCAAATTTCCTTTGTATATTTTTCTTTCAATATTATCTGTAACAACTTGTAACCAACACTATAAACAAAGTCAAACATCCATAATCCATTTCTTTGGGAATGTGGGCATCACTCTCTAGGCTACTTCCTGCAAAATGGGGGTACTGGCAATCCACTCCATGGGGACTCAGTGAAAAATTTAAGAGTAAGGGCAAGTCTTTAGTGGAGCAGTCTGTAAGGCTTGGCCATCTCAGCCTGTCTCCTTCAAGTTGTTCTTAATGCAGAGATCAGAGGAAACTGTAACAGAGGTGCTCTGAAATGCTGAATCATCTGAGCCATCTTTTTTCCTTGGTGACTTTTCAGGGGTCTTCCTTAACTAAACCTTATTTTCTTTAACCAGGAATAAATCTACAGCCTCTCATTTTCTGTGGAAATAAAAATAAAACCTCTTCTCCAAAGTAGCATAACTTTTTGATTTTAATTTTAATGTCAACTCATTCACCAAATGTGTAGGTTGAAATAATGCATTTATATTCAAATGTCATTTAGCAGCTTTTATTACTTCATGTTCAGTCAAAAGCCTTAAAGACAAGACAATAACATACAGTATCCAACATTCTTTGTATTTTCCATCTTTATGTGGCTTATTACTATTTGTTTTACTCTATTTCTTTAAGGACTTTCTCCTTCTCCCTGTTTCCTGTCTCTCTCAAGCCTCCATACAATTTTTTTTAACACACTCTAACCCATTTAGAGTGAGTTTTTGAATCTGTCTTTACTGTGTTTCTCTCATTTCTTATCTTTTTTGCTTCTGACCACACCCTGTCTCAGTTAGGATGGCCAACTCCACCCAACTTCCTCTAGTTCTCTGTTTCTGTCCACACCTTTAATCTGCCAAGGTGTGGCTAAGGATTAAAGGCTTCACTAGGGTGGCTGACTGGCTCCACCCATCTTTTTAGCAAAGATACCAGTAGAACCCACATTTACCAATCTGGGGAATTTTAGAGTCCATATAACCACCAAGTAAAGGACTGCTGTCTGCTGCTCATTAACTCCATTTAAGTAGCTGGCAGCAGGGTCACTTAAAATACAATTATTTTGCCTCTAAGGCTGAATCAGGAAGCCTCTCTTAAAAAATCCAAGCCTCTGCTTGCTTCCAGCAAGCAGCTGATCCAAGAAAACATCACTACTGAGAAACTATCTTTGACTCTATTACCTTTTTGTCCATATAAACAGAAACCTTAAATACATCATTTAAAACTTCTTGCTTAAACATAGGTTCCTGCGAAACTTTGGGAACTGGCTATGGTAAACTGTACTCCAAAATCCTGCCATTTTTTAGCTCAAGCCCACATACCTCACCAGGGCATCTCTGTACCATGACTCATGTGAGACACACAGCTTGGAAGCTGTTTTTGGCTCTGATTCTATGCTCTAGAACCCTTTTTAATCTCTCTCCAGCTTCCTTTGGGTGTATATCAATGACAATGGGCTGCCATTTGTAGTATTAGGTTTCTGGCCTGGACTTTCTGGCTTAGCTTGGTGGCTGGGACTCTCAGACCCACAGTCCCATAGTTTCACTGAAAATCACAGATGCTTGTATTAATTGTACGCTGAACCTGGGGCCCAGGCATATAACTTGCTAACTCTTTACCCTTAATCTAACCCATAACTCTTATCCTGTTCAGCCTTGTGGCTTGGTACCTTTCTCAGAGTAGCATAATTGTCGTCTGATTTTTCTGCCTTCTCTGTGGCATTTCTGCTCTGTTCTTCCTGTTCCAAGGGTTTTCTTAGTCTTGTAGCCCCACCTACACTTCCTCTCAGCCTTTGGCCAATCAGCGTTTTTATTAAACCAGTAGGCAGGACAATTATTTACAATGTAAAAACACAATCCCAATACATATACATATTAGAACCACAGTAAAATATATTAATTTAGCAGCATTTCTGTATTTTATTTCTGCATTAAAGTAAACAATATTGTTTAGTAGTATATTTTAAATTTGTATATTATGAAGTGTACTTACACTTGAACACACACACACACACACACACACACACACACACACACACACGCACGCGCATACACTCATGTATGCATGCATGTTCAAGCATGTTTGAAGACCACTGGACAGCTTTACATGTCTTGCTATCTTGTTTTTAGATAGAGTGGCTTAGAAAACACAGAGTAGATTAGTCTGGTTGGATAATGACCTGGTGGCACATGCTTTTCTCTGCCTCTCCAGTACCAGGATTAGAAGAAGGGCTCCACCATATCAGGATTTTAGATGGTATACGGGGATTAAACTTAAGTTACCATGCTAGTAAGGGAAGCAAGTACTTAATAAACTTAGTCATCTCCCAGACAGAAGTGTTTCTGAATGTATAAAATACTGCCAAAGAAAAATGTGTCAGAATCAATGACCATGCCTAATAGAACATTAGATCAGTCTGTCACTGTTGTTCATGTTCGCTGTTGTTCATGCTGTACAGTAACAAGCTCTACTGTTAAATGGATCCTTCTCTACTTCAGGAGATTGTTGAGAGTGTTCTTACAGTTGACATCTACAATTGAGAGGTCACTTCCTCAGGCACAAAGACAGAATCTAGATTAACTGCCCTTGCTTCCCTTTCTGTGGTTCTATAAGTCATTCTTTATAGAGGAGCATTGAAAACTGAAATGGATTCTGAGTATTTGAAGCTAATGCATTTTTTCCTGTCATAAATAAAACAACTTGTAATACAATATTTGCCATGAGTTGTGAGTTAGCAACTCTTATTCTGCAGGTTAATTATGCAATGCGGAAAGTTCAAAGTAAGTTTGAAATATCTACCTATGTATTTCTGCATCTTTGGACTTTTCTAAAATACCTATTCCATCTGCTCATGCTAATTCTTGAAGTATGCTGTTGGTTTTCCAAATCAGAGCTTACAGCTACATTGCAAAACACCCAGCCCTCTAACTCCTCCACCATCACACTGTTCTCATTGCTTAACAGGTTTCTGGCTACTCTATCAATTAAATTACCAACTGGAATACTTGAGTAGAAAGAAGTTGCAGAGAAATTCTTTTAAGGAATACCAGTCAAACATGGTTATTCCCTTACCTGTCATTGAGTCAGTTTTTGTATATCTTTATTGAATGAATATCCATCATTAATAGTCCTCAAATATAAGAATTTGAAATAATGGCATTTTTTAAGGTTTTTGAGTTGCAGTTTTCCCCCACCCTTTTTGTTCTGTATTTGTCTGTTCAGTTGTCTCATTCCCGAGAGTTGTCTTGAATGAACAAGTGTAAAGTTGAGTATGAACTTAGTGCAGAAAGCAAACATGTATTAGACACTAACACAACCATACATTCTTTCTTGTGTCCTTTATTATCCATCCTCTTTAAATTTATTGCTGATGCTTAATGCTTTGCCATGACCCTGTTTTAAAGGTCTATCTCTGTATCAGACTGAGTTGCCAATGGTTCCTCCACAACAAAAATCATCTATGATGTATTTCAAGTTTAAATGTTCAAATTCAATATAAAGCATCCAAATACTTTAATGCTGGAAATGATTATGAAAAACAACTGAAGTTTGGATGCTTTGGGCTAAACAAGTCTGTATTTGTAAAAGATCTATCTCCAAAAACTGAGCATTCTGTGCTGTGATAGGTCACAATATTGTACAACAGGAGAGGAAGGGAAGACAACGGAGGGGAAGGGGAAGGAAGGCAGGGAGTGGAAGGGAATGGAGAAGTGGGGAAAAGAAGTGAGGAAGATAGAGGGTCAGTTGGAGGAAGAAGGGGTTAATATTCAACAGAATAGACCGAGAATTATTGCTACTCTGTCCTCTGAGGGGCATTCTGAGTACTGAGTCAACCTACATAGAAAGGTAAATTCCTAAGTGTCCTCAATTGGGATGAATAAAGAACTCATCGTGGTGACCAATTCTGCGTGTTTAATGTAATAAGTATTTCCCAGCTATTAAATGAAACAAGATATCCAAAATCTAAGGAAAGTAGATCCCAAACCTACAGCTGAGGAGAGCAGTGAAGAGATTTGAAGTTTGACATTTTTCCTTGGTTCTAATTCTAACACAGGTATCCTGGACTGGAGAACCTAGGGAATAATCAAACAAACAAACAAAAAACCAAATAAACACCTCTCCAAGCCTGTTTCCCATCTGTTTCTGTTTGATTGTTTGACACAAAGGTTTCTATGCCCTGGGCTGGTGTACAATGCTAAGTAAAGCTGAAAATGATCTTGAAATGCTAGTCCTTCTATCTCAACCTTCTTGTGCTGAGGTTGCAAATAAATATCATCAGGTTCAATATTCAGTCATTGAGTTTTTTGATACCTACCTACTTCTTTCTTAAGGAGCAGATATGATTAGGAAAAGGTCTTATGCATGGGCTGAAACATTCTGTAGCTGTATGACCATATCTGTACTTAGATTATTTTAAAATAAATAGATGCTTAAAATTCTAGTGCCTAAGCACACTAGTCACACACCAAATGTTCTACAGCTGACAGTTCTTCTTTGGAAACATGATTCTGGAACTAGATTTGTTCTTTACCTGGCATTAACAACCTTGTTAGATTAAATTGATAATCTAATTAATCATTATCAACAATCATCAGGAGTCAGATATCTGGGTAAGAACTTAAACAATCAGAGTAGCAGGGAGCAGCCACTAGTTGCCTCCTAGATCTTCTTTCAGTCCCGCCTTACCACTTCCTTGTGTCCTCTCTGTCTACAGCCCTCCAAACCTCTATGGTTAATTTTGGTCGGCTAGTAGCTAGCTCCCAATTCTGACTCTAAGTAAGTTTTATTTGTCAGAACACAATCAAAATATCACATAACAAGTTATACTCACAAGTAGTAGACTATAAAGCTGACAAGGAAGAATTACATGGCTGTCACATACAGGCATCAAATGTTAAACAAAAAATTGCTTTTGAAATTATTGGCTTGGAGTCAAAAATAACTTGGGAACCCGCTACTGATAGCAGGGCTAACTAACAGAAGGTAATGATGGTCTCCTCTCCAAAAGGAATCAGCGGTCAGATTGAAGTACATTTTTGATAGGTTCCTACCTACTTTGTGCATACCTTAAGACAGGAAGTCATTAAACTTTGAATCAGAAATTTTATTATAATCCAAGTTCTTTCTGAACAGTTTATGGAGAATATACTTTTTTCATACTTAAGAGCTTTTAAAATAAAAATAAAAAATAAAACCAAGAGGATTACACCAGGGGACATGGGCTGTAGAGAAAGCTTTTGCACATTTTTCTCTGGCAGTGTTCCCTTGTTGGGACGCTCTTCTTTTATTTACACAAACCTCATCTCCACTGTGTAAATGGTTGCTAAGGAGGTGGAATTGTTTGTGTATGTAATGACAAAATAAAAATGGGAAGCAAAGGTCATTTTAACTCCACATGAATGTTCTTTAGGATTTGACAATAAAAATAATAATAAAAAAAAAATCAATTAGATCATAGTGTCTGTTCCTCTGCAGGCAAAGTATAAAACAAATGAAATAGCAAAAGCTGATCATTTATTCTCAGAAAAGAAAACTTCAATTTGTTCCTATTGACAAATACTTTAGCAAACATCTCTAGGAGTATTTAGTGTGCACATTCCACAGCTGCAACTCTGAGGGCTTAGATTTGTCTTTGTATAAAAATGTAAAATATATTACTCTGGTATTCTACTTTAGCAGATTTTTGATGAAGAAATGCCTTTGTTTGCTCTCCAAGCATAAAGAGTAGGGTATAGATCCCTAGCAGTTTAAAAATGCCAGGCAGGTATGCTGGATTCCCACCTATAATCCCAGCATTTGGGAGGTATACATAGGGCATCCCTAGAGAAAGCTTTCAAATCAGAAAGCTCAGGATTCAGCAAGAGACTGTGTCTCAGTAAATAAAGTGCAATTAAGTAGGAAGACACTTAAAATAGCTTCATTCCTTCATATTCATGATAGACAAGTGTGGTAACATATATGTAATAAAATTGGTCTGGAATATCAGAGAGTCAACCACAGAGCCAAACCATGAAGGTCAGGGAGTGGTGACCCGCACCTTTAACCCTAGATTAGGAATGTGAAAAGAGGGAGTTAAGGGAGCTGGGCAGAAGAGAAGAGAAGAGGGCTTCCAGAAGGCTTACAGTTGGAAGACTTCTGGAGGCAAGCCTAGGGAGTTGATTGGGTGAGAAGTGGCTGCAGTTTGTTTCTCTATCTCTCTGATCATATTAAATATATATTGCCACAGAAAGCTGTCCTTACATAAGTGTAGACATGCTTACACTTGGGCATGAACACTTTATATATACATATTTGCAAAAGTATGGCCTAATATTTTCACAAACTTCCCAAAGTAGTGAAAATAAAAATCTTCTAAAAGAAAAGTCCCAAGTCACTGTGTTAACTAATTATTCTGTTGAAGATTTCACATTAATATTGAGAACAATGGAAAAGAAAGAACATGAATGAAGTTTCCTAAAACAAGAATGATAAAGAAGAAAAATGGGGTGAATTTTAAATGAAGGTAAAGTTTTCATGGCTCCACACCAGTCAATGACACTTCACAGTGTCTGCCATTGTCCCTGGTATCAATCAATTTGACAAACTTAAAAATATTAAGGATGAGTAGAGCAAAGAAGGTATCATGGTAGACAGTACTGAATTTCCCTTTGCTTTCTTGAAAAATACCAGGCATTCTCCTTGGTCACAGTATATACAATTAGCATTTGTTGTATCATATTTACATAATACTTCATATAATTTTTATATACATGAGCCCATTTAACATTTCTCACTTCAACCACAGGTTCTCACTTCAAAACAGGTTTTATGCCATGTTTTTTTTTTTTTTTTTTTTTAAAAAAAACCCTTGCAGTTTTGAAGATTATAAATAATAACCTGATGTAGGTTACTTTGTACAATGACAAAACTTTGTTTTCTCTTGTCTAGTATGTATGATATGGTGTTATGGAAATGCTTTCATTTAGTCCTTCTCATTTTGTTTTTCTGGCAGAAACAGAAAGTTATTCCAAGACACTGATCTAAAGATACCTTCTTTGTATTTGATCTCTTCAGTGCACGTCCCACCTCACCCCTACTACACGACAATAACCTCACAGTAATTGGAACAACTTGTAGCATCAGGCAGTAAGGGTACACATCTTTAATTCCAGTACATAGGAGGCAGAGGTGGGTGGATGTCTGTGAGTTCAAGGCCAGCCTAGTTTACAGAGTGGATTCCAAGGCAGGCTTCAAAGCTACACAGAGGAATCCTATCTCAAAAGCAAAACAAAAAAGAAGGAAAGGAGAGGGAGGGAGAGAGAGAGAGAGAGAGAGAGAGAGAGAGAGAGAGAGAGAGAGAGAGAGAGAGAGAGAGACAGAGAGAGAGAGAGACAGAGAGAGAGTATCTTGTAGCAAATACATACATTTTAACCAAAACAAATCAGGATTCTGTGTGGAAATGATGTTACAGTTTAGTTAAATAGAATGTGCAGACTACAGAGAGAGTGACACATGTCCTCAGGGGAATCACCTAAAGTGAGAAACACCAAGGTCCTAGCACCACTGGGAAATGATCCTACCTTTGCTCCTAAAGAGTAAGAAAAGGAGCCTACTTCTGGCTAGGAATGGCAGCAGAGTGGAGGAGCACTCTGTGAGGAAATGTACAAAATGGATCTCCGTTTCTGACTCTTATCTCCTGCCAGTGTCTTTACTGGGGTGAACACAAATTGAAGCTCTATGTCAAAAACAGGAGGAAGAAACAGAAATAGCATGTCTAATATATAATGCATATAGATCCATTAAGACATTGGATCACCCTGTGCTCACTTTCAACTGCACAACTTCTTTAGAGGAGTAACAAGTTGCAGTAACAAAGTTACATTCTGAAAAATTTGATTAAAACACCATTCTTCAGAAAGGTGATGTAGATGTTAAGCTTCCATTTCTGTTTGTAATGAAGCCAATTGCATTAATTACACAAGAACGGTTCAGTTGTACATTATGTAATTATTGCCTTTATATGACTTGAGTCTAGCACTTTCAGAAAACATATCAACATAATCTTGTGAATTATAAGCTATAACAATATCAACACTGGTAATTTGGAATTACATACTCACAGTTGAATGCTTATATTTTGGTACATTTTAGCATTCCTCAGATTTTTCCCATATTTAATATTTTTATAAATGCTAGTTTTTATTTATATTGAAAATTTTTATGTCTTTAAAATGTTTATTTGAAAATTCATATTCTCTGTAAATAAACAAAACATTTTAGTCTTGAGGTAGTTTTAATGAGAATGGCCTCATAAATCCATCTGAATTCTTGATCCCTAATTAATGGAACTTTTGGAGAAGGATTTGGAGATGTCAACTTCTTGAAGGATGTGCAGCCTTAATTGCTGTGTGTGTGTGTGTTTCCTTAAGTGCCAAGTGGTCATGTGTCAGTTATATAGAGAGAATTAGTAAAGTGGATAGCATACATTAAAAATTATTAAGGCCATCTATTGTTTAGATAGATAACTATATTTTTATTTATTGTTTAATAAACTTCCTTATAGGAGATATATGCTCACTCAGTGCCTCATAAAAATATCCTTTCTGAGTCTAGGAAGATTATTTTCCTAGATTCCTTTTGCTTAATATATATGTATTTGCAGCAAGATTTCCTAATTCCTTCTCTCCTCTCTTCCTTCCTTCCTCCCTCCCTCCCTTCCTTCTTTCCTTTTTTTCTTTCTTCCTCTTAGATGATTCTCCTGAGTATGTCTATTTTTATGTAATTTGCACATTCTGTTTAATTAAATTGTAACATAGTCTTGAACTATATGTAATTAAACATTGATTTTTGATTGGAAGAATTCTTTACTATTTCAATTATAAAAAAATCATATATGATACTTCAGCTAAAAGACGAAGAAATACTACAGAGTAATCTTTTTACATAGCCTACTAGTATTTTATTTGTGTAGAGAAGCCTATCGATCATATTCATTACAGAGTAGGAAGTTACATAAATCTAATGTTTTGATAAAGGTTTCACAATAACAGTGTTAATGGAATGTACAGTGATGAAATCTTACAAATTCTACAAATGCTAACAAATTATGGATTAATTTTATTCTGTTTATAATTTTGTGATTTATACTTATGTAGTTTTTCTTAAAGATAAAACATACAAAGATTTTAACTATTAGCTTATAGTGCTTTTGCTAAGTCTGATTTTCTTAATGATCAAAACTTAAGGATACTTATATAATAGATAATAACAATGTATAATGGAATTTATTTAGCTATAAATCATTTATAGTATGAAAATTTAAATATGATTAAAATTTAAATATACAGTAATAATAAGGGCAATTTTCATTTCTATTTTCAAAGTTCCAAATATAGGTATTTACCTGGTTGATACCATATGCTCTATTGTATTTTATGCTTTAATAAGAAGTATGTGATCTTCAACATGTGGTCTTCAACACACACACACACACACACACACACACACACACACACATACACACACACAATTCACATAATCTGCATGCTCTGTTATTCACTGGGTGTCCCATTCCCATTTGGTATTTCTGTAAGTAAAGTATATGCAAGATAATCTTTTCTTGAAAGAGTAGATTCATTATGAAAATAACACAAAATGCACAATAAGTAAGAAACATGTATTTAAAATACTATTACTTAAATATCCTTCTAAATTACTACTACTTTTTTGAAGCTCAATGAATTCCTCATGTTTGAATGAAAGAATATTGGCTTAAGAACACAAAATAAATGCAAATAGAATATATGAAGCTATAACTTTGTTATGGTTATAGATTTTTAATATGATCATCTGCCTTTCAATATATTCACCTCATCTTTACTTAGAGATTTTTTAAATTCATAAATACCAAGTACTTTTTCTCCCTTGCCTCTACACAAATGTTTTCTAATATTCATACAAAATTTTAATTTACAATTTCTCTGAATAAATATTTTAATGACTTTTCATTTTAAGCATCATGATTAATTCTGTATTTCCAGCGGATACTGGAGCACGATCTAAGGATATAAAAGTAAAATTCCTCTAGAGGTTGTAGACTGAATTGTAAAGTAATACTATGTTAATCTGAAAAATTTTGTCTTTGTAAGAACTAAGTCTCCTGATTCTTATGTTTGTTGTTGGTTGCTGTGTAAACTGAAAAGGAACTGGGCCATTAGTAGGGGAGGGATGTTGATAACATTGAATCTCCATTTTTCTTATTTGTGAGGTTCAGAATGCTTGATGTTGCTTTAGGAAGAATGCTATCTGGACATAGTGCACTGAACTTGAAACTTTACTTTTTGTATTTACATATTTATTCACATATACATATAATAGTAATAAGGAATAAAAGACCATGAATTTGAAAGGGGATGTTGGAGGAATAGAAGGGGAAGAGCTGAAGGAAATTATGTAATTATGTCTTAATAAAAATTTTAAATGTAAAAAAATGGTAGATCAAAGTTTCTTTGGTGGAAAACATTGTTCTATTTTTCTTTTTAACTTATTATTAATATCATTGTTATTTTTTATAATAATAGCAATGAGAGAGAGAGCGGGAGGGGGGAGGGAGGGAGAGAGAGAGAATGTTGCCTACCAAGTGTGCTTTGATATACCATGCATTTCTCTATTGAGGAGAACAGACTTTTATGTTGATCAGCTATTAGTGAATGTTACTTGTCAGAGGGTGGGACTTTGTTCCCATTTCCCCTCCTTTGTGCTAGGATTTTTTCTATCCTGAGCTTATGCAGGTCTTGTGTATGCTGCCAGTTTCATTTCACATGTGCATCAGTCTTGTATCTTGAAAACACTGTTTTCTTTTTTAAAAAAATATTTCTTTAAATAATGGATTGAACTTGAACTTTTAAACCACTGCAGCAAGATTTTTAGTGGTAGTGGTAGTAGTGAAAAAGGACACCAAGATTCAATGTACTTGTTTTTTTTTTTTTTATTTTCAACTTTCTGTTTGGCATGATTTTTGTTTCGTTGGTTCATTTATGGGCTTTGATTTGCTTTGTATATTTTCTATTTTTGTATTTGTTTTGAGGTAAAGTCTACCATGGACCCAAGATTGTTAAATAACTAAAAATGCCTTGAATTTCTGTTGTGTCCACTTCCATGTCTTAAATACAGTGAATGTAGGTCTGAAACATCACACATGCTAAATGGAGTAGCTGAGTGACAGGTCAAGAAGGGAAGCATTCTGAAATGGGTCCTGACTAATCATGTTGGAGGGAAGTTCAGCTACTTTGAATCCATCAGAATGTATAAGTAGACTGCAGATTGGATCTTGGGGCTTTGACAATCATTGAAGAATTGAAGATTTTTTTTTTATTAAGACACAAAACTTTGGAGGGTGTAACACAAGAATCAATAATGCCAGAGTACAGGTCTGACTACCACAAAGAGAATGAGCAGTGAAATTGAAGAAATAAGAAATAACAGAAGCAAGAAGTCTCTCTTTCTTTCTCTTTCGCTCTCTCACACACACATACATACACACACACACACACACACACACACACACACACACGTGCACACATACATAACACACATGTACACACCATGCACACACACATATGTACACACACATACACACACATGCACACACAAACATGCACACACATGTACACACACATACACACATATGCACATACATGCACACACACATATATACACACACATGCACACACATATATACACACACATGCACACACATACACATTCATATACACACACATTTTGGTAAGAGACAAAGTTGATTTGGACACAATAAGGAAGTTCACAATAACTGATTGAATCCATTGATTTTGTGAAAGAAGATTGAATCTCAATCAAACTAGAACAGATTTCACTACCTGCTGTAGAAAATGAGAAGTTAAGCAGTGGAGGGAAGAACAGCGATGAATTTAAAGCTTTTGGTTTAAATAACTGAAAAAAAGAGAGATCAAAAGGAGGTGTGGGCCCAAGAAAAGATGGCTGTTGTGACTGTTGTGACTATTGGTTGTTTTTATTGCCTTTGAATCTGTTAAACATACAAAGAGAGTGATACAACAAAACTGATTGTAAGAATTAGAGAGTGAAATAATTAAAGATCCTGAGCATAAACAAGTATGATCTGAGTTAATGACATTGGCAAACGTTTAGGTTGTTCATATCGCTGACTTGAACCTATCAAGAGTCACCATAGAAAAGGTTTTTAATTGAAGTATTTCTCAGATTAGACTGGCTATGACCATGTCTTTGGATAAATTATTATTAATTGACATTGGAATGCCTAACCCACTGCATGTGGTGCTATTCCTGGCCTGGTGTTCTGGAGATGTGTAAGAAAATTGGCTCAGAATGAGGCAGAAAGAATGAGCCAGTCAGCAGCAATCCTCTGTGGTCCCCGCTCCAGGTTCCTGTCTTTAGGGCCTTCCCTGAGTACCTGCCCTAAGTTCCCTCAGTATTGAATTGTGGTCTGAGAGTGTAAGGTGAAATAAGTGTTCCTCCCTGGATTACTTTTGATCATAGTCTTAATCACAATAGCCAAGAGTATGGTGAAGTAGGTACAATTACAAGGAACCTTGAGAGAAGCCAGTTCAATGACCCACAAGTCAATGAATTATGGAAGTAGTCAAAAACTCCCACTGGAATCATGAATTTATTAATGATTTTATTTTTTCTTCTTGCTATTAAAAACAACTTTCCATATCTAGTGATATTTGGCTTGAAGAGTATTTATGAGAAGCAGTAATAGACAGGATGAGGAATAACACTGTTTTTGCAATAACAAATTCCTATTTTTCCTTTGATTGTTACATATTTTAGCCAGCACATAATAAGAATAATAAATCAGTGCAGGTGTAAATCTCTGCGTATATCCAGCTTCTTCATGCTTTTGTAGATTGTTTTCTTAATATTCATTTCCATGTTTCTCACATCCCACCTGCCCCCAAATCCTTTATAATTAAACAAGAAACCTTTACATTCTTTAACAGGAAAAGAGGTAGCATGAACTGAAATTGGCAGTTTAGAAATGTGGGATGCTGCTAGGAAAAAAAATGCAAGTATCCACAAGCCAACAGAGTAGTCGTAGCAGGAAGATGATCCTTCTTCCTACCATGTTGAGCAAACCTGTATGTTACTGTGGGTATGAGCTAATATATTAATGCTGATAGGCTAATGTAAGTGCTTCCTTATCATTGAGAAAAACGAGAACAGCCATAGACAAAGCAAAGAAGCCATAATCCTAGTTCTCCTTAGTTTAATCTGAGCAGGAAGCAGAAAATAGAAAAACTGTTTATTCTTTCATGCCAAGGGAGTGATGTAAACCCCTTTTTATCAGGTACCATTTTTACTGCCTTGCCCTTATTGTACCAGAAGCTAAGCCACATATCTGAGATAATGACCATGATACAGCAACGTCATTCATGAAGCTTTTACCAAACTCTGTGCATCATTGAGAGCCATAGATTGTGCAGTTAAACACAAAATACACCTATAAACTATAACTTAGATGAATTATCAGATAACCGAAAAAGACATGCAAAAATAAGTCACAACATTTTATTATTATTTTCTACATGCTAACATGAAAAATCAAGGCTACACTTTGATAAAACATAGGTGACTATTATTAAGCTTGCAGTATATTGTTTTTGTAATTTAAAATAAATGATAAGTTAATGAGGCTGTAATTACTCATATTCCTGTGGTTTAAATTTTATGTGACTTAAGGGTCTCTTTTGTGCCTGTTAATTTATCTAAGCTCTTGGACTGACAACAGCATTTGTGACAAAAAGTATGCTTTGAACTGAACTATTTCTTTGTCTTATATTAGTAGCAGTTAGATTAGAAAAATGAGTCTCAGACAAACAGGGAGAGAAATGAAAGAAGATATTTTGAAGCAATTTCAGCAAGCTTAAGTTTTTCATTTTAAACTTTTATACAAAATGTGGAAAATTTTGCTTCATTTCAAAATTCATCTTCAGTCTGGTGTTAGCTATCCCAGTATTTATCCATAAACTTGTGAAGAAATGCAATTTTGGATGAAAGGAACCAATTCAAGATTCATAGATGTCTTCATGCATATCTTTCATAAGAAAATATAAAATTCAGAGTATAGTATCCATGTGGTAAAATGATCCAGGATATTATTTTTCAAATGGGTAATAAGATAATTACCAACCTCAGAGATAAATGCACTTAATTTACAGATACCCCATGATAAATAATTATAGAAATTTTATCATTCCAAGTTTTTTATTCATTTTGTTTTGTCCTTTGATCCTACCATTAAAAAATGTACTACATTACTTTCTTGAAAAGATATTAAGATTTTTGAAGGTACAAATATATATTAGAAAATAACAAGGCTGCAAGTTTATATATTTATATAGGAAATTTTCTGGTAGATATTAATTAAATTGGCTTAAAAAATAATGTGCAATTCTACTTTGTCTTAAGCCAATTTTGTAGCAAAGGAAACAGACAGAGCAAAGTGCGTGAACTGAAAAACTAGAAAGTCTTGTAAAAAAAATCATATACTTAGGCAAAGGTACAGATTTGCAATTTTAATAAATAGTCCTATAAGAAAGACTAGCAAACTGCTGGACAATAAGTCCTTAAGACAAAGCTTCCAGAAAATTGGAATCATCAACTCAAAATACAAATAGAATTTCGAGAACACTCTAGAGAGAACAATTTGCTGCAGTTTCAGGCAGAGCTAGAAGCTATCTATGCATTTTGTTCTTTAACTCCCATTTGACAATTTTTCATCCAACACTCTGTACTTGGTCAAATAGAAACTAGAATATTTTAGTTCAGAGGGCTCAAGATACTTTACCTCAGAGTATTCACAATGTGGAATTGCTAAATGCATTTTCATATATGGATATTGAAGGAAAGGAGCCTAGTAACTTGAATCTATAATGTCTGAGGTGCTTCAACAATATGAAACAAGGAGATAAGACCAAGCAACATGACCCTGACTTCAAAGATTTTGCTAATGTCTTTATTGTAGTGTAGTGTATCATCAGGAAGAAATGGAAGCTAAGAATGGGACAGTTACTCAATGGAGAAAAGACAAAGGATGGACACATTTTCAACAAAAGTTCAAGTGAGTCCTTACGGCATACATAAATTGTCAAGCTGATTGCAGGAAGTCACCTGGCTCTACTTTGAATTGGAACATCCAGTAGACAATTGTTTGGTGCTGACATTTTGAAGACTAAGAATGATAGAGAGCAAATGTTGAAAGCAGGATGAGGAATCATGTATGAAATTAGGAAATATCACATGCACAATTGCACTGACTAAGTTTTAAACATAATTACTAAATATGACAAGGAAAACTGAGGAAGATTCATGTATGCTACTTCAACCACTAGTAGCATGCTGGCCCAGCATAGTAGCAGACTTTCTCATTCCAATAAACATCAGTTCATTTATCTGAGTAGCAGTTGAGACCCAAATTAGGATATAGAAAAAGAAAGGGAAAAGTAGTCATATGAAAATTAGAAATTTGAAAATTATACTGGTGAAAATTTACCAAATGTTTAATTGTGAATACATGATGAGTCTGGGGCAGTGAAATCAACAATGTTTTCAATTCCAAAGTAATAAGAATTTGATGTTCTAAAAGAAAGTATTTGCTCCCAGAAGAAAAAAAAATGAGATGTTTATATTTTAAATAAAGTAATTATGAATACTGTTAACTTCAAAAGCAGTAATTTATTCTGAAATTTTACATTCTTCTTACATGAACACATTATATTTTGAGGCACTGCTTGGCTGAATGCTTGAAAACAACATAAAAATGCTGTTTAAGTAAAATCAAAAGTATGTAATGAGTTCATAGTAGGGGTCAAAGGGCATCATAAGAAGGTAAGCCCTAACAACATGACTGCCTACACATGAACTAAATGAAGATGATATCATGTAACATGCTAATGTGGAAGAGATGAGTTCATGAGACTTCAAACATAAACAAAGAACTATAGGCAAGTAAGGAATCCCAAGAGGAGAAGATCACATTAATTGTTTATCTAATACAAAATCATCAGCCCTGACAATACAGACAGAGCAGACTGTGTTTCAGAATATATATGTTTATATCTATAACTATACCATCTCTATACCTATATCTAATCTGACACTTATATGTAACTACATATAAATAACAATTAATGCAAGTATGAGTCATAAATTTGAAAGAAGGCATGGAGGATTTGGAGGGAAAAAGTAAAAGAGAGATATGTTATATGTTGATCTCAGGGTTTTTTTTTTTTTTAAGTTTTAAAAAATCTCAAATCAAGAGGTTTTAAGGAAGTTAAAAGTTAATCTGTGTTGTAAGAGGTTTCTGGTCCAGACTATCCGGCCTAGCCTCCAAGTTCAGACCTGCAGTCCTGCAGACCCAGAGATACATAGGTGCTTACATTAATCTTGTGCTGATTGGCCTAAGAACCAGGCATATAACTTGCTAACACTTTACTCTTAAACTAATCTAAACTTTCTCTACCTTTTATCTTTCTTCTTTCCTTTTGAAGCCTACATGTATATTTTTAACACAAAGTAAAGCATTTAGAGTTGCTTTTTTAAATCTGTCTTTAGTGTATATCTCTTATTTCTTATCTTTTCATGTTTTTGTTCACACCTTGCTTGGTTAGGGTGGCTGACTCCACCCAGCTCCCTTTATTTCTTTTTGTTTCTAACCACATCTTTAATCTGCCAAGGTGTGACTAAGTATTAAAAGATTGGCTAGGGTGGTTGGCTGGCTCCACCCAGCTCCTAGTCTAGGTGCTTAGTATTTAGCTTTTTAGGCAAGGTACCAGTAGAACCCACAATCACCACTCGGGAATTTTAGGGTCCATATAATCACCGAGTAAAGCACTGCCATCTGCTACTCATGAACTCCATTTAAGTATTTGGCAGTAGGGACTCTTAAAAGACTCACAAGTTTTTTGCCCCTAAGGCTGAATCAGATATCTTCTGTTAAAAACCTGTACCTCTGCTTGGCTCCAACAAACAGAGCTGACCCAAGAATATGCTGCTACTACTAAGAAGCAGTCTTCGACTCTGTTCCCTTTTAGTCCTTACTAACTGAAACCTTAGATCCACCATATACAGCTTCCTACATACATTGAGGCTCAGGAACTGGCCTTGTTCAGTGTAAGTAGCATGTAGCAAACATGCCATTTTGTAATTTAATTCCATATACCACTCAGTCTCTGTACCACCGCTCACTTGAGAGACACAATTCGGAAGCTGCTTTTGGCTCTGTTTCTGTGCTCTAGACCACTTTTAAGTTTTCTGTGGCTTTATGTGGATATATTTTACCCAGGTTGAGTGCCATTTGTTGTAATAGGTTTCTGGCCCAGACTTACCGGCCTACCCTTGAGGTTCAGACCTGCAGACCTGCAAACATAGAGATAATTAATTTTATGCTGATTGACCTAGGTCCCAGGCATATAACTTGCTAACTCTTTACCATTAAACTAATGTATGATTCTTAACTTGTTCAGCCATGTGACTTTGTACCTTTTCTCAGAACAGCATAGGTGTCCCATGTATCTGTTGGATTCTCCTGGTGTCTCTGTGACATCTCTGCTCTGTTCTTCCTGTTCCCAGAGTTTTCTTAGTCTAATAGTCCTGTGCACAGTTCCTGTCTGCCTTTGGCCAATCAGCATTTTTTATTAAACCAGTAGGTGGGACAATTATATACAATGTAATAACATAATCCCACTACAAATCTGTTTTATCATTTAGTTTCAAATTAATAGATTTTTCTATTTAGCTTATGTGTAGGAATGGGAAGGCTAAATGGGGAAATAAAAGATGAGTGATTCACTGGCTCAGTAAGAAAGATAAAAATTACTACACATCAGTGGGGTGGGTTATACATGGATTAAACCAAAACCAAAGCATGTCACCACTATTAGACCCCAAAGGAACACCCTGTTTAACTCTTCCCATGCTGTTGAGTATCCTGCCATTTACTGTCTGACTGAATGTCACTGAATGACACAGAACAGGAGCTATTAAGAAAAATTCCCTTTGTGTTCATCTTATTGAGTCATAAACTATGTAGAGTACCTGGAGTGAAAATGGTTAAGATGTAACGTAACCAGTTTGAATAATGCATTCCCAGAATCATCTTAAAGAATTATTGACAGGATCTGTAGTAGGTGGTTTCTGGCCTGGACTTTCGGGCCTAGCCTCAAGGTTTAGGCCTACAGACCCACAGACCCGCAGAGACACACAGATGCTTATAATAGTTTTAGGCAGATCAGCCTAAGGCCCAGGAATAAAATTTGCTAACTCTTTACCCTTAATCTAACCCATGACTCTTACCCCGTTCAGCCATGTGGCTCGGTACCTTTTCTCAGAGCAGCATAGTTATCCTCTGTTTCTTCTGGCTTCTCTCTGGCATTCTGCTCTGTTCTGTCTGTTCCTAGAGTCTTCTTAGTCTGGTAGCCATGCCCACACTGCCTGTCTGCCTTTGGCCAATCAGCGTTTTTCATTAAACTCATAGGTGGGAACAATTATTTACAATGGAACAACCTAATCCCCTACAAGGATCTACAGCAGTCATTTCATTACATTTTCTCAAAGTAAAATTTTAACATTACTGCGTATAGATAGTAGTTACTAAGTCAGATAATGAAGTTGGCATTCAGTGTTGCATATATATGTATGTAAATATATATATCAATATAAAATATATGTATATTTTATATGTAACATATATGTAACTTTTTATGTGTATGGTATTAAAACCAATTTTCATTGAGAATTATTCTAATTAATAATAGCCATGCTCCACAATTTTCATAATATATTTTGCAAGTAAAATAATATAGCTTGGATTAGTTTTGTAATTGTATTATGACAGCATAATTACTGACCTTTTTATTATCACATACTTAGAGAAATCCAGAATAAGTTTCAAAACCTTTTTCATTCTATGCGACTCATTTGTTATATATTTTTCAAGTATATTATCAATCACTTTACTTAGAGCATTGTACAATGCCAATGAGTTAATTATTGGATATGTGTAATTATTGGCAAGCTTGACTCTACTCTGTGCAAAGTGCTGCCACTGTATTATTTAATGAACAAATGCTCTTAGAGTTAATCATTACTTTGCATTCCGCTTCTGCTAAAATAACCACAAATCACATGCTCACATTTCAATCATTAAGACAACATTAATGAAATGAATAGTTTTTCTGATTGTAGGATTTTATGATTCTTTTTGTTCCAAGAATTTTTATAACATGTATTCTTTCATGGTTAGCAAAAATGCAAATTATAAGGATTGTTTTAAAAAGGCAGAATTGTTAAGAAGTGAAATACTTACTGTTTCTTGAGTAGAACAATAAATGATTACCCCTATAGTTAGAAAATAATAGTGGAGAATGGAAGGAAAGAGGGAAAGAAAAGAATAAATATTTTATTTGAATTGAACCCTGGGGAACTTGTGGTAGATTTACAACCATGTTGGCTCATTGATTACTCAGATGGTAGGAAGACATTCTCAATGTGTGCTCCTCTATCCTAATGAAAAAGATGATTAAACCACCTCAAAAGGAATATTACAGGTATTTTGTTGTTTTGGGTTTTAAATTGAGAACTTTGTACAGCTCATTTGTTGAAATGAGGCTCTATACTTAAATTTGCAAGTGCCTTTGAAGAAATATGTCTATAATTACAAATCAAGAAGAAGATAGAAATGGAACAATGCTATATTTTGATTACATGATAGTTAGGATTCATTGAAGTCTTCTTTGTCCAGAGATTGGAGTGAAATTCTAACTGAACTAAGTTACCCAAATTGACCTTAAAATTGGAGGTTATAAATGCAAGCTAATTCTTGCTCAAGGATAATTTTAAAAAGGGAGGGTGTTAGTACTTCAATTTTCAATGACCTTAAAAAAAAAGAGTCTTAAATTCCCAACAGGTTTCATTGAGACCATTTAACATAGAATAAAATTGCACAGTAAAGTAAATGAATAATCATTTTGAAAAACATAATATGAAAATGTGTGACTGTAGGAATTGGATAGCCCTCCAGCATTTCTTGCAGAAATTGCAATGTCTTGCAGATGTTGAAGTATGCAGTAAGTTGACAGAAAATTGTTCAGGCTGTGTAAATTGTAGTACATGTTGTAAAATATGTATTTTATTAGCTTTTCATGCATTCAGTAATATGTGTATATATATATATGCTGTATTACATAGTGGACTTTGGTCTCTATCATTAGTATACTTTCTTTAGTATCACATAATTTCATAAGGCTGTTAAACTATAAATCTATGAGTGAGTCTGAGCAAATTTGGCAATAAAATTTATGCTATTCAGAGAAATAGTCATTATTATTTACATCTTTTTATTTCTTTTATTGAGCAAAAATGGATTAGAAACTACTAGTTGAATAATTGCTAAAAAATAATTACATGAAGTTTTCTAAATACATTTTTATTATGGTTTACTTAGAAAATAATCTATTTTCCCAAAAAGTACTTAATCATAGGAATAAACATCCATGTTACTGTTTGCTTTTTTAAAAAAATAATGATTGTATATATTCAAGAAATATAGCAAGATGATTTGACACATATACACCATGTAGTAGTTGTCATATTTAAACTAATTGTCACATCAATTGTCATTTGGATTATCCAAATCCAGAACTTCATTTTTTATACTTCAGAGCTTATATACTTTGAAAATAGACCATCTCCTTCCCAATTCTACTATCCCCCTTGTGTTCTCTACTCTCCGTGGTAAGCCAATATATTCAGTTTCACTCTGTGCTTCTCTCTCTCTCTCTCTCTCTCTCTCTCTCTCTCTCTCTCTCTCTCTCTCTCTCTCTCTCTCTCTCTCTCTCTCTCTCTCTCTCTCCTCTCTGTCCCTCACACTCTATCCTTTCTCTTTCATGCTTTGCATTTATCCGTTTGTTGTTTACATAGAAAATACAGATATGGCTTCTTTAATTTTGAACTTTTCTACTGTTAGTTGATACTTCCTGTTATTTTTTTTTTCACTCAGTGGTCTTGGGGATTAAATCAGAGCTTTGATTATGGTAGGCAAACAGTAGCTCTGAACTCCAGCTTTGTGAGTTGTTCTTAATCTAATTGAAAATTTCATTATTTTATCAGTAATGAAATTCAATTATTTTGGAAGCATGAACAAAAACATATACTTCTATTGATGATAGCAAATAACTTAAAATGAATACTATATCACAGTTAATTTGGGAAGGTATTAGGGTTGGTATTTAATTTCATAAAAAATTACTGAAGGTCTGATTTTGACCCATGAGTCTAACAGAAAAAGCATCTTAATTCAGGACAGGAAAGTAAAGTGCTGGGGCCATTATAAGTACAGTTTGCTTTAACAGCTTAAGTTCCAGCAAATTTACAGTCTATCCACAACTCATTCTTAATATCAAGGCATGAAAAGTGGTACACACCTTAAATTATAGCACTTAGGAGGCAGAGTCAGTTTGTAACCAGCCTGGTCTACATAGTGAGTTCCAGAGCTATATAGTGACACCCTGTCAAAAAAAAAAGAAAGAAAGAAAGAAAGAAAGAAAGAAAGAAAGAAAGAAAGAAAGAAAGAAAGAAAGAAAGAAGGAAAGAAGGAAAGAAGGAAGGAAAGAAAGAAGAAAGGAAGAAAAGAAAAAGAAAAGAAAGAAAGAAAGGAAAGAGGAATGAATGAGAAAGCCACCCTACATCTTGCTAATTGTCAAGATGTATGTGGAAACATAACGTAATTTGTTTGACATGACTATATCAAGCTGTATTACTAGGATAACAACTTGTAATTAAAATAGTGTCAATATTTCACTAATTTAATGAAGTGTTGAATTATCATTTTATGGCTTTCTTTTGTTTATTCATTCATTTATTTTATATCCCATCCCAGTCCCTCCCTAAATTCATATTTAATAAGAAACAAAGTTATACATAACAACAATCTTAGCTTAGTACCCTTGTTACTTGAAATAAAATATGTGGTAAAAGTAAGGTTATGTTTCTCAGGTGCAAACTTAGTGACCACAATTTAGAGACTTTCAGTTATTAATTGTCTGACAATGTCAAAGCAAGAAGGTCGCCAGCCTTTCTGTCTTCTGGAAAACACAGTGGAGTCCACAGAAGACTGATAAGGGATGGGCAGATACACAGTTACAGCAGTTGGTATTTTCCAGAAGCATCAAATCTTCTCTTATTCTATATTTAACAACATTACATAATATATTTTAAAAACACAAAAAGTCCTGAGTTTTGCTCCAGCAACATCTCCAAAGAGGTTCCCGAAAATTACCAGTAAAATTCAACTGGTCATAGACCAATAATTTTGTAGATTTCAGTTTTTTAATTTTATTTTTACAATTATTTATGCATTTTTACATCCTCGTTGTGGCTTTCTCTCACCCTCTCTTCCCAGTAGCTTCTGCTCAGCCAACTCTGCGTCCACTGTCCACTCCCAATCCCCTAGTCCTGTTTCTGTTTAAGAACAGGCATGCCTCCCATGAGAATCAACAAAACATGGCTTATCAAGTTGCAGTAAGACTAAACACCTCCCCATATATCAAGGCTAGGCAAGGCAACCCAGTAGGAAAAGTAGGGTCTCAAAAGCCACTAAAAGAGTCAGAGATAGCCCCTGTTCTCCCTGTTAGGAGTCTGAAGAGAAATAAGCTACACAACTGTAAAAAATATGCAGAGGGTCTTGATCAGTCTCATGCAGGCTCCCTGGTTATCATTTCAGTCTCTGGGAGCTCCTATTCTGTGTATTTTCTTGTGGTGTCCTTGACCCTCTGTCTCCTGTGATCCTCTCCCCCCCTCTTCTGCAAAATTCCCCGAGCTCTGCATAATAAACATTTGGCTCTGGTGTTCATCTGTTTCCATCAGTTGCTGGAAGAAGCCTCTCTGATGATATTTGGGATAGCAACCAGTCTATGTGTATAACAGAATATCATTAGAAATCATTACATTGATATTGAATGGGAACAAGAGTGAAGAGAGTATCGAAAAAGAACACTGGATAGGAGTATTGGGAGGTCAGGTATCTACAAGGATGACCTCAGCTAAGACTCCTAGCAATAACAGATACAGTCTGAACTGGTTAACTCCTGTAACTTCAATGGGAGGGAGTGGGAAACTTACCCAGCCACGCAATCTTTGACCTACAGCCTCCCCTGCTTATAGGATAAGTGGAGATAAGGATGGCCTAGAGACCGAGGGAGTAGCCTAGACATGTCTAGCCCAAAACCATGCCAGAAGAGCGTCCACCACTGATGATTCCTGGATCTCCTGGACCCACAGGCTGGATGACCCAGAGTCCGAGGTTATTACCAAACATTTTTTTAAGAAAAAAAAATGTCATTTCATGCTTTTATAAATTGAAAAGATATAGATGCCATGTGTAGATGAGTTCACGTAGTATCTTTGCTTCTTTCTTTTTTTCTTTGTGCTTATATGAGAATATATGTGTTCATGTGCTCACACACGTTTGTGCTTTTGGAGATCAGAGGACATGTCAGGTAATTTCGATTGTGTCCCACTTCATTATTTGTTTGTTTATTTCAAAAATTGTTTGTTTTTTTCTTATGTTAAGAAAGGCTGTGCTGTTAACTCTGGAGCTAAAGGATCGGTTAAACTAACTATCCTTCAAGGCCTTAGCATATTCTATTTCTGCTCCCAGAGCACAAGGCTACAGGCAAACCTCTACACTACTTTTTCGGGAATTTTGGTTCCTTGAAGCTCAGTATCTCATGTTTGCCCAGCAAATATTTGACCAATTGTGCTTGCTTCACTTAGTACAATGTCTCAAAGTACATTAAAATTGTGACAATTGGGAGAATCCAATTTTTATTAATGCAAACAGTATTTATATTTGTTTATGTATCGTATGTTCTCATATTCATTTACTCATCCCCACTTAGGTTGTTTTCTTAATTTGTATTTTTGAATAATGCTATGAGGAGTATGAGTGTGCAGGGAGCTCGCCCAACTACTGATTCCCTTTTCTTTAGTTATATAGCTGCTTATGTAATTATTGGGAGATATGATAGGTATTTTATGAAGTATCTTTGTGCCAGTTTCATGAATGGCTGTCACCACTTTCTATTTTCACAGATAGACCCAACATTATTTTTTATCCTGTGACTAATTCCTGCCTCTTCTATTTGTGATAACTCTTAGTATTTATGAACTCGTCTCATTGTACAGTGACATTTAACAAGTTTTTCAAAGCTCCTTAGCCAACTTTCAGAGAAATTCTATTGAAATTTTTTAGTTGTTTTAAAAACATGTTATTTCTTTCGCTCTTCTTTCATTCTTTTCTTCCGTCTTTCTCTTGTTCTCTTTCCCCCTGAGCTTGTAAGTTTTGTTATTGAGTACTAGCAATTTATATGATTTGTGAATATTTACTATTTCCATCTCCTGCCTGCATTTTGCCAATTTCTTTTTCTGTGAAGAAACAATAGTTTGATAAATCCTTGTTTGTTTATTTTCACTTCTTTGTTTAGACCTTGTGTTATCTCCAATATCAGTTGGAGGTTGTCTTATCATTTCAGATGTTAAACATAATCCTTTACTAGGTTTCAAGTTATTTCCTTGTATATGGCATATGACATGTGTCTAAGTCCATTGTTTTCTGTACAAATATCCTGTTTCTATATAATTGTTTGAAAAGAACCCCTTTATTATTTATTCTGAGCACACTATAACAATTAGTCAAACTTAAATATCATTTAAAATAGGTAAATGATATTTTAATTGTGATCACTATGCATCACTTTGATGCAATTATTCTTTTTATGTTTGCATGTATGATATAATTTACGCATCTATGATATGCATTATATATATGGTTTAATATAAAAATTTAAGTTATGATATTACCTTGAATAATGCCATTTAAATTTAATAGCAATTATATTTATCTATGCACATGAGGTACCTTTCAAATTATTGGTTGTTATTAAATTTTATTTGGAAAGTTTATTTCAACTTAAAACCAACTATATGTGATATTTCAAATTCACTAATACAATAAATGCATAAAATTATAATTCTTCTGATTACCAATGCTTGATTAATTGAAAGAAAGAATTTCATGGACTTAAGTTTTTGGGGTTTTTTTAATCCCATTTGACTTGATTATAATGAAAGAAATGTACTTTATATACTTGAGATAAATCTTTAAAACATTGCATGAACTATTCTATGAATCCTTAATAACTATAAATATAATAAATGAAAATTAATGAACAAATAATCATATAAGAAAACCAAATATTTCTATGTAGTTTCTAATTGATTGACAAACAATAATAATAGGAAAATTAGAATGAAATATGTATATATACTTGCATGTGTGTGTTTATGTATATTTTAATGATCGGGTAATAAGAGACTATAAATAGAGAAAACCTTTCTATCTCTCAATATAATTTCAGTTATAGTTTTAGATTATATTAAAACATTTAAGTGATCTTCTGATCCTATGTTGAACACCTATGTTTCTGGATATAATAAAATTAATACATAACCATTATTTGGTCCTTTAGTTCCAACTATGATTTGTAGTTATACTTCCTAAAGGAAGATGGTACGCTCAATCAGCTATTAAGAAATTACCCAGTAATGTCAAAGCAGGCTTTAATATTTCTGGTTTAATTCTTTCATGTGTCTTAGGAAAAATAAAAATATTGGCCTGTGTCCATGGTAATGGAACATGTATTGCCACACTGACAACTTCATTAATTGTCATTCAAAACTATGAAAATGAAAAATATCAGGACGATTTATGAGTTTCAAATCCTATCTCTTACTACGTAGCACAGCATATTCTTACTTCCCATGCTTCCCCCTAGGCCAGTCACTCCTTTGTCTACAGTGGCCATGTTGTCTACCCAGCAGACACATTAAGTCATTCACTGTGTGCCGCTTTAAGTCTACTTCTGTTTGGTGTTTTAGTCATTTGCCACTGAAAAGGAACCATGGTGGTAGAGAGATGAAATATATCCTAAATTTGAGAGATTACTAGCCCAAGAGAAGTTAAGTAAATTTGTATCAGTTATAAGCTCGTAAATATTGTTAACTGGAATTAATTAGCTAAAAGCAAATTAAGTTAGCTAAGAAATTAAAATTGCCACTTAGGTATCCGGTATCTAAGCACCTGAGAACATGCTAGTAAACATGTCTGCAAGTGTGTTCAATGGAAAAGTTCGGGTGATCATCATTTAAATAGCCCTCAGGTGACAAGAATAAGCATAAAAGATGCCTTTAACTTTTTAAGGGTTGTCAAACCTTTAGCAAACACATACCAAGTGGAAGTTCAAAAACCCTTCATTCTGCCCAGATCGCTAATCATTTGGCCAATGTACCTTTTCTTTTTCTTTGTACACTTGTGATAAATGTTGCAGTAGATGTATTTTGATAGATTTTTAAAACTTGCTCTTTTACATTATGAAATGTGTGAGAAATCATGAACTTAAAAATAGTTTCAATTTTATTTGTTATGAAAATGTGTCGGTCTTGTGTTGATCACTGTTTATTCTAACTCCAAAGGAAATAATCAAGACTGCATGGAACTAGAGCTCACAGGGGCATTTTTCATTTAGGAAATTGTGAGAAGGTTCCTGGTACTGTGAACCTATCGCCTAGTCAGAATTACAAAACTTCTTAGTTTGAATTCTGAGCAAATTTTGTTTCTCTTGTTAGTCAAGTGTATTATAAAGAATAATGAAACTCTTTTTTACTTTTGCTTCATTACTGATATTTTTCTTAATCTATCTTACATGCTTTGCCTTTTATTGTTTTTCCTGAGGGAAAGATTTGCCATTCAATTCCCAAAGTGAATCAAAGAGACATTGCTTTTGTTCATAATACATATCACATATAAAAATAACTTATTACCAAAGTCAGTACAGAGATTTGTTGCTGGATTCACATTCCCTCTCATATCAAAGGACCTTAAACTATGAATTCTCACTTTAATTAGGTCTTTTAAGTCATTCCCTTATTTCTTCTATAAGTCATTGTATTTCTTTTTAATTCATGGATAGATAAAGCACTAGACTATTTAAAATCCTCAATGAAAAACACAAATTCCTGTTAGTCTTATCCACTCTTACATTCCAAATGTCATAACTGGAAGCTCAGTGCCAGTTGGTGTGGTCTTGAAGAGAAGGAACTGAAGCCCACGGACAATACCTGGTATAGAAATATCATGCATTTACAGAGATTTCAAAAGGTTCTTGATGTTGTTGTTTGCTTGTCTGTTTTTTTTTTTTTTTTTGCAACACGGTAAAACAAGCAGCATCAATTAGAAATTTCCAGTAAGCATGATTGTAAACATGACCATCCGCTACTCAGAAAGACGCCTTTTTATTCTAATGAAAAAAAATAGGCTCTGGTCACAGGGGGCTTCAGGCTCTTATTTTCCTGTATTTGCTGCCTTCTAACAATAATTAGAGGTTTTTAGAGGCAAACTGATCAAAGCCTACAGGTCATGCCCCTTTATCAAACATCAATAGTGGAGGTCAGAATTAATTTTGTTGCTTTAAAATGTGGAAATTACTCTCTATGTCTGAGTCGGTGTGTGGCACTGCTAAACTATATGATAAAAAGGGCCTTGAATTTTGATGTATGTGTGTAACATAAATGATACCTATTTGGAAAAATTTAATGGGCCTGGTTTAGAGGGTAATAGAAACTGAATTGGAGTCATTTATGTTGTGCACTGAAGAAGATTGTTGGAGAAACTTCAAAGACCATCCCTTCTGCATGATTCAAATTGAATAAGCATGTGAAGCTATCTTTCTTTGACATGAAACTTAGCAGCAAGACATTATCCTAACCCTTATGTATTTAAAATTTTAGTTACAAACAAAAGAGCATGAATATGTTCATGTTAGTAGCTCAAAAATATGTAAGACAAATATAGCTTAGATTATAGGCAAAATCATTTCAGGTGACTTCTAACTAAGTGAATGAGAATTTAACTTAATGAATATGTCTGTCCTAGGATTGGCTGACAAGTAATTTCATTCTAAATAAAGGTCTTGGTTTCCACATAAGTTTAGTAAAGTGAATTAGCAATAATTTAGAACTAATTGGGCTGTATGATAAAGTATATTTTATGTTCTGAAATATCATGAGGAACATTCTTTCTTTAAATGATAAGTTAAAATGAACACAGATATTTATTTAAATTTGGGGAATTTGAAAAAAATCACTAAAATCAGGGTATTAAATATGTAAATGAGTAGTGTAATCCCTAAGTTCTTGTTTCAGAAATAGAAGGTCTAACTCTAAGCAGGTCTCACTCATCCTCTGTAACAGAGACATTAAAAATAAAGGTATTTCTTCTTTTGTCTGAAATTCTAGTAGAAAGCAAAATTCACTTACAGAGAATTCTGTAAACTTTAGGAGGAACAAATTTTCATCAGTGATTGAAAGTGTTAGAATTGGGGATGACATGTGAGATATAGTTAACATGCTTTTGTTCTGTGTTTCAAATATGTTCATTGGGACTGGTTAGTGTGGTCTACAGTTTTTTATTTTCAACACACATCAGACTATTGATCCTAGAAGGAATCTTTTCCATAAAATATTTAAATGAGTCTTAATGTAAATGGGATGTTCTATAAAAATGTTCTTTGCTGGTATTTTGTGGGCTTATTATCATATATTTTCACCATAACATACCTCTATAGAATCAAATTCCAGTGACAAATTACAACCACAATTGAAATATTAATAGCATACCTTAAATGATACGAGGAAACCACCAGAAATCCTGTGGTGAAACAATATTTCAGTGAGTTATTTTCACGATGACTTAGGATCAGTGTAAAATCTTCCCTAGAGTCACCATGACACATATGAACATGTACACAGATACCATTAATTTACATAAGTCTCTCTCTTCTCCTCCCTCCTCTTCTCTCTTGCTGTAGTTCTCTGTTTCTGTGTTTCTCCATCTGTGTCTATTCTACTATAACCATGGTGCCCAAGCCACTCATAGCTTCAATAAAATAAATACTAAAATGCAAAATAATTAAAGATAATGTATATGGTAATGACAGAAGAGACAAATAGTATACAAATATAAGAAAAGATTTCAAAAATTCCAACTATAGACTCAAATAGAGTACCCCCCCACACACACACACACCACATTTTTTGTACTTAACAGTTTAAGAAAAGGGATCTGACTCTTCTGTATTTGTCTGAGAGGTCATTCCCAGTGTGCTCACTTCCTACTGGGCCACAGCTCCAGTCCTAATAGTGGTTTCTCACAAAACTTTGGGTGAATGGAGAGGGGGGAAGGGTGAAGGCTGACTGGGAGGGATTGGAAGGAGGGAAGGGAAGGGGAGCAGGGAGATACATGAAAAAAAGACTTTTTTATAAAAAAAATAAAATGAAAGAAAAAGCAATATATACATAAGATCAACTTTTGTTAAACCAGGCATGGGTATCAGTCTTCCAAAAGAATCTCTAGGAGAGTAGGGTAAGATTCCAGGTAAGGTGTCTTTAAAGACTCATCAGTTTGGACAGCTAGTCACATACCTAACCACCTTCTGAGGACTTAAGGAATCCAGGTGAAAGAACAGTGTCTGTTCTTCCCTTCATGTTAAGCAAAGGAACATGAGAGACAGAAAGGGCAGAGATAATTCAGTTCAAGGAGTGTCAGGAAATCTCTCCTTTGGAAGTAGAAAACACAAATCTCTTCACTAGCACAACTCCCTGTTTTGGCAAAATTAGCATTGGGGGTATAATTCTCTAAGGAGCAGGACAGGATAATAAGCACATGACTTTGACATACTTCATTGATACCCACTATTGTCTACCCAGTATTAACCATAGATGTTTTCATAAATTTTAATTCAGCAAAATATGACCAATGGCCATCAGACTTAAAGTCTACCACAAAGCATATTATAATTCAGCTCACAAAGATGAAGAAGAAAAAGAAATTTCTCAAGGTAGCAAGAAAAGATAAGAATAACACATAATTGGAACCAATTAGCCTGACAGCAGACTTTTCAACAAGCCCTCAGAAGCCAGAAGAAAATGGCATGATGTTTTCTCCGTAATGAAGCTCAGAACCTGCCAACCCCAAACACTGTGACCAGCAAAGCTGTTCGTAAGAAGGAAAAGCTAGATAAAGACATTTCAAGCCAGAGTTCAGAGAATGAATCACTATTAGATCTGCCCTACCGAAATCACTAAAGGTATTCTTCTGTTTGAAGAATAGACACTAATGAGTAAGAAGAAAATATATGAGGTATAAGCCTGCTTAGTGAGTGATCTCCTAGTATAAAAGTGGTGCCTAAGCCCCTTGTAACTTCAGTATAAAGACTAAGAGACCGAATAATTAAAACCGTGGTAACATTAATAGCTGTAGAAGTAAGAATGTAGAAAGATAAAAGGAGACTAAATTTTCAAGCTGTGGTCTGAGTTGGATTATAAATGGAGTTTTTCTATTCATAAGTTTTCTCAGTTTGTTTATATTCTTTCACTTTAAATATTTGTAATAATATCTTATTGTTACCATTTTAAGACATTGTTATAATCAGATTGTTTTGTTATACCTCAGATCACAAAGCAGCAATATATTACGAATAAAAGAAGACTCATAATGAAGAAGCAAAATACTACTAAAATAAATTACTTAGTACAAAGATACTGTCTGTCAGTGATTCAAAATTCAATAGAACTATAAATCAAGGTGAAAAGGATCTGTATTGATACCTTCTCCATTGATGATTACTTTGAATGTAGATGATTAAATTATCTAATTAATTAAAGTCATTAAATGTTATAAACAACTATTCTTTGATGTTGCTAATAAAAATATTACTTTGCCTTTAATTATGCACATATGCAATAGTGAAGGACTAAAATAAGATACCAAAGAAGAGCCCCAACATTCTGCAAAGTGAAAGAGCCATATTCAATCAGCTAAAAGAGATATTTGTTGTCAATCATAAAACTTGACAAAGAATGTCATTACGTAGTAATGAAGTGAGATAGTATAACATCACATTTAAATAAAGGGCACCTGATGTCAAATATTCAGATATGGAAAGGAAATAGTTATAGAGCAAGACAAAGAAAAAGAGAGAGACAGAGAAATCAAGCTAGTAGGAAACATTTAACAAAGTTTCAGTAAAATTTAGATTATCTAGACAGACAACCACCAAGGAAACAGCAGAGATATCACTCAGTAAACCACAGTGATCCAACTGATGTCTCCAGTGCTCTCTATGTAGTATTGAAGATCTCATATTGTTTTCAACAAGAATTAACACATTATTTACTGTTAAGCAACACATTTTTTAGCAACTGTGGCAACAATGAAAACTTGGAAGGGACTGAACACTAGATACTAAATTAGAGTTAAATAAAAGTCAGACTATAGTGCTCCATTGTACAATATGGTGAATTAAAATACAGTGAATATCTCAAAAACCTAGAAGAAAGTAGTTCATCTTTTATCAAAAATTTGACACAATGTATTTTACACACTCATAAAGTCTAACTCTGACTTAAGCAGTACATAATATACGCTATCTAAACCACATGGTACCCCTTAAATTTGTGGGATTTTATTACTTTTGTATCATTTAATATAAATTTACATGAAACAAAAGAAGCAATAACATTCTCAGAATTAAAGTGAAGTTTTAAAAAACTTTAAATAGCAGTTCTACCAAACTTGGGGGAAAAAAAGTATTGAAGCCTATCACTATGGCCTATTCAAGAGGAAGTATATTAGAAAAATATTATCTTCCAATAATATTTGTATTCAAAATCTCAAAATTTCTGATTAGGTAATTAAAGTAAGTGATGAATTGTACAAACTATTATACCATAGGTCAGCCTGTGCAGGTTGTCAGTACACCTATCAGTGGTTTAAATAACAGGGCTGGAAAGGAAGGAATCTCAGAAAAATTGGTGCCTCGCTATAATCATGACGTGAGTTTAATGCCCAGATCCTACATTAAACATTATAGCCAAGTGCAGTAAATCATGCTTGAAATTCTAGTGATAAGGAGCAAGGGATATGCTACTCTCAGGGTTTAGTGCTATCCAGGAGGCCTCCAGTTGCTGAATTCCAGTGTATGATAAGCCGTGTCTCACAATCAGAATGGCAGATGTCATCTAGTGAACAATGTCTGAGATTGAGATTGACTTCTTACTTCCATGTACATGTAAATATTTACACACATGTATGTGTACAATGTACACACACATGCACACGTGTGCACGCATGTGCATACACACACATACACACACACACACACACACACACACACACACACACACACAAACCTATAGATCTGCATAGTTCAGCCAGAGATTAAGTTAATAGATGTTGTCTTCTGACTTCTTCAGTACTATTTGGGAAAGCCCATGGTAAGTTTTTAGCCAAGAATCAAAAGTGTTGATCAGTTTAGTGAGTCATTTCTTATCAGCTCTGATGAATACACTTATAAATTTGCACTACATAAAATCCTAGCTGTGGGTTTTTTATTTATTTCTTTTTTCCTATTCATAGTAAGAGAAGATGGCTGAAATTGTTGCTGTGACTTAAGTGTCATAGTTGATCCAAAGGTGAATAAACCAAATCGCCTTTACAGAATGTAACAGAACACAGATCACAGTGTAATTGAAAGGTCCTCACTGTGAATTCACTTTTACTCTTTGTTACCCTGATCTACAAGGTCAGAACAAGAAGGCTCCAGGCTCTAGGCTCCAGGCACACATTTGACCATTCTCCTCTTTGAACCTTCAGGAGCCATGGTCTAGTGCTCCAGTCTTTCCCCTTACACATATTCTTTCCAGAAGCAAATGTCACAGAGAAGCCTGAAAACCCTAATTAACACTGCTGGGGACATAGTTAATCACAGGCAGCACTTTTATGGGGAACATCAAAGCTTCCTCTCTCTCTCCCTCTCTTCTTCCCTTCCTCCCTCTCCCCTTTCTTTCTCCATTTGGTTTTATTTTCTTTTTCCACTTTGCTGTCCTAACAACTTCCATCCTCCATTTCTGAAATTGTTCAACACCTTTCCCGTTTCGTAAACCATCCCTTTGTTATGGGTCATTGCTATTTCCATGTGGCTTTCTCTCCTGTCCCTTTTATGTTGTTTATAATTACTCTCATTGTTTATAATTTCTCTCCTCTACCTAGACTACATAAAAATTAACAATATGTAATGATAAGCCATAAAAACGTGTTGTGATTTATACCCTGCCCCACCCCAGCCCTCATTTCCCCCCCTCTGTTTTAGCCTAGAAATATTTCTTTTTGTGAGCCATTGCTTCTGTCCTCTGTGTTGGAGCCCAGTGAGTGCATGTTACATATGTACCTGAAGCACATCAACGAGAAATAGGACATCACATCCCATAATGGCACATGTGGACAGTAGGGTTCCTAGATTTACCCATAAGGACAATTAGCCTCTTACCTCCTTCCGTTACTCATTCAGGAAAATACATTTTTCTTCTGTAGCCTAAATTAAGTAAATAGCGATTTTTCATAACAGATCTTATAAAATAGTTCATTTAATTAAAACATAATTATTGGACCTTGGCCACTTGAGAGCTACACATAACTGTGGGTGATGGAGGAGTACTCAGGGGTACCACTCTCTGTAGGGCTGTATTTGTCATGTAGATGGTCTCATCAACAAAAAGCAAGATGTCATGAGGAATTACAAATTTCAACCAGCTCTGTCCTCAAAGGAAAAATATGATTCATTTTGGAACATATAGAAGTAAACAGAGCCCAGCAATATACATTTAGGTTTCCCCAATCTAATATTCCACATGGAAGCAGATTTGTGAGTTTTATAGTAACAGAACAAAAAAAAAAGTCATCAATATGAGAAACTTTCAAATGTAGTGGTGGGCACATCAGAAGCAGTGATGCAAGATATGAAAGTCTCTCCTTAGGCCTCAATGCTGTCATAGGAGATTGTTAGCATTTGACTTTGTGCAAGCTACTGGTCTGCTAAGTTAATAGATTCTAAGATATTTTCTATTAAACAAACAACATGTGTACCACCATTGAGGTGAAGATAGAATGCCTCTTGGGGTGGTGGCTAAAACCAGTCCAAGACAAAGTAATATAGCTTGGAGCCCACATAATCCCAACCACTCCACATCAGTGCAGCTCCAATCACTCAAGTCTTTGAAGGCACAGATGACACCAGGAGTTCTAATTTTTAATTCACATGTAATATACAGCTACATCTTCTCTCAGTCTTTTCCCTTTAATTATGTGAATCTTATTCCATATGTGTCCTTCTCTGACAGCCATGTCTTTTCAGTTCAATAAATGTTATCAAGTATTCTTTGACTTCCTATTGCATCAACCTTAATTAGCTTTTGATTACTGTTAATTTCACAGCATTTTCTCTTTAATAAGTTGCACCAAAAATGCTTTCATTTCTGTAGTAGCAAGTTTAATTAGTTTTTGAGGCTTGTTTCTCTTTTGCTTTCCATTTTTAGGAAAAAATGTCAACACCCCTTTCTTTGTTTCTGTAAGAATAAATACTACTTACAGCTTCTGTTAGCTAAGTCCCTCCCCTCAACCTCTAGTACCAGAGTGAAGTTTCCCCTGCTTATTTGCAAGGGAATGTGGTCATGTTCTTAATTAATTATATTTCATTCTGATTATTTACAACATATGATATAATTAATTTTTATTTTCAGAGAGGTCAAATGATTTACTTAAACAATGAGGATTCTAACTGATCAGTCAATCCTATTTTAGAGACTACTTTGAGCTTCATGTTCTGAATTATGTGACACATATTTGTACTTATACTCAAAGACCTGTGTACACATTGTCTTGGTGAACCCAATAGTAATTCACAATATTCCTTAGGATGGAATATTAAATAAACTACTTTAAACTACAAAGTAAGTAGACACAACCCTTAGACATCCACATGAAAATAATTATTTTCCTATTAATATTTGAATTTATGATTATGATCACTATATTATATAAAATACTATATCAGACATAATTCAACAATATTATATCCAATACTGATCAATACAACATTTAAGCAATAAAAGTTAACCTTGATTCATGTGGTCTAACCTATGGACAGCACATATGAAGTTGTAGGACTTTCAGTTTCTTAGCACCAAAAAAGCATAATGAATAATCTCAAACAACTATGCACACAGTTTCTACAACAGTGAGAGATGTCGTGTAGATACTAGTGATTCTAATTGTGTTTATAATAGCCAGTATTACAATTCACATTGTAAAATGAGAACAGAAAACCCAACATGTCAGAATGATTGGCCTTCAGCTAAAAAAAGTAAATGATTAATTACTGAGTTTATTAAATTCAATATTGTTATTCTCACTTGATAATATAAAATGCTTCAGAAGTAATATTGACGATTATAAAACCCAGAATTAAGTTTTATGTGTGATGGCTCATACTTGAAAGCAATTTCCTGTTCCCCTCTTCAATATAAGGGATTGATATGGGAATGCCTTTCTGTATGCTGTGAATATCAATCTTTAAATAAAGGAGCTGTTTTGGGCCATGACAGGCACCATAGAAAAAGTAGGAGGAGAAATCAGAGCATAGGTAGGAGAAGCAGGGCTGAGTCAGGCAGATCGAGCAAGCCGCCCAAAGAGCAACATGTATGGAACACAGGTGAGCCACGGGTCACGTGGCAGACAGATTAATAGAAATGGATTGATTTAAGATGTAAGAGCTAGCTAGCAATGTGCCTGAGCCATAGGCCAAACAGCGTGAAGTTAATATAAGTGACTGAGTCATTTCTTTCTGGGGGCCTGAGCAGTTGGCGGCTGGGCAGCTAAGGGGTCTGGTGTGACAGGGTCCTGGGCCTCTGGCCGCCCGGGACCAAGAAACCACACTACTACAGGGGATAATATGGTGGAAAGAGAGAACTAGGCTTAAAAGATGGCAGGAGAGAGCAAAGGGGGTCTCAAGCTCATAGCTACATGGATTTTGGATGCCTGGCTAAGAAAACATGAATCTTGGCTTACGAAGCTGATGGACATCTATGTAAGGGTTCCTTATGCTGTCTTCGTAACCATGTTGTTTGTTTACAGCTGTTTATCCATAATTTTGTATTTGGGGTTATAATGCATTCTGTGTGGAGGGGAAGGGCTTACTACCTCTACTTGGTCCTGAAGTGCAACTTTGAAGTGCATCAGCTTGATAAGTTTACCTTCAGGTTCTGAGCTATCCAATCATGACTCTGGTAGATGAGGTGGGATGCTATGTAACTAATGATGCTCAAATGCTTAAGGGGGGTTTAAATAACATATTTGCTTAGACTAAGAAATTTATTTATCACTACACAGCCCTGAAAATATTGTACACATACACACACACATCTGCATCTATTATACTTCCCTTATTTCATATTAAGAGTGAATTATATAGTTGTTCATGCTTTTCCTTTCCAAATGGCTACTGTCTCTCAATTCACTAATACACTTTTACTAAGAAGTCTAGATATTTTTGTCAGGAAAATCTCAGGGCTTCGAGTTTGTAAAATCATAGTTTATGCCTTGTAACTAATTTTAATGTATGTTTATTTTCTGTAATAAACCCTATCAAGCACACATTGCTAGTATGTTATGTCTCTTACATTTTTCACATTTAATTGAGTTAATGCATACATTTTGCAACCCTGCAGCTGCAGCAGAGGTTAAAAACTCTACCAAGAAAATATTCACGATGCACCCTCATGATTAGTTCCTCTGGTATTGCTCCAGAGAAAAACAAATTAGCGGGAGAAGGAAAATCTGTTCTGGGAAGTCCCTCACTGCTAGTGTAATGACCTAGCCCCACAAGAGGATTGAATAGAATAGATCCATTGTGGCTTCCCAAATGGCTGTGGCTGGGAGCCTCTGGAGATGAGAGAAAATAAAATGTTCTGCTTGAATGCAAGTTATATTTGCCTGCTTTCCTCAAGCTTCTTTATTGTTTTCAATGCTGCCATTTCATACCAGGACACCTGCTATTTTTTTGTCAGGGCTTTGTGGGAAAACTAGACTGGAATCAATGAGCTCTATTTTCTTGGGTCAACTAATTTCTCCCTACTCTCTTAAATTCCTCTGAAATCTAAATTTCTCTCAGAACGCTGTCCTAGAGATAAGGCACTGTGTCTGTCTTCTGGCCAAGATTAGGAAGGCACTAGCTATATCCACTCAACCTCTTTCTTCTCAGGAAAGCACACTACAGAGCTGTTGAAAGTGAGAAGAGGCATAGCGTGTGTTTTCATTCCAATCCCTTCAAGTTACTGGATTTGGACTGCAGTCTTTCTGATTACATGCCTGGGATATTACTTTTTACTTCTTTTAGGAGTCATAACTATGGTTAACAAATAGTTATAGATTAATTAACATTTTATAGATTAATCAGATTTATTAGCTTGTAGACTATACACAAAAGTGATTTAGCAAAGATCTCTATTTTAAACGTTATAGGTGATAACTGTAGTAGCAAGTATAAGTAGATAACTATAATCACACGCCATTAGTATATGTGTATTATATTTTCATTGGAATAGCAAATGTAACTTATGAAACTGTAATTATGTATTTAGCATTGTTGAGAGTTTAAAACACTCTAGGATTATTTTTGAAGAAATGTATTTGAAAAATGTGAGAAAATGAGTAAAAAAAAAATCCTGGAATTCTATTTAAATCATAGTTTGGAGATTGGGAAGCATTTTGTTCTATATAGATAAAGCTATTTTTAGTTTGAGGAGGTCTTTCTATACCCCCCTTGTTGGTCTCAAACTCATTACAATCCTACTGTTTCCCATCTCATTTTATTTTTAACTGGCTTAAGTATATGACCTCATAAATAAAATCATTTATTTTCATTCCAAAATCAATCATCAATATTTATTTTTTGCCATAAGATAAAATGATAGTTATCCATTTAAAACTAGTAGTAAGTTGTCATATTTAAAATGGAATTTAATAAAAAGATATCAAATAATAATTTATTGTTTTTCTAACCATTCTATTATCTTGATTTTTCTAAAGTAATACATACAAATTTTGCGTTTCTCCCATAAGTTGAATCAATTGTGGAAAAACTAATAATATTTTTAAAGAGGGAAAAGTGTTGACTGTTCAAAGATTGTCATTAATGGATGTTTAAGTTGGCTCTTCTCCCAAGCCCTGTAGTGTACCTTAGGATCACTTCAACGTTCCTGGGAAATGAGAAGTCAAAACACTGGGCGAGAAAAATCTCCAATGTCAATGTACTCCTTTACCTCCTACGTTGTTACTAGAAATCTTTTCAAAAGAAAAATATAGTAGCACATGTGCATAGATGGTGTGTGTGTGTGTGTGTGTGTGTGTGTGTGTGTGTGTGTGTGTGTGTGTGTGTGTGTGTGTTGGTATATAAGTATTTAGGAATTTCAGGCTGTTTAAAATTTCAGATTCTACATTGATTTCCCATGATCTACCGCACTCAAACCCTGTTATGGTTGCAAATCACTGGCCAAGTACTGAAGCCTTTGAAACTCTACTTCCCTTGTCTTTTCAATGTATGCACTATTTACAAATAGCCCCACAGGAAGCCTGTATGTGGCTAACCTCTGCCCTCTGCATGTGTGTGACAGTTGTATAGCTTTGTCTCTTTGTAAGACTCCTAGCAATGAGATCAGGACCTGTCCCTGGTGCTTAGCTGGCATTGGGAAACCAGTACCCCATGCTGAATTACCTTACTGAACCTTGATGCAGAGGGAGGGTGCTAGTGCTGCCTCCATTTACTGTGGCATGGTCTGTTCAAATCCATGGAAAACCTGTTCATTTCTGGATGGAGATGTTGGAGGAGTTGATGGGGGAGGGAGTATAAGGGGCAGAGGAGAGGAGGGAGGGGAAACTGTGGTCAGTGTGTAAAATATAGGAAAAAAAAGTTAGTTAAATAAAATCTTTAAAATGTTTTGAAAGGAATACATGTGAGAATTCAGCTTCATATGTTTCTTTCAGAGAAATTTTTCCCAACTCACAAAATGATAGGCAGTTGGAAACACTTATTGAATTTATCATCCTGAAGAAGGGCTTATTACTTGATTGGAAGAATTTAGAATTATAAATACTTTGATGTCCTTTGGTTTTATTCTGCTTCATTCTTATATTTGGGGGATAAAGATAAATACAATTTATTATTTAAAGAAATACTTGAAGCTACAGAAAATATAATTGATATTTGAGGACCTACCTTAAAGGAATTGACATATAACACACACCCCTGGGATGAAAGTAAATAAAAATAAAATGAAATTGTATTGAGAACAGATAAATATTTCTGATCAGTCATACTTTGCACAATAGAACTGTTACTTTTGAATTATGAATTCCATTTGGCAAGGGTTAAGAGTAAGATTAGTTTTTTATTTACTGCTATAAGCTAATTATGAACTGATACAAACTATATACACTAAACTTGAATAATTAAATCTTTGATGATATGATCATACTAATAACACAAAACACTTGCCCTATATAGAATTGTAATACCTGAATGTGTGTGTTGGGATAGTATTGGTTTTCTTTTCATTTTAGACTTATTTGTGGCAAAGATGAGTCAGATACCGCTTGATGCACAGTAATTTATTCTGTAAGCTCTTCAGCAGTGTGGAGAGCTGTAACAGAGCATGGGATGAAACAGTTCATCAGAGATCAAATGACATCCTGACAAGTATGGTCTCTACTTGTACACTATTCTTCATGTTGGGATTCTTCTCTTTCTTCTACAGTATGCACTGTAGGTCAGCTGCCAGATGGTTCTCCCACAAAGGGATTTGAGCTATTCTTGTAAGAATCTGTTGTGTTTTCAAGTTTCAAGAAAAGTGTGGTTATGTCAAAATGGCTTGTCACTATAGCAACTAGAGATTTTGTCTCATTATCATAGTGACTAGGTAATTCCCAAAGCAGCATTAAAAAATTTAAAGCCAAATTAACACAATATATTGTGACATTTGGTGTAAGCCCTATGAGATACTTCAGTAGACCAACAGCTGTACTATAGCCATCGACAATCTATGTTTGATAGTATATGACAAAATATGTATAATAAGTAAGAGTTTATAAAAATATTAAGGAACATAATTACTTTTAAATGTTCATAGGATACAGAGACAAATCTTGATTTGTACCCTAGACTCTGTACTTTCTGGCTACAGAGTTCTAGGGATAGTGGGGCCATATCTAACTAGACAACATCAATTTATGTAGTATGAGGTTTCTGGCCCGGACTTTTGGGCCTAACCTCAAGGTCTAGGCCCACAGACCCACAGACTCACAGTCCCACAGAGACACACAGAAGCTTCCAATAGTTTTAGGCTGATCAGCCTTAGGCCCAGACATATAGCTTGCTAACTCTCTACCCTTAAGCTATCACATGTCTCTTGTTCAGCCATGGGTCGCCGTACCTTTCTTTAGAGCTGCATGGTTGTCCTCTGCATCCTGCAGCTTCTTTCTGGTGCTCTCTCTGGCACTCTGCTCTCAGAGATTTTTCTTAGTCTGGTAGTCCCACCTACACTTCCTGCTTGCCTTTGGCCAATCAGCTCTTTTTATTAAACCAGTGGTTGGGACAATTATTTAAAATGAAACAACACAACCTCCCACAAATTTACACTTCAAGTTTACAGAATGGAGGATTCCAAGCAAGGAAAAAAATAATAGGAGACAGTTTGGGGGTGAGTCAGCAAACAACAAATTCTGTAATGTGGCCATCATTCTTATGCCATTATAAATTAGATGTCAAGTTCTAGCACACATAACATAAAAATGGAAATCTTTCCAGATAGAGATTTTAGTTCCTCATTGGCTCATAAGGAGACTTTTTGAAAATTTGATTTTTTTTTTTTTTTAAAGTTTTTACTTCTCAGCTTAGATACGTGAGCATGGAATCACTTACTAAATCTCTGGAAAGTAAATAAGCATTAATTATACTCTAAGAACATGGGGTGTGTGTGTGTGTGTGTGTGTGTGTGTGTGTGTGTGTGTGTGTGCATGCGTGCCAATGTGCACCATGACACCCGTGTGAAAACCAGCAAAAAACTTGAAGATGTCATGTCTCTCTTTCTACAATAGGGTTCTGGCGGATAGAACTCAGGTCATCAGTTTTGGAATAAGTGACATTATCTGCTGAGTTCTTATCATTCCACTAATTAAAACATTTTCATTTTAGAATGTCCTATACTACCGAGTTAGTAACTGGTTAAATCAGGGTAAATACTCAGTTGCTCCCTTATTTAATTTTCTTTTCAGAATCTACACATTTTCTGTACATCTATTAATAAATTACCTTTTTTCTATATCCACAAATAAAAAAGAATTTTGTTAATATTGTAGATGTTTCTCCTTTGAAACATTTTTCCAATTACATAGATAAGCACCTACATTAATAACCTATCTAAATATTTAATAAAATAATAAAAAAGAAATAAACAAGGAAACATTGTCTTAGTCACTGTTGTGCTGTTATGAAGAGAGACCCTAACTAAGGCAGGTCTTACAAAGGAAAGACTTATTTGGGGCCCAGCTTATGGTTTTATAGGCTTAGTTTTGGAAGCTTGGCAGCCTGCAGACAGGCATGATGCTAGAGAGATAGCTGAGTGCCTTTACATAAAGAAAAAGAAAGATTCTGTCTGGGATAGGCTTTTGAAATCTCAATGCCTGCTCTCAGTGGCCATACCTCCTAAGTCCTTCCAGTTTTCTCAGACAGTTCCACTACCTGACAATCAAAAATTAAAATACATCGTCATGTAGGGGTTTCTTATTATTCCAACTGCTTCAACAATTTAGTTCACATAATATATCTGTTAAGAATATCCAGTGTTCAATTTATACAATTAACCTGTCAAAACTCTTATGAGTATTTGTTATATTAATATATGGTCTAAAACTTACAGGACAGATGTTACACTTTTCTTCCTACAGACTATGATAATTTTCATTTAATATTTTAAAAATCATATCTTGTCTTAGTTTATATGCACTTCCTTTGTTCCTCTTCATTTTAAACTCTATTTTTTCTCTCATATTGTTTACAATCTAAATCTAAACTTAATGTTAATGAATAACAATATCCTTAAAAATTATATTTTAGTCTTTGTCAAATGACAAAAGCCCATATTGTATGCATTTTGGCTTGATCTTGAGTTTTTAAACTTTATAATTATGGACAATATTGTCAATCTTATTTCAAGTTCCTTTTTAATTAATTATTACTTTCCTTCAAGCATAATCTTTTAAAAGATGCAAAAACTGGTCTATCTTGAAGAAAACAGTTAATGTTTCTTGTGTCTTATTAACTATTCCACTATTTTTCATGCTCTACTACATTGTTTAGTATGTATCTGTCATTGCTCTATGCCATTTATTCCTCATGACCAAACTAGAGTTGGAGTCTTTTGTTAGTTCACAAAATAGATAAAGACACTCTATCTTAAAAAATCTGCCCAGCTTTGCTCATTTTTTTTTAACAGAGATAATGATTGATAGAATCAGCCTGAATCTAGAGAGTTGAAACTTTCTCTCATTGTCCACCAAGTAATGATTAATAACTTGGATCCCATAAGTACAAAAAGGGACTGGGATTGTAATCCTCCACGTCACTATTTCCTAGTAATAATTTTTCAGAATGGGTAAAGGAGTTGCGTTTTCTCCAAGATTACCAGGTGCCTTGTCATGGTCAAATTATGCAAACAGCAGACTGGGCTTATAATACACAAGGAAGTGCTATTGACTTCTACTGTCTCTAGAAGCTTTAAATTAGACTATAGATAATTGATAAAATAGACTATAGATAATCAAACCTGTTTAGCATTGGAGGAGATTGTTTGCCTTAACATAATGGTTATACAATATTGTGGATTATAATGAGTATTGTTATCTTGGGAAGTATAAATATAAGACTCATTACTGAATTACTGTGTTTCTGGAGATTTTAACCCCTAGATGAAATCAAGCTACTTTCTTTACCAATGTATTTGAAATTTCAAAATAACTTTAACAACAAAATCTTTCATGACTGAAGTTTGATAATAGTCAAATTTAGTAAAGTGAATAGTAAGATAAACACAGATTAAAAACAAAATAACTAAGTCTCTTGTTTATGTTACTTATGAGCGTAGTTACTTGAATATGAGCACCACACATGAATATCCACTCTCAACTCCAAATATTGAACAGTAGAAGGTCCAGACTCTACAATACTCTTTGGGCTTTTTGTGTTGTATTTCTTGTATTGTAAATTAATATTCTGGACTTCATTTTCATTCAGATGTCTTGAAATAAAGTACACCCAAGTTTAGGAAATGCAGTATTAAAGATAATTCAGAAAATTAGACCCTAATATTCTCGGACATTGATCTCAGATGTTATAGTCTTTCAAGAATGTGATTTAATTGATGGATATTTCAGTATGGGATTTAATAAGGAATTTAGTGATTGATATCATTTAATAGGAAATAATTTCAATTCAAGATACCTTCAAGGAATATTTTTTAAAAATCACTAAATCCATTAAAATGCATGGAAAGGTAGCAAATATTACTATGCATTCACTCAGTGCTTCCCAAGTATTGTTCCGCTTTTAAAAACAGACTGTCTAATGCAAACAAGGGGGATTACAAGGGATGATCAAGCTAAAAGGCACAAGTCCTGGGACTCTGCCTGTCTTAAGAGGGGTGAGTGGATCCTTGTTTGTGCCTATTAGTCACAGGAGAGCAAGATATAAACCACAAATGTGTCAAGGTAAAGACAAGCACGAGTAGCATGGCTGCTCTCTCTTCTGGTCTATTTGAATGCCACTATTCTGTTATAAACTGTGCTTTCTTTCTCTGTTGTTTCAAGAATGCTTAGGGCTTTTTTGTTGGTATCTATTGTAGTAGTGGGGTTCTCGGGTCCCAGGCGGCCGGAGGTCCGAGGCCCACAGACCTGCCGCCTGAGACTGCTTAGGAACCCACCGGCGCTCAGACCCCCAGAAACGACTTAGACACTTATATTAAATCTATGCTGTTTGGCCTATGGCTCAGGCACATTGCTAGCTAGCTCTTACATCTTAAATCAACCCATTTCTATTAATCTGTCGGCCATGTGTCCCGTGGCTCACCTGTGTTCCTTACATGTTTCTTCTTGGGCGGCTTCAGCTCGATCTGCCTCTGACTCAGCCCTGTTTCTCCTACCTATTCTGATTCCTCCTCCTACTTTTTCTATGGTGCCTGTCATGGCCCAAAACAGCTCCTTTATTTAAAGATTGAGATTCACAGCATACATAAACGCATTCCCACATCAATCTATTAATCCTGAATTATTTTCGCTTGCACAACATTTTGATATAGTGCTCTTAAAATGTTTCAAGATTTATTTAAAGTATTGGGAATGTCTTGGGGAGCCATTGTGAATGCAAAGATTTCTTCCAGGATGTTTGTTCATGCTTGGCTAGGCTGTAAATCTTTAGAAGTCAGACTCAGTCACTAAATTTGCCATCTTTGCAGTAATATTTGGGGTGTTTAATTAGTTTCTGAAACCTGAAAATACCTTAGCAAAGAGAGAAACATTTAGAATCTTTGTATATGGTTCTTATTTCTTATTTGATCATCTATAGTCTCTCTAATCCATGGCTTTTCCTTTGTGGTTAGAGCAATATTTCAATATTGGTACTAAACATTGCATATAAATTCATAAGTTAACAATTGGTTATTTTCAAATTCTGTACCATCCTTAATTGCATGATGACATATTGTGACCTTCTGCTACATCCCCCATGGGACATGAAACATTCCTTTGTTCATAGTAACCCCACCATCTTGTAGATTATACAGCAGTAGGTCACTGACAGCTGTCTCAGATTTCAGATTCTGAAGCATTATATTGTTTGTCTTCAAGAAGGTATTACCGGTGTTGATAACAACCCTAGGAACAAGAGAAAATTTAGGAAATAGATATATACCTAAAAGAAGCTATTAAGAACTCATCATAAATAAATGAGTTAATTTTTAATTAATAAAAATATATAGTGAGAATCCTGTGATATTCAGTTAAATAAATAGGGGGAAGAAGTCAGTAAATAAAGGGATCCATACTAGGCATGATTTCAGACATCCATTAGGGATGGCTAGATTTTGAAATATTTTTGAAAGCAGTTTTTCATTGTTGTATCAAAATACTTGAGGAAAAACAACTTGAATGAAAAAATATATTTTAGCTCATGGTTCAGATTCCAGTTCAATAATGTGATTCTGTTGCTTTCTGAGTGAGGTCAGGAATATCTTTAGGAGTAGAAGTGTGTTGTAGATGTTATTTACATCTTCATTGGAGGGAAACAGAGAGATGGGAGGGAAGAGGTATAAGATGCTATTCAAAAGCATGAATCCCAGGGACTCACTTAATTCAAGATCTGATATTTTTAGCCCTCCCAGTAATAACATCAAATTAATAAATGACACATGGAACAATCCATTAATTTAATCTGGTGGCATATAGACCAATCAGCTTTCAATAAATGAAATGGTCCAGCTGAAGACAAAACCTTCAGTATAACATTTTGTGATGAAAAGGCCATTGAACATAAAAAACATAACACATCACTTATAGTAAAAAATTGGGACGATTGGACTCCTCTACTAAACAGAAAGTATGCATGTTTTATATCCAGCATAAACCTCAAAGTACTTCCCTTCATTTATTTTCTTGATTTTATAATCAGCATTTTTAAAAATAAGCAGAATTCTTTTCTACATACTCCTTCCCTCCTCTCTTCCAAATAATCCCCACTTTCTCCCACCCTATTCCACCATCCACTGCTCTGAGAGGCTGAGAACTCCAGGGTGAGTCAATGCAGTCTGGCATATCCAGTTGAAGTAGGACCAAGTCCCTCCCCCCAATATCAAGGTCGAGAGTAAGGTGTTCCTCTGTAGGGAATGGGCTCAAAAAAAACAATTCATGTACTCGGAAAAAAATCCTGGTCCCACTGCCAGAGACCCCAAAAACTGTTCACACCATTTGAATGTCGTCCACATAAATTGATGGTCATCCACATTCAGAGGGCTTAGTTCAGGCCCATGCAGGTTCCCTGGCTGTCAACCCAGAGTCACTGAACTCCCAATAGCTTGGGTCAGATGTCTCTGTGGGTCTCCTCATCATGATCTTGATCTCTTTGCTCATATAATCTCTCTTCCCTCACTTCACTGGACTGCAAGCTCAACCCAATACTTAGCTGTGGATCTCTGCATCTGCTTCCATTAGTTGCTGGATGAAATTTCTTTAATGATAATAATGCTTGTCATCCATTTGATTACAAGGGAACTTTATTTAAGGCTCCCTTTCCACTATTTCTTGGAGTCTTAGATGTGGTCATGTTTTTGGGTTCTTGGGTATTTTCCTAGTACCAGGTTTCTCTCTAAGCCCACAATGGCTCCCTGTGGGGATGTGTTTCATATAAAATAAAAACAGTCAGAGATGTCAGAGGGATCTACCCACAGTCAGTCTAGGAAGATCAGATAGTGGTAACTCACACCTTTAATCCCAGCACAGGGAATATCCAGGAGTGGTGACCTATGCCCTTAATTCAATCAAATCTGAGTTTCAGATCATCTCAGTTTACAGAAGGAGTTCCAGGAACCTGGGCAGACAGTGGTGGTGCCATGCCTTAACTGAACAAAGAAAGTATTTAAGGCAGATATAGAAAGACAGGGCAGGCAGAAGAAGCCATGGCTCACAGTTAGTCCCAGCACTTGGAAAGCAGAGGCAAGATCTCTGAGCTCAAAGCCAGCCTGATCTTTAAAGCAAGTTCCAAGAAAGCCAGGACTGTTACACAAAAAACTCTGTCTGGAAGAAAATAAAATTAAAAAAAAAACAAAACAGAAACAACAACAGAGAGAGAGAGAGAGAGAGAGAGAGAGAGAGAGAGAGAGAGAGAGAGAGAGAGAGAGAGAGAGAGAGAGAGAGAGAGACTGGAGCATATCTCCACAGCTCCCTCTATCAAGATATCTATTTCTTTGCTCTCTCTCTCTCTCCCCCTCCTCCCCCCTCCCCCAACTCAACTATTCTTTTCCTTCATGTTCTTTTCCCACCTTCCCTTACCCACCGCCGTGGACCTAATTTAGTCAGGAAATCTTATCTATTTCCCTTTTTCAAGGTGATCTGTGGATGTTTCTCTTAGGTTTCCCCTTGTTACCAACAAGCAGAAACATTTTGGTCAGGTCTGACTTTAAAAGTTATGCTCAGATTAATTGTATAAAGAAATAAATCGAGTCTATTCTTTAATACAGTTGGAGTCTGGAGGATGGTTGTGACATTTTAAAGTTACTTCTCTTGGTTAATTGAGATAGGCATAGGAAGGTAAGAATTCCTTCCAGTTTGCTTTCTCCATCAGGTTGATCTCACAGTTGTTTTGGTTTTTATCTCTTCCTGTAAAATATTTAATGAACAGGGTGGAAGTTCAGCCACTTTATATGTTCCCAGATAGATCTTAGGAACTAGAAAGTTTCTACTGAAATTTATTGTATTTTACATAAAATATTAAATATGTGAATTTCTATTTTATCATGACAGGTACTTTGTATTTTTATATAAATTTCACTTCTACAGTAAGCACAACATAGCATGAATTATTGAAAATCAATATGGTACTATCAAAGTTTTCATCAGACTGGATGCATTCCTTAGGGTGGGGTTGTATCTCTACAAAAGGAAATTTAACTGAGATCAGAAAGAGAGACTCATAACAGCTAAATTCTGAGCATGGTAGTGGCAAGCTTCGCAATAAACAGAATTAGACAGAATACAAAGAGATTTTGGAGATAGACTCCATAAAATTTATATTGACAAGAGATAGAAAAAAAGATATCAAGAATTTCTATTTAGAGCCAGATAGAAGCATAGGAGTTGCAACTTGGTGAGATAATGAAAAATGGAAGAAAACAGATGTGCACAGAGAAAGGGGCTGAGTGTAGATAAAACAGGGTGGGTAAATCATTTACTTTGAATGTTTATGTTTAAGATTCTAGGTAATTTCATGTAGCTACTTAAATTTGCCTCTTAAATGCACAGGTACATTCACCTTGAAAATGGCCATCCTTTTTGTCTATATGGAATTTTTCTGACCTCCTATAATAAATTGAATTTTCATTTTTCCATCCGCAGAGCACTGATTGCTATATTTAATTATTAAATATACTATTCCTATGTTGTCTGGTTTACTCTCTAGACTGATTTAGTAGAAATAAGATATGGTTCCCCTAACAGCTATAAATACATAAGAAGCACTGAGTAAATGTACTTTGCATGCATGAATGAATGGATGGATAAATGGACTATAGACTTCAATGAGTCATGTATATTGTCTTTTCTTTCTTCAAAAGATTGATAATATATTTCAGACTAGAATCTCATTTTAATCTTCTCTCTATTCATTTTACAATGTGTAACAGTCTAATGGGCTTTAAATAAATATTAATTGATTCACGGATATTAAAGGGAGATATACTACTTTCATAGATCATTTGTAGAATTCTTCTTTTAAAACATACTTAAAAGTTAAATTTCTTCCAGGAGTGATTTAAAAAATTATCAATATAAAGGGATAAGGACAAGGAAATAGGATAAGGAAAGAAATGGAGGCACAGAAAATAACCACGTTACAGCTTAACAACGGGGAAAGGATTGTGGCAAGCTCTGTACAGAAGACTGTTGTTTGTGACATTTACTACAGCTAAAAGACTTTACTTATTATTGCATTTTATATATAATTCAGATGGAACTGAACACTAGGTGTTAGGTTTACACGTATAAGTAATTAACCCTCTTGCAGTGTCCTCTCCTTTGTGTGCCTACTAATACCCAGAGTCCAACAAGTACTTGCTACACTCCTGCTTTGGTTTGTGTGTGTGTGTGTGTGTGTGTGTGTGTGTGTGTGTGTGTGTGTGTGTGTGTGTGTGTATTTTGGTTGAATAAATTTATAGCTACATAATACCACTAAGTACTACTTTTTAATTCAGAAAACCAACATTTATATAAACTCAATTTTTATATTTTTGCGTGATTTTAGAAAATCGTAAGATTCCATATCTATAGCATAAAGTCCCAGATAAAAGTGACAATTTTTGGAAAGCCTCAGCTGGGGAGGGTAACTTTAATTTTTAAAAAAGTCTTTCTTAAAAAATGGCTTATCTCTGCCAGCATTGTCATTAACACATTAGTAGTAATTAAAACCATAAGTGGAAGTTCTAGATGACTGCACAGCTGAAAAAGAGCAATTAAGCATCCAGGGCAGGAAGGAATTTAAATTTTCTACATAATCAATTGTTTAGGTTTTAAAAGAGTCATTGGAGACCATGAGGAGCAATAGCATAAACAACCAAAAATAAGTAGTACAGGAGTCAGAAAAAATAATGATGAACTGAATATTTATTTATTTTCGAAATTTTTACTTTTACATTTTTCATTACTATAAGGGCAGAAGTAATTCAGCAAATATGTTAAAGACTTACTAGTATAAATTATAAGACATAATGTAGAAAATTCTCATATCCTTATAGTTATTAAATTGTCAGAATGTTTTGATAAAAATGGCATTGGCATATATGGTTACTTTCTTTGCATCCCCACTTGTAAATATATTACATGCCTAAGTAGAGAAAACAAGAAGAGTAAATTACTTGAAATATAAAATTCTTTATGTCCCACCCCTTTCCAATGATACCCTTTCCTAATCACAGGTCATCAAAGGTTCACTTTATAGAAGCAAAGGGGTCAAGATCATGATGAGGAAACCCACAGAGACAGCTGATGTGAACCACTGGGAGCTCACTAAACTAGACTGACAGCTGGAGAACCTGCAAAAGACTATGTCTAGACCTTCTGAATGTGGAAGACAATTGAATCATGGGCAGTTTGTAGGACTTTTGGCAGTGAGGCCATGATTTATTCCTAGTGCATGAACTGGCTTCCTGAGCGTATTCCTTACAGAGGAACACTTTGTTCAACCTTAATACTGGGGAGAGGGCCTTGGTCCTACCTCACCTGGATATGCCATACTGCATTGACTCACCCTAGGAGTCCTTATGCTTTCTGAGGAATGGATGGGGGAGGGGTGAGGAGAAGCTGAGGGAGAACCAGAAAGAGATGATGGAAGGGGAACAGTAGCCGGTATGTTAAAAAGCTTTTAAATAAAGTTATATAAAAATATGAAGAAAGATAAACATTCATTTTATTACAGAAATTGAATTTAAGGTTGGGACAAAAAAATATATCTTTATTTTATGTCTACCCAGTATGTCAAGTTCATTGAAAGGCAAAGAGTAATTCAAATAAAACTGACAGACTACAGTTGCTTCTTATAACAACATTGTCACACCTGACTCTTTTAAAAAATATTATTGTTGAAATATATTAAATTTAATCACCATCATTTTTTTACCACTATCAGGTTAATATAATTTCAAAAAAGAATAGATAACACTGCTTACTATTATTTGATTTTTTAAATCAAACCAAAACAATCAGTTTTGAACTTAGTGTCTTTATTTTGGTATTATAAGTAGTGTGTTACAAAATGTGAAGAATAACGGGTGTATATTGTGTATATTTAACTTTATTCCCCATGACAGTTTCAAATTTAGTGTTAGCAGTGGAAAATGACAGGTCTTTTTTTTACTCTAAACAAACATTATTCTATTTTAAAATTGTAATTCAGAGTCTCCTGTAACACCAAGTCCTTTCTTCACCATCACAGGCAAAGTGAAATTATCCTCAGCTTGGAGAGCTGTCACTTAACTGCTAATAGAACCTAGTGCTTCTACAAGTTGGATTAACTGCACATGTTGAACTATAGATGTTCCCTGATCACTTGAGATTCCAGCTTGCAAAACGTTTATTATAGTACAAATTCTAAAATTCCTTATCATCACAATTTGAATATCCATTTGAATAAGACCACTTATTAAGTGATGGATGTAAACTAGGAATAATTGAAGGCTTTCCAAGGTCGACTAACACAGCAGAATTACTGTTCATAAACATATAAAATAATTGTGATCTAGTCCATAATAAAAAAAGAAGACAAAAAATAAATCAACTCACACACTTCATTCACATATTTTCCTTGTATACTGCCTCGAGGAAGCCCAGATGGCTGAAATGTTGGCAAGTTTTTGCACCTGCAATGATAATAAACTGTTCTGTTATTACCTGTGGTTCAGTACATGAGTTGAATTCACCTAAAGCTAAATATACTGGTGAGTTCACAGTTTATATTGTGGGTTTTTTGGATTGGAAAATAAATCTCATGAATTCCACAGAGTTCACCTTTAGTGAAAAAACGCCAGAGGCCACTGAAACATCCTCATACTGACATAGTGTTTGCCAAAGCCTAATGCACAGTAGCTGTGAGAAATGATATGTACATATATGTATATATTATCATGTATATGTATTATGTGTGTGCATGTAAACGAACATACATATATACATATACATGTAAATATATACACACACATACTGGCAACTTAATAGTTTAATAAATAAATGGACATGTCTGATATACCATACCAACTTGACTGGAGGTGAGACCGTTTTGGTTTTTTTGTTTTTTGTTTTTTAAGTTAAAAACATCTCTGAATATGGAAGAACAAGATGCATTTGAAGGACTCAGGAAAAACTTTCTATATTATTACACTATTTTAATTCAAAAGTCAAGAACAATCCATCTGTGTTAGATATTTTAGAGGTCTTGAAATAAGAAAATAAGCATCAATTACAGTAGCAATACTCACACAAGCCTTGCTGTCTGTTTTTCGTATGTGTAGATATGATTGAGACAAAACTGTGTTGTATTTTTCCTATTTATCATAAATACTTACCCTCTGTTATTAAATATCTGGAAATTCTTCTCACTTAGTAACTGTTCTTCACATCTCTGTTGGTTTAAATCAGGGTATTACCACAAATTTGAGTTTATGGGCCGTTAGATACTAGTTTCCCAGTTGGTGAAACTTTTTGGTGAGGCTTAGGAAATGTGAGAAATGTGGTTGTGCAGGATAAAGTGTGTCAGCGGAAGAAGGCCTTGATGTTTCCAAAGCCACACTCCATCTCCAGTTTGCTCTCTCTATTTGCTCTCAGTTTTGGTTAGAGATATAAGCTCTCAGCTATTTCTGCTTCTATGCCTGCCTACTGCCATGCTCTTCTGGCGTGATGGCAATAGACTCTTATCCCTCTGGAAACATAATCCCAAAATAAACTTTTCAGGAAGTTGCTTTGGTCATGATGTTTTATCACAGCAATGGAGAAGTAATTAATCCAATTCCCAAAGAGTTTCACCCTTTTGGCTCTTAATTTTACTTCTTCCAATTGCAATATCTCAGTCTCAGGAGAGTGCTTCCTGCCTTTACTTGCTGGGGAAGCTCCTTTGATTAAATGTCCTCATGGCACCTGAAGCATTTCCTTTATAGAACTTATAAACTCTGTGTGTGTGTGTGTGTGTGTGTGTGTGTGTGTGTGTGTGTGGTGATGGTGGTCTTATTTACATTATTCTTAGAACTGAATCAATTATACGTCAGCTGGAATGGCATTAAAAATATACATGTATAAAGATAGCTCTACTATGGTTCTTTTTGTTAAATTTAATTCCGGCCACAGTTTTTTCTTCCTCCTTTCCTCCTTTTCCCTTCCTCCACCTCTTTTCTGCCCGTCCCCATCCACTCTTTCTCTGTATCTGTTCAGTAAAGGGTAGGAAAACTAAGTTCCCATAAGATCAAGCATGCCCCTTTATATTAAGGCTGGGCAAAAGCAACCCAACATAAGGAACAGGATTCTAAACCTAGCCAAAGCCTAAGAACAGTCCCTGCTCCCACTGTTTATGAGTTCCACAAGTAGACCAAACTACACAACTATCAACTAGATGTAGTGGGCATAGGTTGGACCCATGCAGACTTCCTGGTTACCAACATTGATCTGAAATTTAATATATTTTGTCAAGATGCCCATGAAATGGGTCATAGAAATAGAAAAATAATTACATTCCATGTGGAAACACAGAATACTTGCAAGAACGACAGCAATACATCAGATGATGAGTAATGCTTGAGGTGTCAAAATATCGGAGTAATGTCAAATTATACAACAGAAGCATACGCAATGAAAAGTGTAATTCTGTCATATTTTCACATAGATAGCTATAGCATTATAGAGTGTTTGAGAGGAAGTCAAAGTATGTAAAATTGAAGCAAAGTGTGTAAATCTTGATTCACCACTTCATGTTTTGCTTTCTGACAAATAGGTAGAAGGAATTTGTTTCTAATGACTTAGGTGTATAACTTGTTCTGATGAGTCAGGATCAATGTAGCAGTTATATTGAGACTAAGGGATAAAAGATAACATGGAGATCAGAGACTTTGATGTGGGAGTGTATTTCTGTATGCCGTGCATATCAATCTTTAAATAAAAAGACTCTTTTGGCCCATGACAAGCACCATAAAAACAAGTATAATTTAAAAAAAATCAGAACATACATAAGAAAAACAGGACAAAGTCAAAAACACAGAGCCAGATGCCCCCACCCCAAAAAAACCAAACATATAAAAAACACAGGTGAGCCACAGACCACATGGCAAACAGATTAATGAAAATAAGTTAAGCTATAAGAACAAGCTAACAATGTGCCTGAGCCATAGGCCAAACAATATAAACTTAATATTAGTGTCTAGGTCATTTTTGGGGCCTGAGCAACAGTAGACAGCTAAATAGTCTGGGCTACAGGTCTATGAGTCCAGACCTTTGGCCACCCAGTGCCAAAAAACCTCACTGTTACAGATGGTGCCCAACGTGAGGCAAATATCTACTTTCAAGCCTAAAAAGATTAGAAAGGGTTCTAGATCACAGAAACTGAGACAAAGCAGCTTCCAAATTGTGTATCTGAAGCAGGTCGTTGTACAGAGAAAGCGTGGCATCCAGGCCACATTCAAAATGGTGCCAGCAGACTGGTGGCAAGCACTAGCTTGTAGTGAGTTATTGGCATTAGGGATTGTGAGAAGTGATTAAATTGCTAATATAAGAGGAAGCCATGCTAGAAGCATTTGTTGGTTGTTGTATCTGTGGCTTAAGACAACAGCAGCAACATAGATTTGACCTGCAATGTTATGGAAAATTTTCTGTGGGCTAATTTGGTGGGAAAAGTCAGGAATTTTATTTGGAACATGTTAGTTTAGAGTTTTTAATATATATTAATATGAATCTCTATGGCAGGAATTTTGTATATATCGCTGTAGGACAGGAATTAAATACAGGCTACCAACATTATTTGCAAATGGTTACATATTCTCAATATATTAGCTGAAGACCTACTTACATACATATCTATGGTAAAAATAATGAAGCAAATTCACTTAATAGGTATTGTATTCATCTGTTATGAATATATATAGATTACTAAAGTATATTCTGTCTCTTATTGCAACTTTAAATATATTGGGTTACATAGAATAGTTAACATTTTCCACAATTAGTTTTTCTTCAAAATAGGAGTAACTCAAAGCTAACAATACCATAAGTAACTAAAAATAACAGGAATGAAAATGTAATGCATGATACCCTTATATATTATCAAAAACATTTACATTTACCTTAATTCCTCACATGATTTTACATTGTTTTGATCTGTCAATTTCGAGATATGTCAATCAATACAATTTACTGTACTGCTATATTAATTTCCACTAGCATAAGCATCAACAATATTATAAATATTAAAGTTATCCATTGTTTATCAGAGTTATTTTTAATTCGGCCCAGGCAAATGACTCTCCTCATTATCCTGCGTATTATATTCTAAAAATTATAACTGATGATTTCTCATATAATTTCAATGAGTTTTCTTTCCTATTATCTTTTAATTAATTCATTATTATTTATTTCTGAGTCCTAATAAATATAATTTTATAAAACTTCATACAAGCAGTACACAAAGCTGTCAAATACGATTATTATAAGCAGTTTGCCAAACTTCTCATAGTACATTGAAGCTAAATTTTAGAAATAGTTTTTGAGTTGCTGTTTATTTAATTATATTACTATAATATTCCCAATCTTTGCTAACTATGACATGTTTAATTTCTAAGAAAAAAATAAATTTATGTTAATATTTAACAAACAACACTTCTGTCTTAGGTGATTATCTCAGCTAGTTTATTACTTGGTATAAGTGATACCAAATTTTACTGTATATAATGTTAAGAAGGAACACTGAACATGAAGCTAGTGAACACATGCTCAATAAACTAAATGAGACAGGAGAATGGCTTGTTTATAAGTGGAACCAGTGGAGGAAGTGATGAGATGACAATATGAAATATTTTATGTATGCAGTGGCTAACTTTTGTTGATTTCCACATGATCAGTAAATAGGAATGAGAAAAAAAATCATAAAAAATTCTTTTCTAAACTGACAAAGCTGTGCATGAACAGATGAGCTGTTTGAAGGGAAATACCACTAGAAATGCTCCCTAAATGCTATTTTTGAGGTATGTGGTGCTTTAAATAAGAATGGCCCCCATAGGTTAATATATTTAGATACTTAGGAAGTGGCACTATTTGAAAGGATTATGAGGTATGGCCTTGTTGGAGTAAAGGTATCTTTGAGGTTTTTAAAGTCCAAGCTGGGCCTAGTGGTTCTCCCTTTTTGCTACCTGTAGATCCTAATGTAGACCTCTTAGCTCCTCCTCCTCTGTACTATAGTTCCTCGTGCCCTGCCCCCATGTAACTAAATTTATAAAATTGTAAGTAAGCTCCAGTTAAATGCTTTCCTCTATAAGAATTGTTGTGGTCATAAAATCTCTTCATAGTAATGAAACACTTGACAAAGGCAGGTATCATTTAGACAATCAATAGATGAGTCAAGTCAGTCACCGTAGACATGGCTCTAATAAGTGGCTAAGGTTAGGAAAATAAATATGAAAATTGTCAGTAGGTTAATGGAAATAAATCAATGAGATGGAATGTACTGGTTTTGTATGCATTTTTCTAGACAAAATAGCAATGAGCTCTTACAGTTACTGTATTGGCATAATTAGAGGTAAGGAGCTTAAGAGGGAATATACAAATGTATTCACCCTTACAGATGTGCCAAAAGGGCATGGGACGTTCTGGGTGACATATATTTAGTGCCTAAATGAACTTCACAAACTGACTGTGGAATCCAAGCCGTGTAATAGCTAGGGCAATGAGGTAAGGCACATAGACGGTAATAAAAAAATAAAAAATAAAAAATAAAAAATAAAAAAAAGCAGCAGGATCAAAGGATAATAGTTCTAGTTAGATTAAAGGATTCCCAGAGACAGTGGACTAAGATGTGAGTTGGTGGTCAGAAAGGGCCTGTAAGTGCTGGTAGTGATGAAGAGTACCTCAGCCTCAAGAGGACCTGTAGGAGAGTGAGAGTAAGCCAAGAGCACTACATGAGAAAGTCACCAGTTAGTCTTCTTTTGCCAATTTGCTAAAACATTTATTGCTCTGCCAGTAATTTAAAAAATACTTATGTGTATTTAAAAAGAATTACAGAATTTTCATCTTTGCTTACAAAATATATAGATTCATTTTCTGTGTAATTATAAACACTATATTTTTAAATTAATAAACTTCGATATGCCTATATCCCCCTTTATACATACCAATGATACCAATAAATTCAGTTTCTCAGTTGGATAGTACATTTATTTTGCTTTGTTTCTGTTATTTTACATTATCTGTAATGTTCCCTTTAAAAATTCTTCCAGACATGCTTTGGCATGTTTGCTACTCTCTGAATTTATTATCTGCTCAGATATTGTTGTAGTTTAAAAGTTGTCCATCTATATCTCTATTTGTATAGCTGTGGATAAGTAGATAGTATAGATATATGTGTACACGTGTATAAATAATATTTGTGTTATTGCATAATTCTTCATTTACTCACAACAGCTATCAGTCAAGATATTAACATTATTTTAAATTTTAGTTACTGCATTTTCTAAGGCTAAATTACTTTTTTGATACTAATCTTTTATTTCTGTATAATTTTCAATTTGCTTTAATGAAAATTTATCTTTGTTATAGGCATTTCTAATATATTGCCTGTATGTTTTTTTCTTCAGCTGATACATGATACTACTTCTGTATTTTTGTGTGGGCACCACTGGTTATATCTTTCTAACAGCTCTTCTTTCCACACACCTACACATCCACAAGCTTATGATCACTGACATCCTGTCTTTGAATGCTATTCTACTCACTGCGATTTCAGTTTGCCATCTCCAAGCCCAGAGAAATCTGCTGTAAGGTGTAAGATTTCAAGGGAGGGACATCCAATTAGAGATAGTTTCAGTAGTTTGGTGTGTGTGTGTGTGTGTGTGTGTGTGTGTGTGTGTGTGTGTGTGTGTGTCAGGAGTATGGCAGGAAGTCAGAGGTGGCCATTGAATGTCTTCCTTACTCATTATCCACCTTATAACTTAAAATTGTATGTATCCTTTACTATTTCTGCTTTTGTACACATGCGTCCAGTGCCCGCAAGGGGCAGAGCCACTGGATTCCCTGGAGCTGAACTTTCAGGTAACTCTTAGCTCCTCAGTGTTCTAGGAAGCAAATTTTAGGAAGCAAATTTAAGTGCTCTGTAAGAGGAGTACATACTTTTAACCAATTAGCCATTTCTTCAGATCTACACCTTATTTATGAAAACAGTGTTTCATACTTAGTCTGAAGAATGCCATGTGAACCAAACCGGGTGGCTAACAAGCCCCTGGGGTCCTCCTATCCCTTCCTCCCTACCACCAAAATTATAGAAATAACCCTAGGACCTGCTTTATATGTAGACGCTAGGGATCCACAGTCTGGTCCTATGGAGGCAGTAAACATGTCAGTGACTGAACCCTCTCCTTAACCCTGTATGTCTTGACAGGCATCTTGAGTCTGGTATCCCTGAAAGAACCCAGCGAGCTTTCAAAACCAGAGCTCACATGGATGAGTATTATTTTTTAGCTTTCTTGAAAGAGTTAGAGAGCTCTACTTCCAGCCCTAACTTCAAGAACTTTGTAACCTTGGGCCTGCCTTTTGTTTAACAGTATTTCAGTCCCTTTTACTTTCTCAGAGCGAAGTTCAGTAGCAAGGTTAGGAAAGAAGGTCTGTGTTGTGTACCCCTCCGCATTATCATTGGATTCTTTTCTGTTTCTTTTTATTATGAAGATCAGCTTGTCTTTGTGTGTTTGTAATATTAATTTTTATTTTATTATGTGATTGGAACTATTTTGAGTCAGAATATCAGTGTACCATCTTTTTTGAAACATTCGTTTTATCTAAATGTATTTTCTTGAAGGAGTATGTATTTATTTGAATAATGTAAGAGAAAATAAGACTTTACCTCAGTAAGTACTTACTTACTTACTTACTTACTTACTTACTTACTTACTTACTTACTTACTTACTTACTTACTTACTTACTTACTTATATATGTATGTATGTTCAGAGTTTATGGTAATAAGGAGTTATTACTATATAATAACTTGAAAGGACCAATTTTCTATTATTTTTAGCTAAACTGAAATGTACAAAAATATATTTGTAAGTCACTATTATGAATTGTAAAGATGTAAATCATGTTAATCATGTGAAAAATGAAGTATGAAACATAGCAATTGACAAATTACAATTGAAATTATAAAAATAGGACATTTTAATGAGGCATCATTTCTGTGCAAATTACTATTAGGGAGATGGTTTTTGAAGATGAATTGATTTAAGAAATGGTGGATTTCTAGACAGAGAATCATAGCGGCTTGAAGGTGGACAGGTTTTTATGAAATGCCAGAATGAATTGTATTTTGCAGTGTACAAGGTAAAATGAGTAAGGGTTAAGAGAGGCCAAGATATGTGCACAATGGAATGTCTATGTCCTTATGGTCTACCCACTGATACTAAGTCAATCTTTTCTTCTGCTGGAGAAAATTATTTAACGACATGTCTGTCCAAGTTTTTGAGACAATTAATTATCTATCTCTATTATAGGTTATCACAACAAGCCTCTCAACTCATTAGATGCTTATTTAATTACTTTCTATCTTCACCACTGATATAGAACTTTTACACTTGTTTTTAGGAAGCTTTGCAGTTGTAACTTACATAGTTTATATCTCTACATATAATCTCTTTTGGATGAATTTGAAACTCATGGGAATCATGACAGACAATTAACTTTCAAGCTTTTCATACACATATAGTTTAGAATGAATATTAATCACTAATGTTTATTAAATACATTCTAAATAAATCATTTTTAGTTTAGGTATTTTTGTTTTCCTTTTTTCACTTTTTCTTATTTTCCTATGCATAATTTTACTCAAAATCTCTTACTTTTTTCTGTAAATATACATTTACTCATAAAATATTCCAGATTAAATATATAAAAACACATTAATAACATAAAAATATCACATGAAAACTAGCTTCTCAAGATAGATAATATATTATTCAATAAGCAACCCATAAAACTTCATTCATTCTTCTGAATAATGACAGCATCTTAAAAGTGTCCAGAAAACATAATTCAGTCCATCACTACTAAAATTCAGTTGTACAAGGTAACAACTGTATGTCTAAGACAATGTCAGAGACAATATGCTGTCAATCACATCCTTTCTTTTATTACTCTCAGATAGAAGATAAACAAGAGGACTGACAGTTTTGTGTCCTTTGCCATTCTGTGTCACCATCACAGAAAAGAGAGTATTATGTCATTACTCAAGGCTGTCACATTTGCTGTATGTGCTCACACTTCTTAAAGCCACTTTCAGTTTAATTCCCATAAATAAATACAGGAGCTACATATTGATTACCTAGTATTTTATCATGAAAATATGCTCCTATCCTATAATATCATGCATGTTATATAATGTCCTTTATGCTCTCATCAAATCCTACAAAACCTTAAGGGTCGGTGTTTCATAGAGCTGCTCCTTTAAGATGAATGGTAAATAAGATATGCCAGTTTTTTCTTTTTTAAAATCAAAAAAGAATCTCTACAGGTAGCATATAAATCAAACCATATATTTATTTTTCTGTAACAATATTTTTCAATTTAGATACTTTAAGTTTTTAGAGATACTAAAAGAGATACCTCTAAAAATGTAATTATGTTTACTTTACAGGTGATAATTCTCCAATGATGTGGCAAATTAGTTCAGAACGCAGAAACCTGAGCTTTAATCTTGATAGAAAGTGAAGTAGCAAGCATAAGAATACTTTATCATGGAGAGTATTTTAATTAACATTCCTTATCTTCCTATATTTATTACTATATTTCATAGGATTTTATCTTTCCCTTATTGTCTAAATGTCTAAGTTAACAATGTTATTTGTGAGTTGTGATATGTTTATTGATAAAATTCATTCTAAATAAGTGAAATAGTTTTATACACAACAAACAGACAATAATTGTATCTGTATAAAACACCAAAAGCCTAACATTTCATGTTTAGTCTTTGTATTCTCAAGTTTTACACTTGGAAGTAGATAGGATGTAATTTAATTCGTAAGAGTTAGAGAACTCAGAGAAGTTCAAATACCCCGGGTGTAAAATTCTTAATTCAAAACCCACTTGATTGCTTATATATGAAGATTAGGTTATTGGATGCTTTATATCCTCTATTTTCAGGTAGGGAAAATCTTCTTCATGTAGTAAAGAGTATTCTTTGTTCATGAAGGCTTTCCACAATGGCATCAGAGCTAGATTCTTAGATCATTATTTTATTTGCAGTTTTTCTTATAAGTAAATAATACTATGTATATTATTTTTGTCTGAAATTCTTGGTAAAAACTTGAAATGTCGTCCCTTATACTGGAGAAAGTGAGCCACTCTTTGTAATTAGCAGTCAAATATTGTTATTATTTTCTCTGATTCAGTACTTTTAGATGATTTTCACAAGAAAAGTAAAAATTGCATGTATCACGTTTTACCCCATGAGGCTGCAGACACCACACAACTTCTTTCTCTTGCAGTATCATGATGGAAAAAAATTGGCTGTTACTTTTTTTTCCCCTTACAGCCTTTCTTTTCCAAACTAGTTACTAAAATTCTCCTTCCATTCGGGGTTTAATAAATTCAGGAAAGAAATAGAGGTTAATTATAGCTATTCAAATTATGCTGCTTTTCTGCCTTCAATTGCAGTTATCATCATACTGTTTTTCTCAGTAACGTCTCTTCGTGGGTACGTAATCATTTGTTTCCACTGTTCCTGCTGCCTTTTCTTCTTGTTCACAAAGGTTTCAATCTGGTCAGCTGGCTCATTACTTTCATTCAATTCTGTATTTTTATGGCTTTGTATTCTTTTGGTTTGGAGTTCAATTCTTCTCTTGTATTTTAATATGTTTTCATATCATTTTATTGTTTATTCTTTGTATATCAATGTTATGTTTACTTTGTTTCTAGCACTTAGGAAAAAGTAAAGTTTATATCTTCTTGCCATATACTGAATTTTAAACATTTTGAGATGTTCTTGTTCCTATAGCATTTCATATAATCCATTTGCCTTATGTTCTTATAGTTTGAAAAAAATCAAAGAACCTATTTTATTGTCTACTTATTTCAATATTTAATACTAACTTCATTATTAATTTCTCAACTTTGAAGTTTATGCAATGGGTTGTTAATTCTCTTGAAAACAGTGTTTGTCTACTGCAGTAGTCAGAGTTTATATCACAGAGAACTGAGTAAGCTCTACTTCTAAACAGAAGGGGAAAAGTAAAAACATCCTAGCAAGCACTAAAACTGTCACTAAAATGAATTTTATAACCTTCTCCCAGCCACTTGACAGTCTTTCAAAGGAAACCTCTTAAGATGTGAAATATGTTCTGTCTCTCTGGGCTTTTTTTTTTTTTCTTTCTGTTTCTCTCCGTGTGTGTGTGTGTGTGTGTGTGTGTGTGTGTGTGTGTGTGTGTGTGTGTGTGTGTGTGTGTTCACACTGTATACATGTCTAATTTCATAAATACATACAAATATAAATATCTCTATATATTTCTATATAAATTATTTCATTAAAGAATTAAATGATGTTTTTCTATCTATTTAGCATGTGATTAGGTGAATCTATCTTACTTAGATGTGTTCTCTTTGCCAGATGACTGGCGGGTCCAACTGGATTTAACCTTTTTCATGTTTTGGATAGCTTGGATAGAAAATTACATGTTCTTGACCAGGCAGAGCTTTCCCTTAAAAATCCTTAAGATAGCCCTGGTGAAAGGTACTGTAACATTCCTGTCTTTTATCATGTAACCCCAGCATCATTTAAGACCAGGCTGAAAGTGAGAAAAATATATAATTCATCTCCACAAAGAAAATGGTGATCTTAGTCCTAAAATGTTCACTAGAAAGGATTAGCATCTGAATTAGAGTTCAGATCCACTATTAAGTAGCCTCTAGGCAGGGGAATTAACTTAGTAATAGGTAAGCAAGCAGAGTTCCCTTATCTGTTCCTGGTTGAGAACCATGGTCATTCATGAAAAATGCGGAATGACCATATCCTATCTCTTGTAACTAACAGAGTTTAAAATGAAAAATACTCCCACAATCAATAGGCAGTATACAAAACGTGTCTGTTGCTTTTATATAGCTACATTGTAAAATTCAATAGCAAATTCATGTTAGTTTCCCATATAACATCAAATTTAACTACAGGGTTTACTTCACATTACTTCTGATATTTCTGGGAACTTAAAATCCTACATCTTGGTATATTGTTTTCTAATTATTTTCATTTTCTAATCTACCTAAATTATCATTGAAAAATACTGAATTCCATTGTACACAGGATAGTGTGTCAGCCTCAGATTCAATTTAAATGCTTGGGTTACCTTTGTACTGCAATTTTCCTACTACAGCATAAGCAGGCTGTGAGGCTGACTGAGTGATATAATTACAGATGCTTTCTCAAAACTCTCTAACTTGGAATTCTCTGGCTAATCAATTGATCTATAAATATTAATAAGATCTACAAAGATGCATCAACTTGCTTTCTGAAAGCCTGCTTGATTTATAAGACTAATTGTGTCATTATTCTTGCAATAATGAGAAACATTCAAATATTTGCTGCAGAAATTGATTATGAATATTAATAATTTTTAAATAGAAATTTACTCAAACATGAATGCGTAAGATGCTACAGTTCTATAGTCAGCCTACCTGAATACCTGTTAGTGCCCAGCTATGTAGTAGATGTGTGACTTTCATAATGTTACTTAACCTGTCTTTTGAGGGATTTTTATCTTTGGAAAAAATAATACTAGCCTCTAAAATAAAATATATTATAATGTGTCTATAGTACCAGCAACTTAGTCCAGATTTCAGGATACCTTAGTCAACATAGGAAAATCAAAAGGGAAAGAAACCCTCATAGCTCTCATATGTCTGAAAATCTACTGTCAAAGTAAGCAGGGTAACTATGTAAGATAATGGATGGTACATATTTGCTGATCCAACAAACAATACCTTGTCATCATCATCATTGTCTTCATTATGATATAATTTTATTATCTGAGAGATCATCTGCTCCTCCATTGAAGATGTGGTTGATAGTTTACCAGGCTCTCTAAGCAGCTCTGGATTTGATTCTAGTAATTTGATGTAAAAATTATTCTTTTTCTTTTTCTTTTTCTTTTTATTTTTTTATTTATTTTTTTTAGTTGAGAGATCCTAGGAAGCATTTGTTTGATGACCATGCTTTGGAATGCACAGAGAAATTTTTTTTAAGACATGCATCTGTCTTAATCTTCTCTGAATTGAACGATATCTCACATTCTTCCCTATGTGGCCTGTATTATTTTACATTATTTTAGTGCAAATGCTCACAGAGAGAGCTAGGATCTATGTCACAGTGTAGGATGACTGTTATGCTGTTATATATCCAAGGAAAATCCAGGCTCAAAGACTCTGGTTCCAGTCTCAAAGCACCATGTGAAAGCTATGGAGTCAGCATATAAAGAGCCTTTGAAGCAGTACACACACCACAGTATGGATTTTCCTCTTGAGAATTAGTAAGTGAAGTGTGAGTTCAGAGCTCTCCCTCTGGGTTTCAGAAGTGCTCTCCTCAGGATATCTCACTTCAACCTAAATACAAGGCAGACATTCAAGGCAACGCTGAAATGTTACACTTTTAATGCAATCAAATGTAATGTGTCCTTGTATTTTATATTCCATGTCATATATCTAATTTGATGTATAATTTTCATCTTTTCTATTTCTATTTTGTTGAAAATAAATTCTTTGCTCATACTAAATATCTAACCACAGTTTCCCCTCCCTTCATTCTCTCTCTTACTCTTCCCCACAGATCCACTTCCCCTCCATTTCCTCTTCAGAAAAGAGCAGACCCCCCACCCCCAAGAGAGAGTCAAACAGAATGAAACAGGATACAGCTGGACAATGCAAAAGCTCTTGTAACAAGGCTGGACAAGGAAACCTCGCAAACAGATGCAAGAGCAGGCAAAAGTCAAAGGCTCTTCCACTCCCATCCTTAGGAGACCCTCAAAAATGCCAGGCTAACAGCCATAGCATATTCAGAGGACCTGGTAGAATCATGCAGACCCTGTGCTTGCCATTTCAGTTCCTGTGAGCTCCTAGGAGCACTGCTTAGTGGAGGAAGTGGGCCATGTTCTCCTAGTGTCCTAAACTCCTCTGATTCTTACAGTCTTTCTGCCTCTTGTTCTGTGAGATTTTCCGAGCTCCAAGGGGAGGAACTCTATGTAAATCTCCAATTTAGACTCTCTCCACATTGTTGGTTTTGCTCGTGAGATCAGACACACACTACCAGCAATACAGTAGAGTTTATTCAGGAGAGCTACTAGGAGAGTACAAGGGCAGAGAAGCAGAAGAGAAAAGAGAACAGCTTTCACATGGTGTCTCCTTTCAAGAGAGCTGGAGGGCACAGAGTACATAACCATACCTAGGGGCGTGGCCTCAATAAGCAGAATGTTCTGCTGTGCAACATTGAGCTTACCATGTGGCTGCTACATGCCAGGAATTCTTATCTCACCCTTATGTTTATTATAAAAAACCTGAGTTTACATAGTGGGGCAAGGGAAAAATGAATTGGACCAGACTAGGGTTGACGATTCTCTTAAGGCTGTGTCAAGCTGTCTTAAGGGCAAAGTTTATCTTTGCAGAAGATAAGAGCTGTATCTTCTGGCAGTCAGTCTGCTGGGTACTGTGGCTCATTTCCTGAAGTCTGGGTGAGGTTAAGGCATGGGATGATGAATTTTGATTTTCTGGAGCTCAGAAAAACAAAACAAAACAACAACAACAAAACTATGAGTTAGTAGGAGAACCTTGGGAAGTGACACATATAGCCTGCTATTGCAGGGCCTGGAGGTCAGATTAAGAGAAGAGGAAGTTGGGTATTCTTTGTTTTTTGGTCTAAAATCCACGTATGAGTAAATACATCCCATGCCTCTCTTTGTGGGCTTGTGATACCTCACTCATGAGGATAATCTCCAAGTTCATTCATTTGCCTGAAAATTTTAGGATGTCATTTGTTTTTACTGATGAGTAGTACTTCATTGTGTAGATGTACCACAGTTTGTTTATCCATTCTTCAGTTGAGGTGCATCTAGGTTGTTTCTAGGTTCTTGCTATAATGTTAGCTATGAACATAGTTGAGCTAATACCTTTGGAGTACCAGTGTGTATCCTTTGGGTATATGTCCAATAGTGGTATTGCTGGATCCCTGGGGAGATTGATTCCCAGTTTTCTGAGGAAATGCCATACTGTATTCCAGAGTGGCTGTACAAGCTTACGCTCCCACCAGTGATGGAGAAGCGTTCCCCTTGCTCCACATTCTCTCCAGCATAGGCTTTTTGATCTTATCCATTCTGACAGACATAAGGTGATATCTCAAAGTTGTTTTGATTTGCATTTCTCTGATGGCTAAAGATGTTGGGTTGTTTAAGTGCCTTTCAGCCATTTGTAATTCTTCTGTTGAGATTTCCCTTTTTATCTCTGAATTCCATATTTTAATTGGATTATTTAGGTTCTTGGGCTCTAGTTTCTTAAGTTCTCTATATATTTTAGAGATCAGTCCTCTGTCAAATGTAGGGCTGATGCAGATCTTTCTCTATTCTGTAGGCTGTCACTTTATCTTATTCACTGTGTCCTTTGCTTTACAAAAGCTTCTCAGTTTCAGGAGGTCCCACTTATTGTTTTCCTTAGTGTCTGTGCTATTAGTGTTATATTTAGGAAGTCCTCACCCATGCCAATGTGTTGGAGGGTATTTCCCACTTTCTTTTCTATAAAATTCAGTGTAGCTGGATTTATGTTGAGGTTGTTTGTAGTAGTAGGGTTTCTCGGTCCCGGGCGGCCGAGACCCACAGACCTGCCGCCCAAGCCCGCTTAGCCGCCTAGCCACCCAGGCCCCCAAAAATGACTCAGACACTTATATTAACTTTATGCTGTTTGGCCTATGGCTCAGGCACATTGCTAGCTAGCTCTTACATCTTAAATCAACCCGTTTCTATTAAACTGTCCGCCACATGGCCCATAGCTCACCTGTGTTCCTACTTGTTTCTTCTTGGGCGGCTTCAGCTCGATCTGCCTGACTCCGCCCTGCTTCTCCTACCTATTCTCTGATTTCTCCTCCTACTTCTTCTATGGTGCCTGCCATGGCCCAAAACAGCTCCTTTATTTAAAGACTGAGATTCACGGCATACATAAACACATTCCCACATCAGTTGTTGATTCAATTGGATTTTGAGTTTTGTGCAGAATGATAGGTTTGGATCTATTTGCATTCTTCTGTATACAACCATCTATTTATGCCAGCAGCATTTATTGAAGATATTTTCTCTTTCTATTAAATAATTTTGACCTCTTTGTCAAAACTCAGGTGTTGATAGGTGTGTGAGTTAATGTTGGGGTCTTCGATTCAATTCCATTGATCCACAAGTCTGTTTTTATGCCAGTACCAGGCTGATTTTATTACTGTAGATCTATATAGTATAGCTTGAAGTCAGGAATGGTGATTCTTCCTGAAGTTCTTGTATGAGCAAGATTGTTTGTCAATTCTGGATTTCCTGTTGTTCCTTATGAAGTTGATTATTGTTCTTTCAAGGTTTGAAAAAAATGTGTTGGGATTTTGATGGGGATTGCATTGAATCTGTAGATTGCTTTTGGTAAGATTGCCATTTTTACTATATTGATCCTACCTATCTAGGAGAACGAGAAATCTTTCCATTTTCTGATATACTCTTCAATTTCTTTCTTCAGTGACTTAATTTTCTTTTTTTTTTGTCAAACAGGTCTGCTACTTGTTTGATTGGAGTTACACAAAGATATTTTAGCTGTTTGCAGCTGTTATAAAGGGAGATGTTTTCCTTGTTTCTTTTGCAGCTCTTAATATTTTCTTTGTTCTATAGGTTTAGTGGCTTGATTATTATGTGGCGAGCAGACTTTTTTGGAATGTCTAGTCTATTTGGTGTTCTGTAAGCTTCTTGTATTTTTATAGGCATTTCCTTGTTTAGGTTGGGGAAGTTTTCTTCTGTGATTTTGTTGAATATACTTTCTGTGCCTTTGAGCCGGTATTTTCCTCCTTCTTTAATTCCAACTATTCTCACGTTTGATCTTTTCATGGTATCCCAGATTTCCTTGATATTTTGTGTTATGACTTTTTTGGTTTTAGTGTTTACTTTAACTGACATATCTATTTCCACTATTGAATCTTCCATGCCAGAGTTACTCTTTTCCATCTATTTCATTCTGTAGGTTCTGGAAGACTGAAAGAATGTGTGGGGGTCTGGCTCTGACAGGTTGAGCAGATAGCAAGAGAAGCAAAGGAGCAGCTGGAACAGCTGGCGAGTGGATTCAGGCAAAATATGGGTGACTAAATGAAGTGAAAGCTCCTACCTCCTACTTTAGCTAAAAAAAAAAAAAAAAAAAATCCCTTCCCATGAGGGGTATGGGGCAGGTTGGATAGGGATATCTCTGAAAATACAATTAAGTGGCAGTGTCTGATGAGAATGGAATTATTTGCCTCCCACCCTGACAGTGGAGGCTAGAAAGAGTGATAAGACTCCAAAGCTCTGCAGGACCAAGCATGTGGTACTGGTGTCTAGGTGGAAGGAGATCGACTGCCCTGATACTGTTATAACTACCCAAGGCTCCCTTTTCTTGATGGCGGTGGTTGGGCTAGGGAAGCTCTGGCAGCATCAATTGCCCATGGCCAGGCCTAGGAGATCAGCTGGGGAGTGGTCCGTGTTTAATATCCCCTGCAACATGGGGCTAGGGAAGAGTCACATAGACCAGTGTTTCCCTTGATGGCACCCAGCAAAAAGCCTGAACAGCCTTCATGAGGCTGGGCAAGAGCAGAGACCAGTGGCTGAGTGTAGTATGGAGGTTTTTGTCCTGTTCTTTTGGGCCTAACCTCAAGGTTTAGGCCTGCAGACCCACAGACCCACAGAGACACACAGATGCTTACAATAGTTTTAGGCTGATCAGCCTAAGGCCCAGGCATATAACTTGCTAACTCTTAACCCTTCATCTAACCCATGACTCTTATCCTGTTCAGCCATGTGGCTGGGTAATTTTTCTCAGAGCAGCATAGTTGTCCTCTGTTTCTTCTGGCTTTTCTCTGGCATTCTGCTGCTTTCTGCCTGTTCCTAGAGTCTGGTAGCCCTGCCCACACTTCCTATCTGCCTTTGGCCAATCAGCACTTTTTATTAAACTCATAGGCGTGGACAATTATTTACAGTGGAACAACGTAATTACCCTACAGCAAGCTGGCCACACTTAGGTCTACTTGCCATGGAGGAGGTGAAGGAGCAGGTCAGATAGCTTTTGCCAGCAAGAGGCATCTTTTCTGGCATATTTTCTCATCTCTCCTGTGATCCACCTTAAAAACCAGCACTAAGACTTCTGCCTGTGGAGTTCAGTGGTCCCCTCTCAAGAGATGTGAGTTTAGCTCTGATGTTGTGGTAGCTCTGGGTAAAACAATGGACCATGATAAGTTGCCTTCCCTCAGCGTTCTCAGGATCTAAGTTAGTATACCGTGAGAGTGCCTTTGTGAGGCATTTAAAAAACTGGGATGGATTCTCTTGTTTATCTTGTACTATTTCTTGCATTTTTTCATAATTATTAGGCTTCAGAGCAGCTCTGCACAGACTTGCCAGTAAGGTGGTCACAAAATTGTCTCTTGCTAAAACCCACCTTTGGTATATTGTAATTCCAATGGGGATCTACATGAGACAGCATCACCCCTTCAGGAGTGTAGTGCATTTGTCTGATAGACCTCATCTGCATGAGTTCTGGCCTGTTCCCAAATTCGCCTTTGCTCTAGAGCCCCCCCCCACCCGCTTTGCCACCAGAGAAAGTTCTAATGAAGGAAACGAGTATAAACTTTCACTATCCTATCTATGCCAGCCACTTCCCACAGAGAGAGAACTGGATCAGGATTTAGAACTGAGACATGGAAAGAGATAGGGAGATTCTTTCCATCTCCCCATATACTTAAAGAAAGTTGGCTCCTGTAAACTATCAGGGTCCAACATGCTCTTTTGTAGCTATTTTGAGTTATTATATAAGGGGTCCTTAGACCATTTCTTTGTGCAGTAACGAATAAGCTTGGTGGTATCTAGATAAAGCAAAAAGGCTAAGCAGCTTGAGAGTCTCAAGAACACATCCTGGAGGTAAGGATGGAGAGATATTTTATAGCTGGCTCAATCTCTTTTATTGAGGCCCATAGGGGAATTATTCTACCACTAAATCTGGGATGTCACCCAGTCAGCAAGTGGTCCCGGGGACCAGCGCTAGCTACTGCTAAATATAATCATTAGCTCTTAGGTAGGCATTAGGACAAAGCCCCAAACAATGCTAACCACCATGGGAGTGGGCATAAAAACTAATGCTAGCTACCACTGGGCACTTGTCAGCACCTAGGATATGATAGGCATTAGGGCAAAGCCTGAACCAATGCTTGCCACCACTAAAATCTCTAGTTCGTAGGGCAGGCGCAAAACCCAATGTTAGCCACCCCAGGCACTAGTCAGCATCTAGGTTTGCATCCAGTGAAAGCTACCAATAGGCATTCATCAGCACCTAGGGTAGGCATTAGGGCAGAGCTCTGGGGACAGAGTCTGAGAGCAGGATCCAAGGATCTGAGCTGGGCTTCTATAGCAGGGAAATCCAGAAAAAATGTGTCAGGTAAGAAGGAATAGCCATGACCAGAGAAGATGACTAAAGACCAGAGTAGACGACTAAAATCCTATAGGAAAGACAGATGATCAACGGCCTTTTCCAGAGACTATAGTTGACGTTAACATCACCTGCTTGCCAAATGGAAAGGGAAGACTTACCAATTTGAGGACAATGGTGTTCAAACAGACTTCAGCAGGACAGATGGAAGGTGGCCTGATACTGGCCCTGGATCAGGATCTCCTGGCCTATGTGAACCTAAGTCTAGAAGAGAGCAAATCCGAGTCATGGCACCAACATGTTTTCTCACATGAGATCAGACACACACTACCTGAGCCACATTAGAGTTTATTCAGGAGAGTGGCCAGGCAAGTAGAAGGGAAGAGAAGCAGAAGAGAAAAAGAGGCAGACTTTGAAGAGAACAGGTGAGCACTGATTTACATAGCCTATGTGGGGTGTTCTGCCATGCCATGTTGGCTTTACCACAGTCTCTACATGCAAGGAATTCTTATTTCTCACCCAGCACCATGTTCAGTTATCAGACTATCACATTTACCACATAGCTACTACGTGTCAGGAATCCTTACATAGATAATGTAAGGATTGTCTGGTTGTACATTTCTGTACCCACTCCCGTCTTCTGCTGGAGGAAGTCTCTCTGATAATAACTGGACAAGGTACTGATTTGTAAAGTTCTGCGCATACTTTGAAAAAATTAGAAACTGAGGTATAATATAACATATAATATAAACTTGAATCTTAAAATACCCTACTAATAAATTCATACTATACTCTCATTCAAAAGACTTTTTATAAAATTACCTTTCATAAGTTATGAAATTCTTAATTTGTGTGTGTATGTGTGTGTGGTGTGTGTGCAGTTTTTCAAGACAAGGTTTCTCTGTGTAACAACCCTGTCACTGGCTATCCTAGAACTTGCTTTCTAGCCAAGGCTGGCATCGCACTCACTGGGATCTAGAAAGACTCTGCCCAGGCATTAAAGGCACACATCACCACCATCCAGCTGAATCACCACTGCTCTTCATGTGTTCTTAGCTCACATCTTTAACCACATTACTTTTGTCCTACTTATATCCCAAAACCTGACTTTTGTCCACTTTTAAATTTCCCATTGCATTTGTTAATACTATAGGTTATTATTTACAATGTCATGCAAAATACTTACTTTAAAATATATTGCAAATATGGGTATATAATTTAAATAATAATATGCAACATACACATTGAAAATGATGAGAGTAATTCTTAGATTATCAAATACCAGCTGACGGCTTTTGCAGAATGTGGCTGCCACAGAGTAACAAATTCCAGTAGTTGATTTTCTTGTTCAGTGAAAGTAGGTGGGTTTCTTCCATATGCACCATTGTATATGCCTTTCTTCTTTAGCATGACATATAATCTTCTTGTTCCTTTAATATAAACACTTTATGAAAGTTATACGTCATGGCATGTGGTAGTTAAATAGGTAGGTGTAGCAGCTCCATTCCTTATGTCTATGAGAACACCATTATATTGTAAGTTATTGGAAAGAAAAAGCACTTACAAAGTGTCCACCTCAAATATCACATCATTTTTTATTCTATAAATTTAGACCCACAGAGAAATACATAAAATTTGAAATGTATCACATGTAGAAAAATGTTTTATCAAAGAAAATAAGAATATGACAAATGACTTGGAAAAAAACGTTCTGGGATATCAAAAAAAAAAATGTCTGGTCAGTTGTGGAGAGAGAAGAGAATGCTGTGTTTGTATTCAGTCTGAAAATTATGTATGAAATTTTCCTCTTAACCTTTGTGGTTTTTCTATCACCAGTCTTACCTAATAAAATTACTCATATTAAGTATAGAACAGATATATGTTGAGTACAATTGTGAGGCATTCATCTCAAGGGAAAGCTTCAGGTAAACATTGTTTTTATTCAGGAAGTATGACTGTTGCTGCACATAATGTAGCATTTGGGCATTTGACACACATAATAAGTCATAATTGACATTTTATGTTCATGAGTTATTTAATCTTCAAGGCTTAAAAAATATCTGAAGTCTAAGGATGCCAAAATTGTGGTCTCCCACATTATGTGTGGGGCTTATTTATATTGATATTTACCATTCTTAGTATAGACCCCTCCCTTCTCATTTCAGATGTGCAGTGTTTAAAATAAGTAGATAGTTGAATGTTTCTCATTTTAAGTCAGAATTTCATAAAGTTGTCTGTTGTACTTTCATGTCATCTGTCAAAAGGTAGTATTCTTTACTTCTTGACACAGATTTTATACAGCAAAAATACACAATTAATAGAAGTGAAGTTCATCTTATCTTCACCAGGAGAAAGTCATATTGAAGAAAGAAATAATCTGGTGTAAGAAAAACACGTTTATCTTGGAGCTATATTGCATATATGTATGCATGTCTCTATTGTTAGGCCTGGGAGACATAAATATTAAGAAATGTATGGCCATGTTTTCCAAGTTGTTCAAAATTGATTTTATCATTCAACATTCTGCCTCATTCATCATCTCACAAATTTAGTTTGAAATCAAATGTCTAATAAAGCAGGTGTTTCTGGCAGTTTCCCGGGATGTCTTGCCTGACTTAACTGCCGCCTTGATGTGAACGTGCGCTCTTTAACGTATTCATGTTCTCAAACTATGCAAAGCCCCTGGATTCTCTCTGAAAAGGCTGAGCTCTGATTTGGCATTATAACGATGTGTGTGCTTTACTATACATGGAAGGGCTTCTGCTAATACAGAAAAATGATGATTTCATTATGGAAATCAAATATTTCCAATAGTGTCCTATTATCTTTCCTTGGCATCTCAACATTAAATGGGTTGTGTTATTCAAATGTTTTAACTTTTAAAACATCAATGTGTTGGGTTACTGTGTTGAGTCTCATTTAAAAATACATTGAATACATTTTGATCCAGAATTAAAACAGTTTTTTATAAACAATTCTAAAATTCCCTAAACAATAAACATACTTTTCTTGTATTGTATACTCTCTTCACAATTATAAAGTCAAAATTTAGATCAGGCCTGACAAATTCTGTAGATTCTGTATGTCCTACCATATTAAATATTCAGAAATTAATTAAGTCATTGTAAAATTCAGAGTATGCATTCATCTTTTCTGAATGGTGATATTATATGTAAGACATTGTTTTTAAATGTATCTTTATGAATGATTACTGGCAAATATCTGATTTGTATACCTACTATATAATTTTATATAATTAGACATTCAAAAATTTCTTGAAGTAAAAGGAATCATGACCTCTCTGCCTCCCACATTTTATTTCCTGCTCTCCTGCTGGGGTTCCCTGATCTCCTAGGGGAGGGACCTGATGTGGACCTCCAATTTAGACTCATAACGGCTGACTGTGGGTATCCACTTTTGTTCCCACCAGCTGCTGGAGGAACCTTCTCTGTTGGTGACAGGACAATGCACCAATCTGAGTATAGCACAATATCATTAAGAAAAATTACATTTTTTTGTCATTTTGCAGTGAATGATATGAGCGTCTTTTTATGGCATGGGCCTAAGTAAAACCAAACATTAGTTGGTCACTCATACAAGTTTTGTGCCACCATTGCCCCAACATATTTTGTCAGCAGAACTAGTTGTAGGTGGAGGCTTTTGTGGCTGAATTGCTGTCCAGGTTTCTCTTCCCATAGGCTGGGATGTACCTCCTAGTGCCAAAAAGAGAAAACAGGAAAGCATAGCCAACCAACTCAAGTAATCAGAGCTCAGATGGGTTCACAGATACTGAAGTTGCAAGCATGGGGACAGCATGGCTTCTGTCTTGGTCTAGTGGTTAAGATTCCGCGCTCTCACCATCACGGCCCAGTTTGATTCCTGGTCAGGGAACATAAAATAAAGAGAGAGAAAGAATGGGGCTTCCCAAAATCCCAGCAGCCTTTATCAATGGGGTTGGCCACACCCCCTCCAGGAGCCAGGGACCCTGGATAAGCATCTTCGGACCTTATCTGCTGACACCTGAATCCCACCACATCTCCCCATTTTGTCTAACTAAGAAGGTTCTAAACTAAGACTATGTACAATAGGAATTATTATGAGTTAGTAACCGTAAATACCTATTCTTTAACCCCTTCAAGACCTGAGAAGGAAGATGTATCACTTGAAAGTCAGAAGTACATGGAAGTAGTGGCTTCCAAAATTTGGGAGAGGACAGCAACACAGCTACCAGGACAATCACCTCTGGTTTTGTGTGTCGTTGGAGCATCTATCATATTGGCTACAGGCCTATGGTATCTGACAGATCTTCTCACAAGCAGGGCAATTTTGGAGGGACTGTCTTACCCTGTCCAGGCAGGTTTAGTCAGTCTCCATTCATCAACTTCTTCATCCAGCTTGGACACCATGTGTGTACTGTCAGCAATCAAGGTAAGGACAGTTCCTTACTCAACCGGCCATTCTCTGCCAAAAGGACAAACTCCAATGGAGTATCCTCAATGCTCATACCATCTCTGGAAAGGAGCAGTGACACCAGGAGTCGTCGTGTCTCTCATGGCCGAATTTCAAATGTTAAATGCCATGTTCTCTGGGTCTATGAAATGGTTGAAGATTCCTGTCTATCTATGATATTCTAACCTGTATCTGAGATGACTGGGATATGGTACTTTAAGTAATGTTGACTGTAGTTTTTATCGTCTTAAGGAATAAACCCTGTACTAAAAATTAGAATACCTATATAAGGGGTGTACAATCCCTGAACAATGACCTTTAGTATGACCATCAAACATTAGCCAGAAGTATATTACTATGTAAAGTGGCCACAGCATTTTAGACATGTATATAAATATATATCTAAACAGAGGTATATAAAACATCTTGTGCACAGCATCTACCAGGTCCTCTGCATATGTGTTATGGATGTTAACTTAGTGTTGTTGAGGGATTCCTAAAAGTGGGAGCAGGTGTGTCTCTGACTCTTTTGCTTTTAGATTGTCTTAGGACTCATCTCCTATTAGATTGTCCTTTTCTAGCATTGATATAAGGGCTTTTGTCTTATTGTTTCTTTTTTTGCACAGTTTGGCTGTTGTCTCTTGGATGCCTGCTCCTTTCTGAAAAATAAACAAAGGGGGAGGGGGCAATTTGAGGGAGAGTGGAGAGGGTGCTCTGAGAGTGGAAGGAAGAAAAACTGTGACCAGATGTATTGTTTGAGTAAAGAATCTATTTTCAGCAACAACAATAATAAAGGAATCATGACTAAGATACTTTTAAGTAGCTCTGATCTAAATGGTTAAGGCAAAAGGCCAATGAAGATTAAAATCTGCTTTATATTTTTCTTTTCCCATATGAGATGTTATAAAACAACCCTACTTACTTCTTTTCAGAATAGTGAATTTGCAGTGTTTGAATCCATATACTTGACTATTTGTAAGTATAAGTCACTATAATATAGCAGGGAATTTAAGGTTCTCTTCTGCTGTCAGTTAAATGGTTAGAATTTAGTTTAGATATTTAGAGGTATTTAAAACAATCTAATAAAATTAGGTTAAGATATATTCTAGAAATATATCTTATCTTTAATTCAATCTCTATTAATTATGTTTGCTATTATGTAAGTAAAAATAGTTAAGACTTAAGACCAAAAAAAAAAAATCAACCTTTCTTTTAAGTCTAAATTCATAAGTTAAAATATTAAGTAAGATCTATTCAAACAAAACTTCCAAGTCACTCATGTTTAGAAGTATGTCATTCTTCCAAACATTTTTCCAAACATGTCTGCATACGTTTTTCTTGCTCTCTTACACTCTGAGCTAATTTAGTGTGTGAATCTGCCACTGTATTTACTGCTCTACACTGCCACTTATTTATGCATTCAACTATTAAATAGAGGGAGTGGGTATTGTATTTAGTGCACTGGGATAATTGCTCTGGGCAGTTGGAAGTTTTTCCTACACAGCTAAAATACTCAAAGTTTATCATGCCATAAAGCTTTAAAAGATGCAGATAAGGATAAAAATAATGGACCAGAGAGGGCTTACCTGGATCACATCACTGTCACAACTCTAGGGACCTAACATAAGACTCTTATATGCTTTGAAATAGACAAAAAAGAAAAATTCATCAGAAAGGACAACATTAATTAAGTTGAAAGACATGTTTGATTCAGGTCATCAAAAGTATAATGTATGTCCTTTCAAAGGAGCACTGTGCCCATAATGGAAAAAAATGCCCATGGATTTTTCTGTTACTTTAAAGATGAATGGGAAAGCAAGAGAAGGAATGTGGACATTATTAGAGATCTAGGACTTTATGTTATATGGCAGCTTAAAGGTGATCTTGCAGACAGAGATTACTGCAAGGATGTGGGTGTGATATAGCAACTGTTTTGGTTTACAATATTATAAATTTGAGTTTGGGAATAGAGGGATTTTCTCAGGACTAGTCCTGAAGGCAAGGACAGAAGACCACGCTTTTAGAAGAGGCCTAAAGAACAGAAAGCACAGAATTTATAGTTCTTCTTCAGACACTACCTTTTCCAACACAGATTTGTTTGTGTCTAGTACATTTTGTGTTTGGCAACATTTTGCTTTTTCAAATGTTTTGTAATCGGAGATTATAAGTTTTGAGTTTTTACTGCCTCTCATTTCATACACCTGCAGTGGGAAAGGCTAATGTTTAAAATTTCTGGTTCTGTTGTGGAAAGCCTTCCTTCAAATAGCCACATACTTCTCTCATTTATTGCCGAGTCTTGGTTCATATTTCTACTCAAAACTTCATTTTCTATGGTTTCAGTAAGATGCAGCACAGCCTAAAATGTCATCTACCAAATAATAGTTCTAAAGAAATGGTTGTTTTTACCATTTTTCCAGAAGATTGATTTAGATTGTTTTATGTTCTCTGACTGCAAGAGAATAAAACAGAAAAAGAATCACTACCTTGATCCTTTATCTGGATGCTTTAGATGAAACTCCATGGCCCTACTACAAAGGACAGAAACATTTAATAAGATTTTTGAGCTATAAACAAATGAAAGCACTGCTAATACTATCAGTGAGTAGATTTTCCTTCTTTCTTTATATCATTTTACTTCATATATTTTTGAGATTTAGTATAATTATATCATCTCCCTTCTCTTTTTGCCTTCCAAACCCTCCTGTGCGCCAATTCTTAGATTATATGATGACATTATTCATTCCTTCCCTTTCTCTCCTCCAAATCCTCTCAAAAATTCTTCTGTCTTCTCTTTCAAATTTGTGGCATCTGTTTTTTCATTAATCGATGTTACATGAATTATATATACGTGTTCATACAATTACAGCATACATGTATATATAATCCTAAATAAAACATTCTCAGTCTATATAATGTTAATTGCATGTATGTTTTCAGGACTGATCACATAATCAATTGATGTATTTTTCCCTGGAAAGTCAATTCCTCCAACTCTCAGCATTTTTTAACTTCCTGTAGATTTTGTATAAGATAGAGGCCTCCTCTTAATCATGGCCTCTAGCAGCCACCTAAATTCCCCACCCTAATAATTTTTAAAAGGTATGTAATCACTTATATTAAACATAACATAAAAGAGGGAAAACACTAAAGTATATGAATATTGTTAGCTGCTTCTTTCTTGCTTGGTTTTCTATTTGTGTGGCATGCTGGAGATTCAACCCAAGGTCTCATGCTTAGTAAGTAGACCCTTTACTATGCAGACACCCCAGAGCTTGCCTCCTAAGTTCTTAGTTGAAAGATGGTAGATAAATTAAATGATGTCTATGTTAAATCAATTTGCTTTAAAATTAATTGATATATAAATTACTAAGCATGCCAGTAACTTTCTTACCAACAAAGGCTCAAAAAAGAGCTAAAATTCTCTAATCCTAAATGTCTTAGGAATTTTATTTTATCAAGCATGAAACCTAAATATGCATTTATATAATTGATGAACCATTTAGACTAATGGTGTATTGGGGAAATAATTTTATCTATAGTCAAGTACTATTTAATAGATTCTTACTCATTGGTCAGTGCTTCTTTGCAGCTAAGATTAAATTCTTCAGAACTTGGAGCTTTGAACCATTTAATCGCATTCCTAGTTGGTGACAGACACCTAAAGGTTGATGAGGTGTGACCTGAGAGTGGTTTCCCGAACCTATTAGCTCATTTATTTAATCTTGGTGAAGAGTTATTTAACTACAGACATCCATTTCTACTTCTCAATTATTCCTGGAGAATAGTTTAAATATTTTTGAGCAAAATATTTGAGTTCTAAAAAAAATGAACAAATTACATTAGGAAATGAATACAATTGTGTTTTCAAATGGCTCTTTTTTAAAGAATGAATTTGCTTCAACAAATATCGTAATTATTTTATTATTATATATTTGAAACCTATTATCCACAAAGTTTGAATAATTATTATGGTATCTGATAAGTTACCACAGTTTGTATTCACTTGAAAACTGACAAAAAATGGCAATATTTTTAAATCTCACTTATTTGACACTACAAGCATTTCCAGCCAACTTGTTAAAAATTTACTTTTAGCATGGGGCTTCTACCTCTTTATGTCCATCAGTGTCTAAAGGGAAAATGGAAATTTTATTTTAGTTCCTTTTCCATGGGGATCCCATGGAGACATACTGAAGAGGACTTCATAGTTCAGTTCTTTCTCACTCTGTTCTTATCATACATAGGCAGAGTTTAGTTCTCAGTGTCAATTCAATAGCCTTTCACAGAATGCCTACTGCGCAGATAGCTCTGGCCCAGGGTGCCGAGATAGGGAGACAAGCTGCTTGTGCACAGGGAACCCATTCAGTTGCACTGCATCCCTTTTTGGACTACTGTGGGCTTTTATTTCTTCTCTTACACTAAAGCAGTTTGAAAGTAAGTTAATAGATGACATCATAGAATGCCTGGACTTGAGAAGATTCACACTGTGGACATAGAGTTTGTTTAAAGCATTCATTTTAATGAAAATCACATTAGTCAGTTTTATTGTTTAGCCAATGAACTCAAAGGAAAATTCCAGGATAAGACAGTAAATTAACTAAAGCATCGTAGGAGTTAAAATATTCAATTTAACACTAAGATTCCAAACTCAAAATATTTTCAAATTGTCCCTGTAAATTTAGTTTTAAAACAATGAAAATATTACCTGATACCATGGATTCTCCAGTAATATACACAATGAGCACAACCCAATAACTACCCTCTCAAACACTGATTCTCAATAAGAGGGTCAAGCCCCCATGTGGGCTGCATAACAATTGACAGTGGCAAAATCACAGGTGTAAAGGAGCCATGAAATCACTTTATGGTCAGGGTCACCACAATGCTAGGAACTGTACTTACGGGCTGCAGCATGGAGAAGCTCAAAGCCCCTGCTCTTGATGCCTGTGTCCATGCACGTCTCAGCTCGGTGAATACCAGAAAGTTAGCTTTTAGCCCATGTACCTTATTTAATCTTCAAAGTTTATATTTGTAGGCCTGGAACAATTTACCTTTTTTAATATTGAAATTTAATTTAATTTTAATTCATATCAATATGGATTTTAGAATTACTTTGCTATTTCACATTTTTCAGTGTCTGGATCCTGTACATGTATGGAGTTTTGTTTTGTTTTTTAATTAGTGAAAGGTTTAATTATTAGGTTTTTTACCAGCTTTTCAAACTTCTTTTCTTTCTTTTCTCAGGAGAACATACTGGCAATAATGTCAGATTGCTCACAGTCACTAAGACTGTGCTGTTTTCTGTGTCCTCTTGGTTATTCTGACGAGATGAAATCTGATGTTTTAACTTTAAGTGTTCTGGGTTTTTTGATTGTTTGTTTTGTTTCTAAATACTGTATACTGAGTATACCTAGAAATGATTAATTTGTGTTATTGAAATTTTCTGTGATTTTTAAAATTTATTTAAATATTGTTTAAAATATTTATTGTGTAGGTTGACATAAAATGTAATGGGTTTTCTTACATCACCTATGATATTAACAACAAACATCATCTCTTATCTCAAAAGAGATCAGAGAGTGTTTATTCAATTTATCTATTCTAAATGCTTTACCCTGTAGTCACACAATGTTTGTGCACACCAAGACAGGTAGTTTATGAGTAATCAGGGGCCAAAGATAGCCCAAGATTATTTGGCTCTGAACCCATACCATCCATCCATAAGCACTGAGATCTAACCATTAATCAGGCTTGTAGCAAGTAGATGTGAGGATATTTGTATGTGTGTCAACTTTGGTTTCCAGCATCTTTGTACACAAGTGTTATTATGCTTTGTTCACTCATGCCCTTCACTAGGGTGGATACTCACTCCTATATTGTTCCCATTTTTAGCCAGTTCTGTGTATACCTGTCCAGTCAATTCCCAATTCTGCTTTCCTATTACATGTATTTTACTAACCTCTCCACTCTCTACATTTTTTATTTTATTTTTATTTAGAAAGTTTTGTTCCACACCAAACACTGCTCCCCTCCCTCCTCTTCTTCCAATCCTCCCTCATCTCCCCACCACATCACCTCATCCATTCCCCAGGGAGCACATAGAATCCCAAGGTGAATCAATTCAGTATGTGATATCCAGTTGCAGTAGGTCCAAGTCCCTCCCTCCAGTATCAAGGCTGAGTAAGTAAGGTGTTCCTCTGTAGAGAATGGGCTTTGAGATGTCAGTTCACACACCAGGAATAAACTCTAGTCCTACTGTTAGAGGCTCCACAAACTGCCTTCACCATTTGACTGTCGTCTACATTCAGAGGGTTTAGTTCCTTTCTGTGAACATTCCTCAGCTGTCATTTCAGAGTCAGGGAGCTTCCAATAGCCCTTGTCAGCCATGTCTGTGAGTCTCCTCCTCATGATCCTGGTCCCTTTCCTCATATACCCTCTCCTCTCTCTTCAGCTGGACCAGGAGCTCAACCTAGTGCTTAGCTATGGATCTCTGCTCTCCTCTCTCTTCAGCTGGACCAGGATGTGGGATATTGTGTTGTTTCATTGTAAATAATTATCCCACCCACTGGTTTAATAAAAAGCACTGATTGGCCAAAGGCAGGCAGGAAGTATGGCGGGGCTGCCAGAGTAAGAGAACTCTGAGAGCAGGAAGCACAGAGCAGAATGCCAGAGAGAAGCTGGAAGACGCAGAGGACAACTATGCTGCTCTAAGAAAAGGTACTGAGCAGCATGGCTGAACAAGAAGAATCATGGGTTAGATGAAGGATACAGAGTTAGCAAGTTTTATACCTGGGCCTGGGGCTGATCAGTCTCAAATTAATGAAAGCATCTGTGTGCCTCTGCGCGTCTGGGGGTTTGCGGGTCTAAACCTTGAGGTTAGGCCCAAAAGTCAGGGCCAGAAACCTCTTACTACACCAGGAGCTCAGCCTAATGCTGCTTTTGACTTCATCAGTTGCTGGATGAAGGATCTATAATGACAATTACACTGGTAATTTATTTGATTATAGAGAAAGTCCTGTTTAGGCACTCTGTCCACTATTGCATGGAATCCTAGCCTGGGACACCTCATGGGTTCTTGGATGCTTTCCTTAGCACCAGGTTTCTCTCTAACTCCACAGTGGTTCCCTCTATCAAGATATCTATTTCTTTGCTCTCCCTCTCTGTTGCTCTTCCCACTCAACCCTCTCCTTCTGTCATGATCTCTTCCCACCTCCTCTTGCTCCCTCGCTCATATGATCCCAATTTACTCAGATCTTCTATATTCTCCCTTCCCAGGGGAACCTCCTGTTACTAACTGCTCAAGTTTGTGGATTTTACCCTGGTTATCCTTTGCTTTATATCTAAAATCTACTTAGGAATGAGTACATACCATATCTATCTCCTGGGTCTGTGTTACCTCTCTCAGGATGATACTCTCCAGATCCATCCATTTGCCTGCAAATTTCAGGATTTTTTTTAACTGCTGAGGGGAATGATCTTTAAAATATATAGAAAAGTCAAAATACTAGAGGCCCAACCAAAAAAAAAATTCAATTTAAAAAATGGGTTCAGAGCTAAATGGGGAATTCTCACAAGTAGAATTTCAAATGGAAGAAAGACACTTAAAGAATTGTTTAACATCCTTAGCCATCAGAGAAATGCTAATCAAAACAACTCTGAGATATCACCTTACACCTGTCAGAATGGCTAAGAACAAAATCACAGAGGACAGCCTATGCTGGAGTAGATGCAGAGCAAGGGGAACACTCCTCCATTGGTGGTGAGAATGTAAACTTGTACAGCCACTTTGTAAATCAGTATGGCGGTTCCTCAGAAAATTAGGAATTAATGTCCCCAATGATACAGCAATACCATGTATTGATACATGCAATACCTAATGGATGCACAGTCTTACCCAAGGGCATTATCTCAACTATGTTCATAGCAGCATTATTCATAATAGTCAGACATAAAAACAACCTAAATGTCCCTCATCTTGAGAACGGATTTAAAAATTGTGGTACATTTACATTTTCTACCTTCTTTAGTGTCTGTTTCCTTTTCTCTTTCTCTGTCAATATTTCATTTTAAGTTTTGAACACACAAACACATGTGGAAATGTACACACATACATTTGTGTTTTTATACTTAGATTTTTGCCCTTTGAAAAAAATATAAATCTGTCTTTGTTAATGCAACATTTTAGAATATGATTTAACACTGTGCACGTTTTCTTGCAAATATTATTTCAGTTATTTTATTGCTACATAAAATTACATTATATATGCATATATACGTATATATATACTGTCTTTTCATGTATTCATTTGTTACTGGAGATATAGGTTGGTTTAATTTTCTAGTTATTATTTTTTAACAACCTAATTTTTTTGCTAACTTTTCTATTTTTGTGTTTGTTTCACAATAATTAGTATTTGCTTGCTAAATTATAGTTAGAGTCATAATGGCTGATTCAAAATCTTTGTCAGAAACCACAATATCTGATTCTTCTCAGTGTTGTTTCCTTGGCCGCACTCCCACAAAAATCATAATTGTTTTAGTATTTGTTGTGCTCAGTATCATATTTCCTTGCCTCATTGCTGTGGTAAAATTACCTGACAAGAGCAACTTGAGGAAGACAGTGTTTATTTTCAGTTACAAAAAAAGTGTTCATTTGTCTTACAACTCTGAGGAACACTGTACATGGGGTAAAGAATGGTACCAATGCAGTAGTTCCAAAAGGCAGGTGGAACATTTCATCACAGTCAGAAATCAGAGAAGGGTTTAGCTGGCTTTTTTTCTTTTGTTCAGTACAGGACATCAGCCTAAGGGATGGTACCACCCTTATGAAACATGGGTTATCTTACCTCAACTAATCTAAATTAATTTATCATAGTAATGTGCTGAGATGTGTCTTTTAGGTGATTCTAAATTCTGTCAAGAGTGTAAATAATATAAATAACCATAGCAATGCGAGTGCTATATGAATTATATCCTGGGATCGTTGTCTGCTACATCAGAACAGTGTGTTATTAGAATAGAGGATAACTTCTAGGTTCATTCAACATGTTTGAAGAGTAGCACATAGGTCCTGGTTTGCAGTCATATTTTGTGTATGCTTCTCAGAAGAGTACAGTTTTTGAGACTTTGGTGTGCTATATGGCTTAACTGGCTTATTTTGGTTAATGAGTTAACATTAATTTCTGCCTTAGACTTGTCACTTTAGAGAGCAGATATTCCCTTGGTGAGACTGTCTGGTGGTGAAGGTAACAGGGTTCCAGCAATGTTCTGATTGTGTTCTTTTTCTTTTGTCTCTAATGGGACAAGTCACAATACATGGGGGATGTAATTGATTTCTGGGACTGGATCTCAGTGAGAAAACTCTTAGCTATCTCTTACTTGATTTTAGATTGTATTGCTATTTCTTAATGAAGTACATGGTAAACTTTCATGTTTCCTCCCCAATTGAGTAAAATGGTACAAGATTCAGTAATATTCTAGCAGATGCTCTAGATGTACCTGTAATAAAAAAGAAAATTTAACCTAAAATATATGTTATCATAATATACTATCCAGTCTGTGTAAATTTAGACAACAGGTAAGTCACAGGCAATTTTTATCCAAATGTCACTTCTGGTGTAAATAATATTCAGTTAGTGTCTCTATGACAGAAGCTGTTTTGTTTTTATTACACAAAAAGTATGTGTTGGTGTTTGGAAGATTGTTAGCAGTTCCAGTTTCCAAGATGTATTTGACTTTCATTTTAATAATATTCTTTGCCACTGGCATTCATTCTATTAGAAATCATGTGAAAAATATTTTTATCACCGTCAACCTCCCTCTTATTCAAAAGTATTATCCTAGATTTTACCATGTAAATAAACAGCTATTCCTTCAATGATTAAGGAACTCTTAATTATTGATTTTACATATATATATATAATCATTTTTAATGTATTTCAGGAGGTAAAAATGGAGTGAATAGTTAAATAAAGTATCCATTGTGTAGTACTCAAATCTACCTTTTAAATATGCTTACTGTTTGCTATTTACATTTTTAATATTTTTGTTGTTGTTTCCAGCTTTAAGGGACAATAGGATCGAGCTGGTTCGCGCTTCCTGGCATGAGTTGAGCATCAGTGTCAGCGATGTGTCTCTCTCTGATGAAGGGCAGTACACCTGTTCATTATTTACAATGCCTGTCAAAACTTCCAAGGCCTATCTCACGGTTCTGGGTAAGTGCTGGAGATAACACCATGTAATCACACTCCTGGAAAGATGTGCACTGCTACAGTACAGTTCAATCAGAAATTATTTATTGAACATCAAATCAATAGACATAATTTAATATATTGCTGCTTCACAGAAAAAGACATTTACAAATCACTTAGTTGCTTTAATTTTAGAAATGGATGATGGGAGATTCAAAGGTTAAGGTGAATGCCAGGAAAGCATAATGCAATTTTGTGCCTGAGGTATTACTTTGATGTTTTTGTTTGTTTATTTGTTTTTCTTTTTTCCCAATTAATTTTATACTAAAGTCATGTACATGCTGTGTGATTTGGAGCCATTTAAGAAGCCATAGACTACTGAGCACAATGACTCTAACTTGTGTGTAACGTGTGTTTTTTATCTTACTGTCTGAGTCACCTGATGGAGACCTTCCCTAATAACCTGTGGCTTTCAAAACAACCTCTTTTTGTACTGTAGTGCATTTAAATGGTCTTGACATTTCCATGTGTCTCTATTTAAAAGAAGAAAAATGTGTATTTTCTAGATTTGTAAATGAAGCACATAATGTCACTTGTGCATGCAGCTTGTAGCTTCCTTGTGCTTTTATTCTCGAAGTATCAGGCTATTTTCCCAAAGGTTAAAGTGACATGAAAAAGCAATGCATTCATAGAGATTCGGAGGCAATAAAGCTGCAGCTCAGAGCTCATCGACTCCACAGTGCCCCAGTCAGCCGAAATAGCTGCAGTCCATTGAAACGCACCTGTGTACTGAACAAGTTTGAGAAATTTAAAGATTGATTTTTTTCCCTTTTTGCCCCTAGCTTGCCTTCCTTTTTAGATAAAGACACAGTGTTGCATTTAAAATAGCCAATGCATAACATCCTTTTGGATAGGAATATTAAAGTTAATCCAGCTAGCAAATTGGTTCTGTGCTTGGGATGTGAAATATGTTTCATTGCAAGTACCACTGGAACCATTTCATAAAAATCTTCACAAGTTTGCTGTTCAGGACAAGATACATCCACTAGAGTGGAGTGTTCCAAGATAACAATTGCTTAAGGTTAATGCGTTCTTCTGGAGAGCCAACTCAAGACTCAAAGAATAAATGATTGGAGAGTGAAGTTTATTAAATGGCAGGATGACATTGATTTTTTTTAAGGCTATAAAGGTGAGCACACACAGGTTAACTAGCTAGTTAAGAGAAGTAGGCTTATTTCTCTGTTATCTTTGTTGTTGTTTAACTTTGTATTTCTCATACTGGAGTTTTATAATATTCTTACATTTGAATCTTCTCAAAGTTAAGTTATAAGTAGTATAATGAGGACAATTTCTCTGCACCTTTATTGATGCTACATGATACTTTAATAGACCTCCAAGCAAATAATTGAACAATAGAGCATAGAAAATGTGTGATATTCATGCTGTGGAGATCATTTGGCAGGTAAAAGACACTTCTTGCAGAAGCCTGATCACATGACTTTGGATACTTAGAACCCTTGTAAAAGCCTGATGGGATCTGAGGACCCAGCATTTCTGTAGCTAAATAGGAGGCAAAGATGAAGAATTCTTCGAAAGCATGTAAACCAGCCAGCCTGGAGAAGCTGTCACAGTGCTTGACAGAAAATTCATGCTTCAAACAAGAACAAGGGTTTTCCTATGACTTCCACATACCAGTATGACATTTGTGCAGCCTCTTACATGAACATGTAAACATCCATTCACATACACACATATTATAAACATAAATACAAATTTTTTAAATACATGATATTCTGTTTCCAATGGCAGTCTACCTTCTTAGGGTATCATAATGGTAAGTCACAAAATATTTGAATGGTTGTATTTATAGCTTACAAAGACAGGTGAGGAGGTGAAATTTTAGAGTTAGTGTTAAAAACCACTTTGAAGTATGTACATTTTAATGTTCTTTTGGATGCTCTGTATGCATATGTACTATATCTGAAGAAATTTATTTTATCATATAGGATATATTTTACAGTCCCTGGTATTGACACTCAGTCTCCTTACTTGATTATATTTCAGGTGTTCCAGAGAAGCCTCAGATTAGTGGATTCTCATCACCAGTCATGGAAGGTGACCTGATGCAGCTAACTTGTAAGACATCTGGCAGTAAACCTGCAGCTGATATAAGATGGTTCAAAAATGATAAAGAAATTAAAGGTAAATCATAGGGAAAGTCTTCAAGTCAACATTAATATGCAGAAACTAGAATCCTATGTTGTTGTATGAGGTTTCTGGCCTGGACTTTTGGGCCTAGCATCAAGGTTTGGACCCATAGATCTGTAGTCACACAGAGACACACAGATACTTACATTAATTTTAGGCCGATTGCCCTAAGGCCCAGGCATATGACTTGCTAACTCTTTACCCTTAAACTAACCCATGATTCTTATCCTGTTCAGCCATGGGGCTCACTACCTTTTCTCAGAGCAGCATAGTTGTCCTCTGCATCTATTGGCTTCTGTAGCATCTCTGGAGTCTCTGTGGCATTTCTGCTTTGTTCTTCCTGTTTCCAGAGTTTTCTTAGTCTGGTAGCCCCACCCACACTTCCTGTCTGTCTTTGGCCAAGCAGTGCTTTTTATTAAACTCATTGGCAGGACAATTTTTACAATGTAACATCATAAATCCCCTACAATGTGTTAAAATAGAGAATTCTCTATATTTATCAAACTACACTTTCTTACTAAATATAATTCAAAGGAGATTTACCAAAATCTTTGTAGATAATTTCATGAAGTATAAAAATATCATCACTGTGGAGTAGCAAGATGGTGCGGTGAGTATAGAGGTCAGATGCCATCCTCCAGATTAGAGTTCCAACCCAGAAAATGACGTGATAGAATTAGAACACAATCCTACAGGCTGTCCTCTCCATATGAACACATTTGTGCCTTGCCCTGAAACACACACAAAATAAATAAATAGTAATGTTAGGTAGAATCATAGTGGACTTCAACTTCTGTTTATAAAAACACAAATCTACAACTAATATACACTTTATACAACACAGACAAGAAAATAAGTTAATGTAAGGGAAAAATATAGATTTATACTTGAAAACAGAGAGCAGAATGCAAACCATTATTTCATCTCTTATAGATATGATATATATTATTATCAGAGAGATGGTAAGAGTTATTTCTTCATCTTATAAACTTCTGGGATTATAAAGCTTTGAAAGAAAAAAATCTAAGTATCAATAAATCTGATTACTTATCGAGTCCTATAACTTTAAAAAAAATGGTTTGTCTCAGTAAAAAAAAATAATGATAATTTAGAAATTTGTACAGATTTCAGGCTTTCTCTGACACAAACAAGCATACATAGTTTGAGGTTTTCAAAAAAACAGCATTAAGAGGAAATTGCTAACATATGATTGAATTACATAGTTCATACTAGTATGACTGCTGTGTCTTTGACTCCATGTGACTATGTTAGGACTGATAACACATATACATTAATAATAATATTATGATAATTCTTTATGGTGATTGTTCAAACAGGTTGCCTATGGCATGGTAATAGTATATGTAATTCTTGGACTATTATGTAAGTCATGCTATGACAAGCGTTCTACTTACTTTTACATGAAATTCTTATCTTCTATTAAATTATTTGATTCTAAGTAATGAAAATAAAGTTCCAGCATGTGGATTTATCATACCAAGATTGTAATCTATAAAGTTATTGTCATCCATTTATCATCTATCTACATTTATACCCCCAATAGTATCTTATGAATAATTTTAACCTTAATTATAGTTTTTGTCTAACTTACTCAATATTTTTTAAGAGAAATGTACAACACAAAACTGAAACTGGACATTATACCATTCTAACTAAACATTTATATTACTATACACCATGAATCTTGTATTTCAGCATATTTAATAACATCCATCCTAGCATTGATGTTTTGGGTAGATTTTTCTGGACCTAGTCATATCTTTTCGAAGCTAATACCTCATTTTGCTTTTCTAGTTACCTGACTGTGACTAGAATTTGTTTCGGTCAGTTTTCCGTAAAGCACTTCTAATGAAAAGCCTTATACCTTCTGAGCTTACAGGAGTATTCTAGGCAGCAAATTCTTAAGCATCTCCGTCTCTTTTGCAATACTTGGTTTAGTCAATGATTTTTAAAAAGATTTTTTATTTATATTTATGTGTATGTGCATGTCCATGGAAATGTGCATGTCCATGTGAATGTACATGTGCACATGTATGTGTATATATGTGTTTGTGTAAGGTGTTGGGCTCACATATTAGGATGATCTGAAGATCAGGAGGGCATGTCAGAATTACAGGTAGTTGTGACTACCTAGTGTGTATGATGAGAATTGAAGCTAGGTCCTCTGAAAGAAGAGAAAGTACTTTTAAAAGATGAACAATCTCTTAAGTCCAGTGAATTTTTTTATAACCTGCAACCCTTCCATAACTTTGAGACCATGAACTGGTTTGCTGAATGTATATACTTAACATTTTCTTGATGTTCCAGGGGGCTATTTTTTCTTATGTCCCCAGGTAGTTAAAGATGGTAATACATTAGATGGTTGATTAATATTGATTAATGTTAACAGTAGTATACTAATATTTTATGCAAGAAATTTATTTTTAAGAAATCTGGCCTCTCCTTTAGATATTAAACAAAACTGAAGAAATAAGGAGGAAGGTGGTATTGTTATGTTTATCTCTGAAAATGTGAAAAGTTTAATGTTATAAAACACCAAAATTTAATGACCTCCAGACCAAGATATTAACAAACAGAGACAAAAACATGCAGAATTATCAAAGGATTCTCTTCCATATTCGGAAGTTATGAAGCCTCCGTTCCTGATGGTCTCCAGTACAATAACATTTTATAAAGCTCTTATGAGCCCCATACTTCAATTCATCTATGTATCACCTTGTTTGTTTATACCATTCTGGATGTGTAAGTAGTTTGTCTTTCCAACCAGATGGCGAGCTTCCTGAGTGGTATAAACTTTACTTTGATAGGTGCACATGTAAATAAGATCAGTGCAGTTGCCTGCAAGGAGTGAATATGCACTTTGCTTGCTCTCTTCTGAATCTGCTAAGTGCTATTTTACAGCACATTTACTTTAGCCAGCCTTCCACAGTGCGGGGTGTAGTCTATTGTCATCTCAGCTACTCTCTTTGCACAGATAAAAATATACATATATGACTTCCATTACTGCCTGATTGAATTTACAACAGTATTTCTCATGACTTTGAATACACATAGGGGAAAATAAGGCTACTAGAATCCAATCCAATTCAGTTCAGTAAGTTTTCTAATGTATCTCTGCTACCCGGAATATCAGGGCACATGAGAAGAGAAGCAAATGAATAATCCCAGACTCTTGACCAGCAGATTCTTAAGGCGACTACAGTTACTAAAATAATTATTATTAAAATAATTTTCTAAGGAGAGAAATGTCTATAAAAATAAGTAACCTTTATTAGGATTCACCTATCCTATAGATTTTATTGTTATGTTCCTGGGTGAATGAAGTACTACTTTAGCACATCAAAGTACATAGGGAACAGGGGTTTAAGTTTCTTACATCAGTAGATGTTATAATTGCATGTATGCATGCTGCATCTCAGGCTACAGTACTCTCACCCTAGATGTTCTAGTTGAGTAGGAGTAGAACCTGAAAGTATGTATTTCTATACTGTGTCACAGGTTTGAAAGACACCTGTACTCCTCTTTAGGAATTGCATTCATTTAGGTAACAGAAGAAATAAAAATCTGTGCAGAAATCCTTCGTTTCTGAGATTCTTATTATCTGCTAAACTGTGTAATATCTTCCTGATACTGTCCCAAATAATGTACATGGCTCAATGCATAAAAATCCCTGCCAAGTACAAACAATCATTAAGTACATTTTAAATATTTTATCATTTTGGTTATTATTTCAATATTCAACAAATAATAATTGTTGAGGTGTGTATGTCTCTAAATTAAAATTATAAATAAAGAAGTGGAGAAGACCATTAGAACATTCCCAAGTGAGAGATGCTTATATAAATATGAGGTTTCCTAGGCACAAATATATGAACTGGCTTAAGTTTTTGTGTAAAGAAAAAGGAAATAATGGTCCTAAGTTTTGGAAAATTAAAAAGACCCTTCAAGTCTCCTTTCATAAGCAAACATTTAGTAAATAATACTTATTGAATAAGTAGGTCTTTATAAGTCATTATTTAGGTTGGAACGAGAAGTAGTTTACAGGATATTCTCCAGAACAGGATTTCATTTATCTCTTTAAGTGGTTGGAATAGCGGCGAAATCTTCTATATGGTATACTTAGGAGATAAGCAAGGAGCTAGAGTTCAGATACGCATTGGAAAACCTTCTACTCCTGATTAAGAGGTTAAGAATATGTTGTCTGAGCAAGACTGAGACTTACTTTTGCTAAAACTTTTCAGGAATTGAACAAAAGCACCAGTTTCCTTTCACTCTGGGTTCGTTGCCCCTCCATGCATTGACTCAGACATCCATTTGTTGCCTCTGGGCAGCTCCATATCCAAACCACAGGTGTTTCACTGCAGCCTTTAATCTTCTGCAAAGTAAGGAAGTCTGGGTCTCTGCCATTTACTGTGAAAAAAGATGTGCATTGCCTTCCTAAATCATTCAGCACCCTGAGAGCCAGCAGCTGTATGAACGTTTACATTCTATTTATATGCTTCATAATTTGCAGTTTGAGCATTTTTTATTACCAAATCTTGAAATTTTCTTTTCTGGATAACTAGCTTTTACTTTAATGCATTAAGCAAAATTTGTGATAGCCTTCAAGGACCTTATATCCTTATGTTACCCCCTCTCCTTAAGTGTGGGAGGAAATCCTGAATATGAAGTGAGCTGGCTGCTTTGATTATTTTACCTTATATAGTAAAAGGAGTTTTTCACCCACAGCCATAGATACCTTCTGTACTCATGGTAGGAAAATTATCAAAAATGTATCAGGCATGCTAAGTACAGGTCTTTAAGAGGGAAAGAGTCAAGAAGATATTCGTCTGTCGGTCTTGAAGACAATTGTTTAAAAATAGTTATTTAAAGTTTGCTGAAGCCATATTCTAGAGAACCATTTGTAAACTCTAAGCAGCGTAGATCTTTTAGCTATAAGAAATGTGACACCTCAGTCACACAGAACTGGAGGAATGAACTGCTGACGACCAGTGAACTTGAAGATGTTTGCAAGGCTTACATGGGAACCTTCCTCTCCAGTAAAGTCCTTGCTTTAGTGATGGAAAGACCAGAGTAAGCATTGTAATCCACAGGATAGCAAAGGTGCTTTGTCTTCATTCATTAAGCTTTTATAATTCACTGCACTGCAGTAGAGGAAACAGATCTCCAGGGAAGGAATGAGTTTTACTGTTTTAGTCATCAGGAAGAGGGGGTATTCTGAAATTTAGCTCTAGAATTTGGGAGTGTAGAGCAGAAATACAAATGCTCACAAACAGGAACTAGCAATGTCCTAATGAGAATGAAATACTTTTTCCTAGGGATAGATTCCTGCTAATGCCTCTTGGGTGTATAGGTGAGAACCCACAGAGAGCAATGACTCAGTCTCTACCTGACTAGTTGAAGTAAACAGGTCCAATTTATTGAGGAAGCGGAAAGCTTAAATACCCTCCTCCAGTGAAAGGAAGGGCTTTTCTTTGTGGTGTGGTCATGTCTGGTCCAGGTTATTTCATATCAGGACTTCTATTTCCAAGGCCTCCAGGCAGACCCAAGATTGTCTGATGAGGAAGTGCCCACTCAAGGAGTCCTCATGGCTATGAGGAAGTGCTGTGAGCTCATGTTTTAAGGCATCAGTTATAGCCAGTTTAAACTGACTGAGGCTGGCCCCCAGGCCCTTAGAAGCCTCTAGGGCCTATACATCCCACAAAGACGTATTTCAAAAGATCTGAGGCAGGAAAACTGATGACCAAAAAATTATAAATTCCAGGTTCCTGAATCTTTGGACAATAAATATTTCCTTAAAAGTAAGACCAGATTTAGAAATTAGTTCAGTGATTAGCCAAATTTTATTTATTTTAAATCTGAGGTTGAAATAATTGAATTTCATATCCTCCGAAGCTTGACTTTGTGGAGTATTCCTTAAGTTTGCCATTACTTAATCACATTCATGATTTACTGTAAATCTAAGATAGTGTTGTAGTCAGTTTTTAATTGGCTAAATATAGCTTAATTCTACTTTGCACTTCTTCAAATATTACTTATCATTGGTTAGAAAGATAGCAGGGGACCCTTAATGTTTTATTTCTCTATAGATCATTTTGCATAAACCCAGGTGGTAGTTTTTTGAAAACTTCCTACAATTCCTTGCCTCAAAACAGTTATACTAAACCAAATTTTTACTATTTTTCAAATATCACTAATTTTTTTTATGATTTTAAAACACATCTACTGAATCAATAGACTTAGAATAAATATACAAAATGTCTTAACAGGTATTTAAGAAAGTGAAGGACATGTCCCTAAATCCCTCAGTTTAGAAGATGTCCCTGCTCTTCTATGAACCTTTTAAGTCTGTTCTTAAAAAAGCTATTATCTAAAATTAAATCTAAAGAGCACTTTGATATTTTAATGTTTCTGAGAATTATGCTTTAACCTACATCTTAGCAATATTCTTTGGCCACATAATTACTTTCCTTTCCTATTTTTTTCTTCATTTTTAAATCAAATATATACACAGGATCAACTTTGAGAAATTATGGATTATGCATTCATATTCTCAATTTGATTTCACAAATTGGTTTTCATATGATGATTCATTTAACTTAAATATTTTTATCTTAGTGAAATATTAAATTGTGAGCCATTGATTGTGACTTTTATATAAAACAGAAGAGAATAAATAAGAACTTCTCTCTATTATTTGCATTAAATAAAAAGAATTAAAGTATTTTTCAACTCTTAGACTACATCATAATTTGTTAATTTTTCATCTTTTTTATACAGTCACAATCTTTAGGAAGATAAGTATTTTCAAAAGTGATTGCTCTAATTTTCAAACTACAAATTCTGTTATCATTATGATTTCTTTTTTTCCCAAGTTTGGAGGGTGTCACATTTACATAATCTAATAAAATGGTTCCAATAAATTATATAACTTAAGTTTAAGCTTTATTTCATTTACCAAATTAGTTGTGTGTGTGTGTGTGTGTGTTCTGTGTATGTGTATGTGCGTGTGTTGTTGTTGATAATCTATTATTTTACATCACCACCACAGCCTGTCTCCCATCCTACCCTCCAAGTCTCTCCCCACCCCTACCTGACTTCCACACCCAAATCCCCTCCTTTTCTGTTTCCACCAAAAAAAGTGCAGGTCTCCCTTGAACATTGACAAAACATGGAATATCAAGTTGCAGTAAGAATAAGCACCTCTCCATGTATAAGGCAGGGCAAGGCAACCATGTAGTTGTGTGTATCTTAATACCTTCATTCTTTCTTTCAGCTGTTATTTCAGGTCCAGTTCCAACTGGTTGAATCCTCTTTATAAAAGCTGCATATCTTCCTCTCTGGACAATTTTCATGTCTTGTGGATCACTCTTACTGTATTCCAAATATTGTTTGTTTAAGTTTTACTTTTTTTTTAAACTAGTGAATACTATAAACACTCTTATTTTACTATCTAAAATATATTTTATTATTTTTTTTAAAAAAGTATCTTAAGCCTTTTTCTAGCAATTAACTTAGAAAATGTCCTCACTGGGTCCTTTTAAATTTCCTAAGTCAATCACATGAAGTCTTTTTCCAAGTTTTATTTTTTTTTCTTAGTATACTAATAAAATATTGCTGAGCACCCAGTAGTCAGATGTGAGCTTTGCATTCTATTCGGTGGAACAGCTCACTAATAGTCCATGTCTAAGTCTGTGTAATATTTCTCTCATCTTTCAGATAACATTTGCCCCAGGCTCAGTTCTTCCCCAGACACAATGACTAGTACTTACTTTGTTGTTAATGGGTTTCTTAAAGGGGTCTGGTCCTGTCTGCATGATGGTCTTCTTTGATCCTGTGCCTGCAACTGCGATTTGCACATCCAGAAGCTTCAAATCTTTAACTCAGAGCTCAGCTACTTCAGTATAGACCCATTCCATGAAAGATATCCAGCCAAGCTTCCACCTCATTAACATAGCAATGCTCAGCTCAGTTGTTTGTATCCTCTAGATATCCAATACTGTTTTCAAGTGAGAAAAAAAACTCCAAACCTTTACCTTAACTATGCTAGAAGCAGATGTTCTCATCTTTTCTGGTGAAATATAGAATAATAATCCTTTTAATAAAACAGCTATATCTTTTAATTTTGTCTGTTTTCTTACTTCCAAGTCATATAATAAAAAAGAATGAACAAGAATTAAATACAACTGTGCCTTCTTGGACATTTCTACTAGCTCTGATGGATAATTGCTATTTTCTATTAAAATTGACTAGCTTTGAAAATTAAAAATTCTGTTAGTAGTAGAAATTAAGTGGTCTCGGAAGTTCTTATATATTGTGAGGATTTAAGTTCTTGTCAAACTTTAATGAAATATAAAAATATTGATTTCCATTTATATTATTTGGGAATTACAGTTGCGTCATTTTCCCTTCCTTTTTTTCATTCCTTCACACCTTCTCCTGCACCTCTGCTTGCTCTCTTCTCTATTCACGTCATTACACATCTTTTTCATTGTCTTTTCGCTGCTATACATATATGTATATATGCATATATTTCTTAATACATAAATACATGTGGTTCAGTCTGTATAATGTTACTTCTCTCTCTCTCTCAAAAAATGAAACAGATTGTTTTTACTATGCTCAGGAAAGAATAGCTTTGTTGCCTTGTCTATTATTCTGTCACTATCTGTTTTTTGAGCTATGAAGACTCCTCTGTCAAATGATCTTGTTGCCATGACAGTCTTGGCTCACTTTGGAACCAATAGTAGAATTATGGGACAATGGACAGAATCCTCTAAAACTATCAGCTATGACAATAATTCCCTCCCTGAAGGCCTTTCTGCTAGCTCTCTTGACAAAGTCATTGAAGTCATACTATACAATATCATCAAGAGCTGATCCTTGATTCCAATTTTGCTGACTGTATCTGTCCTGAATCCTGAGTTGAGAACAGAATGGAGACATAATGACCACAGTTTTAACCAGGTTTTTCTAAGATTTCATAAATTTTTCTCACGTGATGATTTTAGTAATTTGGACAATGACAACAGAAAATTTTATATACTTTCAGTATATGTTTGTCAGCAAATGTAAACACATTTCACTAGCAATGATTGTTGTTCTGGGAAGAAGACCTGCATTCAGAGAGGCATTCCTATATATTTATTTTCAATTCATAGCTATTTTCAGTGTTATCTGATGACCTCAACTAATTTATCTTGTAAATATATTTGTCTCTTTATGATTATTTATCCTTTTATTTCTAATATTTTGCTATTTTGCAGAAGAAATATATTTATTTTTTCAAAATTTAATAGCTATTTTTTGCCTCAAGAAAGTTTGAAAGTATTTCATAATTTCTGTTTCTTGTGGTACTACTTTTTTTATGTGTTTTATAGAGATAATGTTTATGAATTTTAAATATTCAATATTTGAATAGATATTAAATTTGGTATTTTTTAGTTTACTTTTACATTCCTATTTCTCATTTATATTGGCAATTTTATTTTTCTCCTTAATCTATAGTTAAATAAATTAAACTTCTCATCTTTTGCTTCTTCATTATATAATTATTTTTAAAATAATCTAATGCCTCAGTGCTGGAGAGGTGACTCAGTAATTAAGGATACTATCAGCTCTTTCAGGAAACCTGAGTTGAGTTTTCACATCAGCTCACAACTAGTATTATGTCTAGTTCCACGGAATCCAACATTTTTCCTGATGTCTTTTGCACCATAAATATATGTAGTGCATAGACATTAACATGCAGGCAAAACATCCATACACAACATAAAATACAAATAAAACATTTTTTTAAAATATATGCCACATTCACAAAATATTGTTGAAATGTTAAAGACTCACTAATAGAAAATTTACAATTACCTAACTAGGGGATGGGGGATTTTCAAATGGGTGAGATGAAAGGACACTCAAAAGAATGTGGAAATTAGGGGGATGACTCCGTGAATGTCTGGATCGCAATATCCTCAGGAGAAATGGGAGGTGACCTCAGGAAAATCTCCCAGGAGCCCACTCACAGACAGCTAACCTGGCTTTCCAGTGACAAACTCCTAAGTTAGGCATACAAAAAGGAGGTATGCTCTTGACTTAGGTGGAAGGTGAGATGAGCATCCAAACATTACCTCTGACTTCCCTGATATCTATAATTACATGTACATGCATTCCATGCATGCACACACACAGGAAACAAAAGGTAACACTCAAATTATTCATGAGTCTCTTAGTCAGAGAGGTAAGCTTGACAATAATCATTGGGGAAAAAAACTGAGGAAACCTAAAATAAATGATGAGCCAAATTCCCCCAAATAAATGGAAAATAATCAGAATTAACTAAAAATAAGAGATGGGAATAGAACTATATAGGATAAAGCTTACTTACAGGCATTTGATCTACAGATACCCCAACCCAGAGTTCTGTAATCTGCTAAAATATAATATGATCATATATTCAGAGTTAAAACTAATGACATCTTCAGTTTTTCAGGAGAATGATAATTATGTTTAATAGAGATCCACTATAGAGAAAAAGTGACAGGCATTGCTTCCAAATCACTCACAGACTTCGAATGAGCCTCTTACCACAGGAAAGAAGAGGATTTACCTGGCTGAGGACTCTCATTATTTTAATTCATTCAAGAGATACTTAGTAATCATATGTGAAATTTTGGACAGTGTCCTCAATTCTCAATATGCAAATTGCTTGGTAGCCTAGAAAGTTATGATGCTCCAAACCAAACAGATAGATAGAAGGGAGAAGAAAAGGTGGAATAAATGAGAAAAAAGTCAAAGTTGAAGAGAGAAGCAAAATTTAAATTTTAATATAAACTTAATTTGTGAGACTATGATTTGTAATTACCTTAGAAATCTCACTAGTCCTGAAATTAACTGCAATATTAAAATAATACATAATTCAAAAACTTTTCAGAAAATGATCAAAATAAATGAAACAAAATTAAAGAAATCTTCTGGTAATGATTGTATTTGTACAATATATAATAATATGTATAACACATTAATATACATATTCAGAGAGAAATTTTCACTTCAGATGTCTTATATATTTAAATGACTATTTTGAATTGAGTATAAGATATAGGTTGATTACTCTTACATACGTTCAATAATACATTTTATTAAATAGCCTGTTATCACTGAGGGATATTATTATAATAGATTTCAAATAAGTTCCACATATCTGTTAATATATGCCAATAATTTGCCAAAATGCATAGACTTTTTTATTTACTTGAAAAATGTGTTAAACAATTAAAATTTGCCACCATATTTTATCATTATGAAAACTTGTTGTATAATATTTTCAATATAGTTGAAAAGTCTGGATATCCTAATATAGAAAACAATGTCTACAATAAGGCATCAGTATATGTTCAAAAATAAAAGTACAAAAAAAAAAAAAGACAACTCTTTACTTGGAGAGGTGACAAGTGTGAACTACTATTTCATGGTAAGTGGTTTAAGAGTTACTGTGAAAGTCAACCGGTCAGTCAGAGTGAATGGAGCAAAGGGAACCTAATTAAAACCACGAAGAACATCCCTTAATTATAAGGAACTCATGTCTTGAGAAACCTCATGGCCATTTAGCTACTTTTAATGCCTGCAACAATTAGTTAGTGGCTTCTTCTGTTTTAATCATTGGTTCTTTACCTGTTGAATCATGACTTTCATTACATTGTCCCAAATGGCATTTCTGAAACCCTTCTGGGATAGATAAATATGCATGTGTGTTCAAGAAGTTTCAAGTTTCAGTTTCTTTGAATTATTCAAATTCCTCAATGAGCATTAGGTGTAGAATGATGATGATAGGGAGTTGAATACAAACTAATTAGCTAACATTACTTATACTTACTGGTAAGACTAGATTTTCTTGATTAGATGTCTCTACAGGAGACACACTGGAATATGACAAGCTATGAGCAAAGAGTACCTACAAAGTTCAGTAATAAAAGAGGAGCCCGTGGATGCATGTCATACATTATGAATGTAATTTCATTGAATATACACATGGTAGCACAAAATAAAAACCTTTTAAACTTAAGAAAACTTTTAGTATTCATGACTAGAATTCTTTTGGATTTGAGAGATTAAATAGTTCTAAATACAATATTTTGTTCTTAAAATTTGTTTCCCTTTTATCCTCACTTTTGGGGGCTTTGTATTTACAAATCATTGTTAAAGAATTAACTGAGCAGGCTACAGCATCATAGATTGTGAATACCTATTTAAATCAAAATAAAAATGAGACGAAAGAGATAAGTGACATTTTAAGCACATTATACAAATAGAAATATATGCATAGATGTTGTCAGTGTTTCTATGGCTTTATTTTTTTTAAAGAAAGAGGTAAATTAAAAATAGATGACCTTGATTAAATGTTAATTTTTCTCTTGGATAATCCTGGAAAATTATTAAAAAATTTCTAAATTAACAATTTTTCTTACATTATATATATATATATGTATATATATATATATATGTATGTCATAATCCCTTGAAAGAATTTTTATATATATTTAATGACCTGATTATATAAAACTGTTCTGAGGCTTTACTTCCATAGTTTTATAAAACTTAACTGCTTACTGGATACTTTGGGCAATCCAGTTATTATGCCTTAAAGAAATTGAAATATAAAATTATGTTATAGGGAAAATTAAGGTTCCTTATTTTGGTTCTTAATCTCTTTAACAAAGTAATTTAAGAATGAATTTGGATCTAGGCATTGAAGTACATGCCTTTAATATCACCAGTTGGGAGACAGTAGCAAGAGGTTCTCCAATTTCTAGTTTGGGCTTGTCTACAGAGCAAGTTCCAGGACAGCCAGGGTTACACAGTGAAACTTTGTCTCAAAAACTATTATCAGAAATTAATAAATGAATAAATAAAACATGTACTCAAAAGGAAAGCCTAGAACAATTGTTTCAGAGTTTAAAACAAAATCTCCAGGGCAGACAAGCTATAAACATAGGCGCTACATGGTGGAGTAATTGGAAGAAAGACAGAGGGAAACCAAAGCATTTGTATAGTTATGTGTCCAAAATCTGAGAGATGGAGCAGAGAAAAGAAAAAAAGCGAAAAGTTCAAAGTGTCGGGGTAAACGTTCTCAGTTTTGTAAACATCTAGAAGAAAAAAATAAGAAGGAAACATTCTTTTTTGTGTAAAGAAAAGTTGGATTTCTTGGAAGAAACTATACATTTCCCTCAGATTCAGCTTCTAGGCAATGATACCCATTTAGGAGATGAAAACAAACAAACAAACAAACAAAACAAAACAAAAACAAAAACAAATTTCCTTCGGGCATTCCTGAGCTACAGCGAGGACATTTTTAAACTGCTGTCTTTGAGTTTCTGTACCTAAAGACCTAGCCAATTCAGATTTCCTGTCTTTATCATTTACATACAGAAAATGACCTAGAGTTGAACTGGTAAATTTGAAGATGACCCTCATCCTGATAGTGCCTTCTAAACTGAGCCATGCAGTTCTTAGTGGTCCCCTAGAGTCAGAAACCTCAGCAGTAATTTAAATGTCACTCTCTGCACTATTAGCCAGAAATCAGACCAAGTGTGTTATTTTTGAGGGAGCCTGACTTTATGTATAGCTTTTTTATTTTGTTCTCAAAAGCTTTTCACAAGTTCAAAAATATTAGATCAACTAACACAAAATTTATGGCATTGGAAATATAACAGAAGAGAAATTAGCATAGAAAAACAAGATGAAAACTAAAGGGATATTCCTTTATATAAATATTCCTTATTTAAATATTTTCACGCTTACCCATGACCAATCATTGTTGGTGTAGGTACATTTGTCTACTATATCAAAAATCAGTTAATTAACATGTTCATAAAACAATAAGGTTTTCAGGTTTAATACTTTTCTGGCCCAGAGGCAAAAAAGTTTCCAAGTCATCGCTTTTAAACATTATGATTATATTGAATGCAGCCACACCTGGTTTCCAAATACAAATTTATGTAGCTCTTACTTGTACCGCTTCTATTATTAATAAATTTTGTTATATAAAAATTTCATACATAGTTATGTTCTCTATTATCATCCCCATCTATACTCTATTTCCCTCCTATCTATGAGAGACCCTTCTCTCCTTATTATTCTTTTTCTTGCATTTATTAGTTTTTATTTTGTTTAGTGTTTCACAGAGTTTAACTAGGGCCATCTGTATGAGGCAGCACTTGGAATCACCATCAGAACCTGGTGGACTCACCAGTGTCTGTACAAATAAATACTGTGCCTCCCTCTCAGTAGGAATCCATTAGTTGCCAATAGAGCCTCTGCAAGTGGGAAAGTCTCTGAGTACTTCTCTCACTGACTGATAGGAAGTCCAACCAGAGCCTAGTGCCAGGAGGGAGAGTTTTTTTGAGCTCACAATTGCCAGGGAGTTATGCTTAGAAAGTGGCATTTCTCAGCCCTCCTCCTTACCTCTGTCTCTTGAGAAATTCTGTATCATATTCTACAAGGTACCCTGAGCCTTGTACTGAATCACTCCTCATTCTCAGCATCATGTACAATCAAGGGTCTTGGCAGAAATCTTCTTGTTACAAGAAACTGGAAGAAACTTAACAAAAAGAAATTTGTCTTCTTCTGGTCAGGATAAAATGAAAATGAGAACTCAAAATGAGTAGATAAAAATCACTTCTTCATCAATCCTCTATGGAACTTATTACTCTAACAGATATTTTGAGATATTTTCGTAAGATTTGAGTTTGACATACCTTGCTCAACAGAATATTTAATCTTATATGCCAGTTAATGCTAGTTATCAACTGTTTATTACTGTGTCAAAAATTAGGATTAATATTGGCCCATTGTAGAGGTTAAATATGATGAGGCTTTAAAACTCTACTACTTTTATAATGGGGGTCTGTAGAATATTGCTAATGTGCTTTTTTTCTGGATAATTTATATTCAAGATCTTTCTAAGTGCATCAGAAATTTTGTAGTTGTGCTTGCTCTCATTGTTTGGCTTGAAGAAGTTTTGAAGTATATTTAAAATAAAAAGCTCCTCTTAAACATTAAAACAATGTAGAGTGTTTTTAATTACTAAACAATAGAAGAACTAGGCAAGTTTTTGATATTCCTGGTTTCAGATTTTAAACTTTGTTTTTAAGTGATGCATACAACTCTCTCATTTTTTCTCAAAGATCTGTTAGCAACTAATGACTTTAGGAAGGATGGATATCATTTTCTTCAGTCATGTGTCTACTGATCAGTTTCCCCTTGTATGAAAGTAAATCTGATTAAACTCAGTGAATCATAACAAAAGCATAAACATAAAAAAGGAACTCAGAGGGAAGTAAAAGCATTTCGGGAGGAGAGAAAAGGGAATGAGAGAGGGGAGGTGGGTGAAAGAATGTTTATTATATGCATTATGAAATTCACCAAAAATTTAAAAATGATAGTTAGATACTCCAAAAGTAAAGCATTCTGTTCTAGAAATTGTAATTTATAGAATTTATATTGAGTAGTAGTTATATTTATCTATCTCACCAGAATGTTAAAGTCTATGTTCTAACACTAATTCCATGTATCAGGCAATTTGTGCCTTCTCCATTTGCATAGCAAAAAAGAATGTATCCAGTTTGCTTACAGCATACCCAGTAGTATTTGTTCCATGAAAAATATTCAGACTACACCCCTTGATAATTTCTACTGAGATTATCATCTGATCTATCAAAAATACATTTAAAATTATATATATATATGATTTAATAAAATTAATCTATAAAACATATTAATAACTGAGGATCACACTGAGTCTCCAATGATCTATTTATGACTAGAGAACATAAGGCTCAAACATAAGAGTATATCTCTTACTGTATATATTTTCTACCTGGAATTTCCAAAAGGTAGAAAAGATAGCACTCACCATGCGGAGAATCTATGTAAGACCCACCTTGTTCCCAGTGTGACCTATTAGCTTTGCAATAGATGAAAAAGTAACTTGTCCTACCCATGTGCCCAGGTGGCATGGCAGTCTACTTCAGAATTCAGAAAAATGAGTTATCTTCACAGAAGTAGAAGTAGCTCCTTTTCAAGTCTGTCTGAAAGGCATCAAAATCACAGAAATGAAGAGAGCAAATGAATCAGAACAGTTCAGACAGAAGTGCTTAGGGTATGTTTAAACCACTGCTGAGACAAGGCTACCCTAGGAACTTCTCTTGGGAAGAATTGTTCCCGGAAACTCCACTGTTAATGATCAGAATACAGTCAGAGAGGAAGATAGAATAATACTATAATCCAAAGAAAGATAACTAAGGTGATTTCTCTAAAAAATTACCTTTTGTGGGGGGAGGGAGACACACACACACACATACACACACACACATAACAGTGTTTGAAAGACCAAGAGATTCTTTACTTTGCTTCCTAGATAATATAGCTCATGATATAAAATGCATTTATTTTAGGCTTATACTTCCTAAGCAGTACTTTACTGTGGTTATTTTTTATCTTTAATCTTTGTCAAAAGGTCATATTTTTTGAATTTAAGAAGAATACCTGTCTACAGTCAATGGCCGAAGGGTACTATCACAATATTTGGCACCAGTGTATCTATTATCCCCTTACTCTTCAAAACATTGTCTCTGATCCATCAGACAATCTTAAACTCCACACTACAGAGTGAGCCTCTTCATTGTAACTGAGTGAACAGGTGTTGTGCAATTCTATTATAAGACAAGGGAAGTGAAACTCTAAATAGAATTTGAAACAAAATGGCATGTAAAAAGTTAGGGGGATGGCTCCATGGATATTTGTTTATGACCCACAAGCATTAGGATTTGAGTTCAAATTGATATTATTTATGTAAAAAGTCAGACATTACGTCCTATAACTCAAGCATTGAGGAGTAGAGATCACTGGGTCATGGAAGTTTACTAGCCAATCAACATAGTCTAAAAAGCAAGTTATCAGAAGAGTGATAAATCCTATTTAAGACTATAATGAGAGGAAGACAGAAGAAGACAAAGGATGTACTTTATGAGCTCAGCAGGCTTTGCCCCAACATGTAAATGTGCATAAAACAAACCCAATTACCCACTCACAAACCTACAGAGAAAGAGGTGGAGAGACAAGAAAATAAAGTCATAATTGAAATACATTTTACATTTCCAAATGTATTTCATTTGGGGAAAGGAAGTGAGAAGATATCTTTCAATAATAAAAACCAGTCTGAGATATCAAAGAGAGTAAACACAACAGTCAAATCTCACCCAGCTGTTTTCCAGCTTCCTCAGCCTTCTTCACTCAGTTGTTTCACATCCAGGTTAAGATTAAAGGCATGGTACCACCTGCCTGCCAGGAAGCCTGGATTTCCCTCTGTAAACTAAGATGGCCTCAAATTCAGATTTGCTGAGATTAAGGGTATAGGTCACCACTCCCGGTGATATTCCCTGTGCTGGAATTAAAGGTGTGAGTTACCACTCTCTGATCCTCCTAGACTGACTGTGGGTAGATACCTCTGATATCTCAGACTGTTTTTTTTATTAAATTTGAAACATATCCCTACAGGAAAGCAGGTAGTAATGAGAAAGGCATGATTGGCTTATCACTGTGGTTAAATCTGTTCACACTGTGACATATGTTGAACCTATAAATCAACATAGAATCTATGAAATCTATAAACTACATGTGTTTATTTGAATGATTCTCATTAAAATTTTATGTTGCATATAATTAATCTCAATATTGTTTTATAAAATTAATACTACATTAATGATATTTGTAAAGGAAGCAACTGAATGGAGCAGATGTGTGAATTTTTAAAATGCAGCTGTTATTCAAATGAATTGTCTTAAGAAAAAATTTTTAAATGTAATATAATGTAATCATGAAGATCGTTAAGAAGTCTAAATTGTCTCACTTTGTTAATACTTAGAGTTAGGAATAAGTAACCACTGGACATAGATTGGCAGGGTAGAAAATAAAATCTGAAAGTAGGTTACATTCATGTAAAAATTCCTAAGATAATAAAACTAAAAGTGTATCATAAATTTTTATGGCACTAAGTAGGCATAAACACAGCTGTACATATATCTGTATTATCCTTATAAAACTTGACTTAAAGTGGTTATTTTGATTTTTTCTCATATTTAACTGAAATTTTATTAGTATTAAATGCAAAAATAAAAAATAATGACTTTAATAGAAACAGAAATGATATTCATGAAATGCATTCATGGAAAGTTATTCACTGGCCATATAGTATTCTAGAATTTATAATTAAAAGACACAGTTGTTCCATTTCAAACTGCTTTTATTCTCCACACTTTTCAAAAAACCATAAACTTCAGTGTGTGTGTGTGTGTGTGTGTGTGGTGTGTGTGTGTGCGTGGTGTGTGTGTGTACACTGTAGTAAAATCTCGAGAAGATTTTTATATGAACACAATAATAAACATATATAATGTTAAGACAAAATACTTAACAGATATGTACCTGCATGATTTACTAATTTATGGATTTGCTTTTTAAAATTATAAAATGCAATAAACTTGTGTTTCTCTAGAAATAAGTAAAACCCAAAGACTAATGCACATAGCAGCTCAAATCTAGTACTTTTTACAAGTAAATTGTTTTCAGAAACTTGAAATACAAAGAAATTAAATCTGCTGCTTATTACTAACATATTTTAAAAATAATTGTTGAGTATATAGTAACAAGTTATACTATGAGAATATTTGGGAAAAAAATGGAGTCTTTCTGAGGAACTAGATGTTCTTGAAATTAGAAAGCTAACAAAACACCCACATTAGTGGCCTTCAGATTCTTTTCTCATGAATTAAAAGAACAAACCCACAGATCATAAGACCACAAAGAGTTCATTTTAGATGATATTTATCAACAGTTTATAGGTCAGAGCTTAATATAAATGAAGATCTATAATATTTGAATTAGACCCGAAGGTTTGCCACAGAGAGTCAACAGCACAAGCTAGAAAGGGGAACATGGCAAAAAGATTAAAATAGCCCAAAGTCCAGCAGTATCCAATTTAGACTCATCTATCTATATCATCTCATCTATCTAAATCATCTCATCTATATCTTTAGCATGGCTTGATATGAACCTTCCTTAATAAGAGTGGTCCCTTGGCCAACTGTATTAACTCTTAGGGGAGAAAGCAATGACTTTTCTCCATCAGGTATAAATGTCACTCTTCTTGCTTAGGAGGCAATAGTTTTCCCTTAACAAGGTTTCTACGTTACTGTACCTTACACACATTTAGTACAAACTCTCTTTCAGAAAGTATTGCTGTTGGTAGGATCCTAAAATATAGGAAAATAGAGAATATGTGAGAATGTTACAAAAATCCTCTTAACTACATATAAGATCTTGTATAATAGCATACTAACTTTAGCATATTGTATGATGTCTAATGTGTTATAATTATTTTGTTCTTATCAACTCCATCAAATTGAGAATTTACAATTAAGAAATACTCAAATAACCTTTGTTTTAAAACAGAACAAATAATCCCAAAATGCGCATTTGTCTTAGGGTTTTCATTGCTGTAAAGAGACATCATAACCAAATCAACTCATAAATAAAATATTAAACTGGGGTTTCTTGATTACAGTTACAGAAGTCCACTCCATTATCACTGTGGTGTGAAGCGTGGCAGCAAGCAGGTAGATATGGTACGGAGATGAGAGTCCTTCCACTTTGATAGGCAGGCAGCATGAAGTCTGCTGAGGTACTGGGCAGTATTCTGATCACATAAAATATCAAAGTCTGCCCCCCACAATAACACACTACTTCAACAAGGCCATACTCACTCCAACAACACCAAAGATAATGCGACTCCCTATGAGATTATGGGTGCCAATTATATTCAAACTGACATCATGAGTCAGCCTAAAAAAAACCTAAAATTAAAACTAAGCTTAAACACCACTTAAAAAAAGAATTTTAACTTGAGAGAAATAATTTTACTTATGCTGAAATGAATTCCTCAACCAAGGAAAGAGTGCTGTGGGAAAATGCTCTCATAAACTGTAAAAGTTTTTCACTAGTATTGATTTAATAAAACATTGATTGGTCGGTAGCCAGACAAGAAGTATAGGCAAGACAACCAGACTAGGGAACTCTGGGAAGAGATAAAACAGAAACACAATCACCAGCCAGAAAACAGGAAGCAAGATGAGAATGCCGGACTGAGCAAAAGTACCAACCCATATAGCTAAACATAGATAATAATTACGGGTTCATTTAAACATAAGAGCTAGTTAATAAATTGCTTAAGCTACTGGCCCAACATTTACTATAATATTAAGCCTCTGAGTCAATTATTTGAAAAGTAGCTTCTGGGTATATGAGAATTGTTGCAGGATGGGGATTTTATACTACAGAAGAACATTTTCTCACATATGCATTAAAATTTTTAATACTCAAATCTTACTTTTCAATCTGAAGGTGGCCACTTTCTCTGTTAAATATTTTTAACATTATTTTTTTTCCTTTGTGCTGTTCAATTGGAAATAAGAGCATGCACACATTTAATCCTCTAGGTCATAAGCCGATAGTGATGAAAATACTCTTTTCAAATGTGCTTACAGTTCAGAGACAGTACATAGGTTTTATAGGAACATAAACAAGCCAGAGAAGAGACTGCTTTTTGAAATGATTTTTTTTTTTTTTTGCAAGATGAGGGCACAAAAACTTGAACCTGATCATAATCTAGGTCAGTTTGAATGCAGAGATAAAAATGCTGCCTCCCACACACCCTTTCATTTTTTATTTCTAAATTTATTTTTTGGAATTGAGTGTTTTGTTCTTACCCTAAAATCCATTTGTATATGTGTCTCAAATTATGAACATATCTATCAACATATATTTTCAAGTACAAAATGTATAATGTTCTAGTATTAATTCTATCTAATGTGCAGATCTTCTCTTAAAAACTGGCAACAGTTAAAGATGTTATTAAGTTACTTGTCAGAGAAGTGTGATGGGTTATGGACAATCACAGAGATGTTTTCTACAACTTGTATTTTCAGATGTGAAGTATTTGAAAGAAGAAGATGCTAACCGAAAGACCTTCACCGTCAGCAGCACACTGGATTTCCGAGTGGACCGTAGTGATGATGGAGTGGCAGTCATCTGCAGAGTAGACCATGAGTCCCTAAATGCCACCCCTCAGGTAGCCATGCAGGTGCTAGAAATACATTGTAAGTAAACATGTTCCCACTCCCTTTATTTCTAAAATGCATTTTTCTTTATTTGTATTTAAGATCAGTTTTTAAATTAAATAATGATATAGTAAGTGCCCCCCAAACCTACCTATTTTCATGAGTCTAAATCACATACAAAGGTAAGAGTGCTTTATCTGTGTGTGGATCTTAATGATAAAGGAAAATAAAAGTAAGGAAAAAAATCTCAGAGTTGTATATTCTTACTTATGGTTGGAGTTATGGCTTGATGTGCATATATGTGGAAGAGGGCTGAGAACAGTGGGCTTATACCAAACTCTCTTAGTTACTTGCAAATTGTTTTCTATTGTTTTCAACTTCATATATACTCTATTTTAGTCTCTTTGAATACAGGAGCACTTCCACCACCTCCATAATTACCATTTACACTTGCAGTCAAAATGTTAATTAGGTGATGTTCACGTAAGCAGGGCAGTGCTGAAGCTTTGGGGGCATTGTCTCCAACAGCCCAATGTGCCGTCAGTGTAGTGAGTTGCAAGGTGCACAGGTAACTTTGAAGATAGGGGGAAGAAGTCAATTGCTAGTAAATGGTGGACTTGTAATCTCTTACTTAGAGAAGTCCTAAAAGGAAGCTGAGTTACTTGAAAAATATAGCCAAAATAACAAGAAGATAAAATAACATATTTATGAGTTAGTTGCATAATTTGATTTTTTTAAGATAATAAAATAATTTCTTTGTTGCTCTCCTGGGATAAAATTAAAGCCTGAACTTGAAATTACATTAAACCCTAAAATGTTATATTATGATCCAACATCAACATCACTTTTCTAATATGCCTTATTGTATTTTCTTTTAATTTATTAGTCTATGTTGCATTGATTCTTAGTAAATAGCATTCATGGTTTAGGATTCTGAACTTACAAAAAAAATACCAAAATAATAAAACCAATACTACCCGACTTGTCTCCAATTGTTATCACCACTACAGCAACAATAGAAGGTTTCTTCTACAAACCTTGATGTAATAACACAAAGGCAACACAAATAATCTCTGCATGCAATATAGTATTGAGGGATAATAATTATGCAAGTAAAATAAGCCAAATGAGATTGTAGGAAGATGAAAACAGGAGTGAAACCATTGCTTTGATGCACTTATCCACATGCAATTCTGAGGAATGGATGATACAAAGCTCTGAATTAGAAGCACACCTATTACATTTATTTCTAGAAACATTGAGGCAATCAGAAAGACCATAGTAGGACCCACTAGGGAAGAATAAACAGCATTAGGAGAAAATATGAGAAGTGTATCTGAAACTATTGAAATTCAAAAGCAATTTGCATTGCATTAGATTGGTTCTACTCGTTTTTCTCCTGCTGTCCTTGAAGCAGATTCCAACACAAGAACACAGGGAGACCATGCGAATATTATTTCTAGTTTCAACATTATATAAAAATGACTTTCTTACGGTCACTGAAAGTGCTTAGACTGATTATGAACTAGAGAATCAATTCCTATGTTGATGTGATTATAAATCAGATAATTCCTATGAGCTGGAGACAACTTAAGTCGTTTGAGACATTTAGAAGATTTCAAATCAATGTCAATGACTATACCTTTATATTGCTTATTTGACCAATGAATCTTCAAGATACAAAAAATAGAGCAAATTGATACTTTTAGAAGCACCATATTGCCATCATAATAGTTTGAATTTTTAAATATACTTGTACATAGTATTTTGAATGATATTTATCATTTATTTGACTAAACATATGATGTCTAAAATGAATAGAAATCAAGTCATAATAATTGCTGACTAATACCATTATGGCACTATCCAAGCCTTCAGGTAGTAAAGTAGTTGACAATTCGTTTAGTTTTCTGTGTTGACAGAAAGACAGCAGATGAATTGTTACAAAGAAGCAGATTGATTTGAATGAAACTATGCTTGTGGGTCTGAATACCAGTGGGTGTTTTCTGCATAAGCTTGAAGATGTGAGTTTGATCTCCAGTTCACAAAGAAGGTCAAGCACAGCAAAGACATGCGCCCACCACTCCTGAGAAGGAGTAATGAGAGACCTTTCAGGTTCAGTGGAGACCTCGTCTCAAAAACCAAGATGGAGAGCGATTGAGCACAAAAATGCAAAAGTATACCTCTGCTCTAGCCTCTCATGAGTGTACACAGCTGAGAACTTCTTCACACGCAGACACACAAATACACACATGAAAACAAACAAAAAAAAATAAGTCTAAGAAACACATTGCTTGAAAAAAATGAAGACAGGGTTTTACTAGGTATTTGGAAGAAGGCTCTAGATTTCCTGCCGTCAAGAATGTAGAGCCTCGAGGGGTGGGATCAGACTGTGTTCCTGTGCAGAGGCAGACACCTTGGAGCCCATTCCCTGCAGAAAAACACAATGCAGTCTTGACTTTGGGATGAGTAAATCAGATATGCCTGGAGTGGACATGCCATGCTGGGCTGACCCACCTTGGGACTTCTTGCCCTTTTGGGGAGGGGACGGCTACAGGGAGGGGAGAAGACTTAAGGCTGACTGGGAGGGATTAGGAGGAGGAAAGGGAGGGAGAGCAAGGGAATACATAGATAAAAATAGATAAAAATGACATGTTTTATAAAAACTAATAAAGATTTTAAAAAGAGAAAAAAAAAGAATAGAATTACATCCGTGTTAGGAGTTTCCTAACTTGATTTGGAAAATTAAAATTTTAAAACCAAACTATATTTGTTAATATAAGACACACTAATAAGCCTAAGCTTCTGGTGACTGAGTATGCCAGCTTCTATTATGTCATCTCAGTTCTTCATTCACCTTGGCCTTGTCTTCATCCCATAGTCACAAAAAGACTGAGCTGCCCATACTACAAAGAATGATTGGGATTGTTGTATTTCAGTTTAGCTGTTAGTTCTAAACATATACTGTCAAGCTCATTTTTACTTCCTTGAAATTCAGATTGGTACTATAAAATCCCTAGTCACATATTTGTTATTTTTTGTATTTAATATATTTACTATATATTGTCTTGAAATTTGTATGAAAGATAGTTACTGAGTTCTTTAATGTTTACAATTTTTATGAGAGATTCATAAAGAGTGATGAATTAAAAACACTGGTTTCTTCTATCATGGATTAATACTAAGTGGTCAGAGGGGAAAAACTAGATCAATTTAAATTATTTTTTTTTAGAATCTAAGATGCCATCATTCAAGTATATAAAGCTAATTAAAACCAACTGACAGTAATGTTAAGTGCTCCTTTAAAGGTACAGAACATTCCCCAAAGATAAAACAAGTATAGTGATTTGAGAGAGCTACTGTTAGGATTGAAATTAGATCAAATAAAATAGACACTTAAGGACAATGCCAACAAATATCTATATTCTCCACCTAGAAATAGGAGAGAATCACACAACATAGATATACACGTGTAACACATACAATCAACAAATTGTTATGGATTCAAATAGAAAAAGATAGAATGCAGTTTTGGAAAAGGGGAATTGTAGTATGAGGTTTCTGGCCTGGACTTTCGGACCTAACCTCAAGGTCTAGGCCCACAGACCCGCAGACCCGCAGTCCTACAGAGACACACAGAAGCTTCCAATAGTTTTAGGCTGATCAGCCTCAGGCCCAGGCATATCACTTGCTAGCTCTCTACCCTTCATCTAACCCATGTCTCTTCTTCAGCCATGCGGCTTGGTACCTTTCTTTAGAGCTGCATGGTTGTCCTCTGCTTTTTCCGGGCCTCTCTCTGGAATTCTCTCTGGTGTTCTGTTCTGAGAGATTTTCTTAGTCTGGTAGTCCCTCCTACACTTCCTGCCTGCCTTTGGCCAATCAGCTCTTTTTATTAAACCAGTGGTTGGGACAATTATTTAAAATGAAACAACACAACCTCCCACAGGGAATAAAATGGAATGATTAATAAATTCAGGATTCCCTTATGGTATAATAATATTTTGACCAATGGATGGCCTCAAAAATGGTGCTAAGTGGAGAAACACTTAGAAGAAATATCAGTATTTTTTCTAGTGTATGAGAAAACAACATATGCAATTATTTAATGAAGTCCATAATAGAAATTCCACAAGACACAGAAGTCCTATTGGCAGATTGTAGGAAATTGGAAATAAGAACTGAATACATAACACCAAGTAACATAATGAAAATACATGGTAAGATAAGTTATTAAATGATATTTCTTCCCTGTACTCTTTTTATGAAGAATTTTTAAAGGAATTAATCTGTAAAATATATGAGAGCAACATTTACTATAAAAAGTATTAATCATTTACTTAAATACTTCCACATTGATGAAAGGTACTCCTTTTAAACTGCAATTTAAGAAAGACAGGAACAGATATTTTCTTTTCCAGTCAACCACAAATGCTTTCAAATTTCACATATTAAGAAAATGAATACTTTTTAGCTGAACAACATATGAAAAGACACTAATTTTTATAGATCAAAACTCATATTTATTTTTCTAACTTTAGCCATACCTTTTTGAAACAACACTTCTTATTGGAATGATTTAACTTTTAGGAACAGATTAAATGAGACAGATTTTATTTATTGCTCAGTAGAAATAATATATATGTTCCAGAAGAAGACTTGGCATAGTACACAGTAAAGAAGAATAAACAAAACAACTCTTTTCTGCATATAACATTACGTTGACATAATTATTCTAAAGTGTAACTCTTATTGAAAATGAAAAACACTAAGAAAAAATAATAAAAGGTCATTTATGTTATTTGAATGGGAAATCACTAGAAATTAGTCAGAATTTTGTAAATATTTATGCATGTTTTAAAATGCATTGCATACTTTTCCTATCAAAATATATGATTATAATTACAAATATTTGTTTTTTATTTGAATTTGAGTGTGATGTTTCACATAAAAATGAATAACTGTCTAAAATCTAAATAATTAACATTTTAGCTATAAGTAGCATAATTAAATTATGGCTAATGAATTGTGCCCTTCATTCCAGCATAAACATTTTATCTGATTAAAAATGTAACGTGTTAAGTGCAAGTCAGGAAAGGAAAGAGAGAGAAGAAGGCTGGAGCTTCAGGATTAGGGATAGCATTGTGTTTCAATAAATTCAGTTAGGTTAGTGATAGACGAACATATATGCATTACATGCATTTAGTTAACAGAGAACACATGTTATCATTGCTACATGAAGTATTATCACTATAAGAACTCAATGCCCAATTTCAATTCCTGACCTGTACATTTTGATAATTATGTTTCTAATCTAGTTAGCAGGATAATGGATAATAAAAGTACTTCATTTTCCATTTAAAATTTATTTTGTCTTATTTTGCAATTAACTTACTACCTACTAGGTTTCTATAAGGATTTAGAAAACTAAGTACTTAGACTTAGTTTTGGTTAACTTGTATGCTACCAATCACCCTAGACCCTTCCACGGCCCCGATCAGTCCTTTTACCCTTTTTCTTTTTCTACTTTTTCTACTATAAACTAACTTTTATTTTTATTTGGTTGTGAGCTGTTAGATTCCCTATGGCCATCTCTCCCCTTTGCCCTCTAGTTTCCTCTGTACTTGATTCTGCATTTCTGCCCTATGTATTCTTCCATCTCACAAGCTAAAATAATATGAAAGCAAACAACTGCGAAGTTGGTGTTCCTGTTTACAGGTATCTTTAAACATCCACAAAAACACTTTCAAAACATGAACAAATCAGGATCCCATGAGAGGAGTGATGTCACAGCCCAAGTACTCTCATCATAATAATGTGTTGTATTTATCCTCAAGTAGTAGTTGACATCAACAGTTGAGAAGCACACCTTGTACCTAGAATTTGCACTTGGAATGCAATTGTAGCTGATTTACATTAAATTTAAATAGCCACCTATGTTTTGGACATCACACTGCTCTGGATGATGCATCATACTTTCTTCTTCCAATTCTGTTATTAGTTCTTTAATCATGGCAGGACACACAATTGATGAGTTAATGGCCAGTAATTCCTAGGATGCTGGTGTAGCAGCATTTTATATAATATAGAAAGCATAGCAAATGCATAATTTTGTAACACATAATAGTTTTTTTTAAAAGGTTTTAATGTTTTTATACTGTAAATGCAGATAGTACAGCTTAAACCTATTTTTAAATTTAAATTTTGCTTTGTTATTTGGCATGACCTTTTAGAAAAAAGTAATACAAATCACAAAATATTAAAGTCTCTAAAAAAAGTATGTTGTCAAATTTGCTTAAAATTATGCACTACAGAGTTTATAATTATAGAAAGGATGAATTACAGGAACTAAAATATTGATATACTCATTGTTCTCTACTGTTTCCTTTTGCTTCTCATTCATATCTTCCTCTTGATGCAACTACATACTAAAAACCTGTTTCTCCTAGTGTTGCCCAAGTACAAGCTAGACATTTTGAATCTTGGTTCTGGGCCTAATATTTACTTAAAAATTTAAGATTATTTCTTTCTGTATCTTGAAGAATACCAATTTCTCAGTTTGACATATGCTTTGGATACATACTATGCTAAAATGCTACTTTATAGTATTTTTTTAAATAAAATTTTGGGTCAGTGATTTCCAGTTTCCTCAAGCATATCATCAAATCCATATTTTACTTTTCATACAGTGGCTCATAAGAGTGTTTAATAGTTCCAAAGGTTCCAATGCTTGCTTCTGGCTCAAAGACATATGGGTCACACACATGAGCTATACACACATACATACAGGTGAAACACGCATACACATAAAATAGAAAAAAATAAACTTTGATTAAAAAGTCTATTAAAGTCTCCAGGGAAGATCTCTTGTAATAAATGAATAAGGGAGAATAGTTTAAAAAAGCTATTGTCTTCTTTAAAAAATAATAGTAGCATGAAAGCACCCAATGGAAAAGTAAAAACTCTGAGAGACATAACAACACTTGTCACATGATTCATCAACACCCACAGATAGGCTTTAGAACATGCAAATAACAGAGTGCCAAAGCACACCTTAAACTGTTTCTTTAACTCAACCTCAGGGATAACCAGTTAATTTTATAGAACAATAAATGACTCAGAACAAAAGACAAAGCATCACCACAATTGTCAATCCTAAACATCATCTACCAGATAACAGGAAATACCAACTTATTAAGGTGTTTGTTTTGAGATTAAGTAAGATAGACAGTGAGTTGATGGTGGAAACGTGGTGATTCATTCCTTCAAAGCCTCTGTGTTATAACAACACATGATTAGAGCCATAAAACTTCCTTTGCGTGCTTTTGTAGTTGTTGATTCTAGAGTTTAGACCCAGTGCTCTCCATGAAAATGCATCTTCAGCCTTCTTTGTGTGCTTTTAAAAGATCCCAGAGATCTTAACCTACAAAACCAGTAATGAACAGATGTTGAACTACTAACATTAAATTTTCAGTTGTGCTTTGAGGTTGCCCATTATGTGTTTTCATAAGATACTCTGTAAAATCTTTGTTACAAATACAGAAAATCCATTCCACTATATCAATGTTTCATTTTGATTTTTATTCCTAGATAAAATAGAACAGAAAGTATTCTGATTTCACAAATTACTACAATTTGTGTTTTTTTATTTTAAAATAAATGACCTTTGCATTATTCTATTTTAACACTGCAATTATATTCTTCATGAATGAACTGTAACATTTTTTCAAATTAAAATAAAAGAAATAAGATATAATGAAAAGGTTTCCCACATATTCACATGCTTGAAGTTGTATTCAAATAAGTATTGCTTTAAAAGAACATGTATTGCATTCTGAATAGGACAGAAGCCTTTAACAAATGGTATCCCTACCTTTCCAACTGATCCCAGAAACAATACTCAGCCAAACTTTCAAATGAATTGTCATATGTCCTACAAATATGTGTGCTCTGTCCATTGTTTTGTTTGGCTCTGAGACTGATCTATGATCTTTGTCCTAGTTTTATTGAGTGTGTTTCTGTGAGTACATAACAAACAGCAATGAAATTCCAGTGTCCCGTAGCAGACAGAAACATGCAGCAGATAGAGAAGCATCATTATTTAAAGAAGTCGCACCATCCATGTGGACTACTGGGGTAGCGAGATTGATAAACTGCAAACCCGGATCCTCCAAATATCCAGAAAAACTGGCTAGAAAAGTGGAGGCAATCAGCAAGAGTTCCTAATTCGGTGTATGAATCTGAGACACCTGGAAAGTCAGATTTAGTTACATATAAATTGAAAGAGAGATTCATTTTAGAGAATTGTTCCTGAAATTGTTGAAGTTGGTAGGTCCAAGAATACAAGGAGTGAGCCAGCAATATATAGACTAGAGAATTGTCGACTCATGAGTCCTCAGCCAGGGTGTAATGGTCAGAAGACCAATGCTTCTTATGTCCTCTACTTCAAAATCTGCAGGCCGAGGATTTTTGGAAAACTGTTTTCATTCGATTCCTGAGATAGTTGTAGCAAATTATACCAAAATATCTAAAATATTTTCCACTTTACAACAACCATTAATGAAACACAGAGGGATGTGTGTGTCCTGTTACTAAACCGCTCCTAACCCAACTCCCAAAACCTCTTCCTAATATGTCTATGCCTTTTAAAGTTTCTATCACGTCCCAATGTTGCCACAGGCTTTTTTTTTTTTTTTTTTTTGACAAGCTTTAATTAGTTGACCTTTGGAGTAAACTCTAGTTTTAAATTTTAGCAGGTTCAACAGCAGAAGGAAATTCTGAGAATCTTCCAATGCTAAGGATACTTCATCTCTTTATGAATCCAACTGAGTGAGACCTATCCACATTTTGAAAATCAATTGACTTTAATCACTTTTCCAATGTTAAAGTAAATATAATACTAAATCGTCACAGAATTTTAAAACTATTATTAAGCCAAATTTGGTAGACACCAAATTTGTAGTACATTCAAACTGAAATGCAAAATTACTGAAAAAAAATTTATTTCCCAGAATCATACTTTTCTCCAAAATCTTTTCCACCAGAAATGAATTTGACTTTTATAAAAATGATATGATATGTATAGGCTGAAGGTTAAGAGATGATAAGCCTCTATTTGATTAGAATAATCTTGAGTCACATGTATGATCCTACATAATAATCAATAATTTTGTGCTTGACTGAATTATATTATTTGTCATCAGTGAACCAATTATTTGGTAAATGTCTTCTTAGTAAAAAAAATTATATTTAATGTCTTAAACCATTTTAGAAATATAATGATGTTTTTATATTTTTCAAACTAATGGATTTTCCAGAGTTGTTTCATATTATTATAATTTGTATGAGGTACATGGGAATTATATTTGTAACTAGAATATTATTTTTACTATCTGTATTTTTTTGTGTGATGACAGGAACCAAATGCATGGCCTTGTGGGTACTAAGCAATTGCTCTGATACTGACATAACATTCCCAGCCCTGAAATCACTCTAAATCTCAGGCTGCACTTGAACCAGTACTATTCTTTACTTTGCCTCTCATATAGTGAGATTATAAGTATCTATTTTTCCCTAAACCTGTCTTATTTTGTTTACTTCATATGTATTGACTTGTTTACAGGCTTTAGAAAAGATATTTGAATCATAAATTATTTCAAGATATAAGATTATCTACATAATTATAGTTTGTTGTTTTATATTAGAGAAATTTCATTACTATGTCTTTACAGAAGATCACTAACTTAACTATGTCAGAAATGATTGATGCTGTGTGAGCTGGTTCCCAAACCAGTGCACTAATATGATGTCAAATAGGTTCCATTCTTCCATTAAATCAAGGTGGGGGGGTGGTGATGACAGTCTGACTGGTCAGAGCCATTGGGTTTATTGCATGGTATATAGAGACACAAAGGTATCTATACAGACTAAAAACAAATCATTGTGCTTATATTGCCTCTTTACTCTTTAAATGTTATATTTCATTTCCTCTATAAAATTTATACTTTCCTGTTGATTAAAGGATATTTCATGTGATTTATACACCTATGTGTCCTAGAGTTTCATTGCATCTATTTCTTTAAGGGTTGATTTTCTTAAGCAGAAACAATTACTATTATTTTAATAATTATACCATTGCCTATGAAAGCAAATATTACCTTTCAGGACTATAAATAGATATTTGATATGCTTTGTCCACTCTACTTTTAAGAAATCAGCATGTGCTCAGAACTGCAGGGCTGCCTCTTCAAAAGGATTCTGCATTATGTTTCTGAGACTGCAGTTTATTTTGAGTTCATTGGGGGTTCCTTATTGTGAGTCTCTGGAGTTTTGTGACAATGAAAGTGTTGTTATTCAAATACACATGAATGCATTCAGTCCACAATAATAGTATTCATAGCAATCTATAAATAGTTGAAGAAACAATTGTGTGAAATACTTGATATTCATCCGAGCCATTTTTTTTTTTGCAATGTCAATTTAAATTCAGATTTTAGAGGTACTCCTAAAATATTCGGATATTTTTGTTAAATTGCACAGATAGGAAAGTTTTACCATCTCTCATATTTATATCCTTATAAGAAACATAAGAGACGCTGAGAATGGGTGATACAATAATAAAATATATCTCTATGTGTCACTAATGATCTTCCTGTTCTCCTTTTTCTAGATACACCATCAGTTAAGATTATTCCATCCACTCCTTTTCCACAGGAAGGACAGGCATTAACTTTGACTTGTGAATCCAAAGGAAAACCACTGTAAGTGATTTAGTAAATCGTAAACCTTTTACTCTTTCTTACCTCAGTGTCTGATGGCAGGGTGTGACTAAACAATATCTATGTTTTAACCTTTTCTTGTCTAACAATAGAGCTACAAAAGTATTTAATCTTTTATTCTTCAGATTTCTCTAAGAAGAATGTGTATGAATTTAGAATAAAAATACAAGGTGCACAATAAAATGACCTGATGATGGGAAAAATGATGTCTGAAATGATTAGAAATAAGTAAAAATTTGATCAAATAAAATAAAATAGTCTGTTGGGTATCATACACCACACCATGCCTCACTCCCAATGGTAGTGATATTTTATTTAGAAAAATAATTTTATATATGTATGTATATATATAATTGTTATTTTAACAAATATATATCAATCATTTCCTTTAGGTATGATTCAGGAAGTGAACCTCAATGAATCTCTTAGATTCAGTTATGTTGAAATAAGCTCGAGTGTGTAATAAAAAGATGACTCCAATTACATTAATCTCTCATTCTATAGAACAGCACAAAGTCTTGGGAAAGTTAACAAATAAAAAGTTCCTTCTTCCTCAGAATAACATGAGTAATTAATCCCCAAAGATGCTGATGAATAGCAAACCAAAAAAGAAAATAATGCTTCTTCATATTACAGGGAAGAAAATTTAATCTCGGAAATGTGAATCAAATTTTCCTTATTCACAATGGTTTAAGATTGGTGAGACAGGGTTTACTCACACTCTAGTCCTGTCCAAAGCTTAGAGTCTTTCAGCTACTATCTGTTAGCTCAGCTGCTGAATCTAAATTCCCCCTTCTGTTAACCAACTTTACTGTGTAAATTTAATAATGAGACTCCTTGTGACTTCAGAATTGGAGTTCAAGGTCTTGTTTTTCAGAGAGAGAAATGATCTGTGATCTACAGAGTGACAGTTGCCATCCTAGGCATGTTTGCTTCTCAAGTTAAATTTCTATTACTTTCCCAAATCCCATTAAAATGATATTTGCAGCAATAATTTACATCCATATATTTTAAAAATATATCCCAATTCATGTAGTATCTTCGAATATTAGTGGCTTAAAACAGTCATATTTTGCATTTATCTTTGTCAGCCGCAAAGCTATCATGGATATAATGTTATAATTTTACAAATAACATATTTTAATTTATCCTCCTGTAGTATGGCCCTATCTGCAGTGGGTCTTGTTATTTTATTCTTTAAGTTCCCAGGACATTAACAGTACAGTTAGAGTCAACGTTCTTGATTCTTTGCTTTAGAATACTTCTTTCTCTCTCTTTCTCAACATTGGGCCATTCCTTCCCATTTTCAAAGCAGCATTTTCAATAAATGCAGGCATTAACTTCTTTAAAGAATAATTGAACTCCTATATTCTTGTAGTTCGTACTATATCCCAACAATGTCAGAGGAAGGTGACAGGACACAAAAGGGAAGAATAGAAAGAGACCATTCAGATTTCCCCGGAAGAAAATCCTCATGGGCATGAAGAGAATGGTCTTCCTAGAGCGCAGAGAACAGATAGCAATAAGTTTATCACTGGAGAAAAAAAGAGAATCACTAATGGGAAGATCAGCTGCTTCAAATAAACCATAAAAATGCAGAAAACAGAACAAAAACATTGTGAAACAATGAAAAATAGGAAATAAATTAAAGCATAAGAAGGAGAGTGCCCATATTTTAAGGCACATTTTGAAAAGTATCCTAAATAAGGAGTGCAGGATCACATGTATCCACTGGGCAGTCGGAAATTGTGTCATTTATGCTGGTAATCACCACCAAAGTTCCACTCCATTACTTTGCAGCGATTGCACCTGATTCCCTACTTTGCTATTTTGGCATCACTGAGAAACAACACTACTGGTACAGCATTCAATTGTTTCCCCAAGATACTTAATTTCTATTATTCTTCCTTTTTACCTGGTCCATTTCTAATGAACACATGGGGATCAGAAACATATAACAGTATATATAAATATATTTTCATCTTATAGATGAGCTGAACATAACCCTTAAATCATGTCCAAGTATTGTTCCTTTAAAATGTGTGTTTGACCAACATATGACACATTCATCATTATTGAGTGCATTGTTTCTGTTAAAAATCACATCGCTATCTTTGGTATAAGCCATGAAATCATGGCACGGCTCAAATTGCAGTGAGACTCACGTTTGTAACCTGCACTCCAGAATGCTAATGTTGTTTTCCTTGTTCTAAATGTGAGGGCCCCAGTGACTGTTTATGAACAATCATGCCTTATATGCCTGCTTTGGACAGGAGCCTTTTGCCATTTTCCTGTAGAACAGCTGCATAACTTGGGCCAGTACCAAATTGTTGCACTTGACATTACTATAGAAACATTCTATTCTTTCCTTAAAAGAGAGATTACTGTACACGTCTATTGTTTTAATTTTTGTCTAAAGTGAGGACCAAGCTAATGTCAGTCACTTTTCTTTCAAGTCCCTAGAGTTTCTGCAGTCCTCTTCTGTCTTTGGCTGAATTCCCAGACAGCATTTAGGCAACACATTCTCCATTTATAAGAGTGGAAGAAGAAAATACCCTTTATATTACATTAAAGTCATGACCTTAGAAGATGCAAGGTGGCCTCTACATGCTGTGACAACTACATCAGCATCCACTTTTAATCCAATTTTTAGCATGTTGTGGATTTACTTTTTAAAAAATAGAAAGCAATGAAGCATTTTCAAGCAACTAAATATGCATTTGGCATTTATTCTATAAGAAGAAAATAATTACAGGATCTGATGAATTTTCCTATATATGCAGCACAATGTTTGTATTGTAGTTACTATTTTACCTTCTAGTAATTACAATTTTTCTCCTGTTCTTGGCAGAAATCTAGCATGCATAATTACACAGAAAGTAATATCCTATTCTGTGTAAGAAGACTTTAATCTTTGGAAAGATAGATCACATTCCACCAAGCAACTAGTGAGGTGTTGGAAAGGAACAGTTACATACACATTTTGGATATGATCAAAAATTAAGCAAGAAATCTGATATGTGATTATATTTAAATACAAATCCATTTTTTCATTGGTAGAATTGTTTCTTCAGAAAACACAAAAATTAAGACAAAACAGCTTTATACCAGTCAGTTTCTTCAGCCTAAAATGAAGGCTTCTCTTGCAAAGCATAAATCACAGGTCATTTGCCAATTGTTGCACAATCCAATTAGTGAGACTAAATTGCAAAACAAACTAGAAGTTAATGAAGGCAAGTAATCATCAAGGGTGAAATATTGTTCACCAAAATAGGCAAGATATGATATTGATGCACCAGTATGAGTCTATTATTCCAGCAGTTTCAAATAATTCCATGAGATGTGATTAGCCAACATTTGTATTTCTCCTGCTACTCATAAATACTTCTAGTTTACCACCACATCAGTATTTGTGTTAAAATCGGATGTCTGGGGTACAGTCTTTTGTGGTGTAGAAGCAGAAGCTGGGGCTTAGACATGAATTTTATTATCTATAGATATCCACAGTATTAGTTGTCTTGAGTCATAATCTTAGCCACTCAGATTATTTAGATTTTGAAGTTAATAAGCTTTGATTTTAGAATAATATTAGATTCACAGATAAATTGAGCAAAATGTATAGAAATTTCTACGTTGCTTCTTTCCAACAGATGTGAGAAATGCAGCATTATTCATGACTTACATCATTGTTTAATTGAGCCATGTGTGCCAATAATTGTAGCAATACAGTCTGTCATTATACAGAAGATTCTTTCTTACCCTTGAGTATTTTTAAATCTCTAAAATTATAATGTATCTAATAAATTATCAAAAGATTGAAGATAATACATATGTAATGATTCCCAACAAGTAATACCTTAATAAATAATGACCAAGAGACCTATAAAGTGTCCTTTTATAAAGGTATTAAGTACAAGCTACATCACCAAGATTTTTACTCAGAAATCATAAACATATTTAGTATTGAATTATTAATAAGCTCCCATAGTAAGTCCAGAGAATGAGTTATGAACATAGATTCTTCTAAGTATCCCAAATTCAAGATATTGACCAGAATAAATACTCTAGGACAATTATTCATGCATTCCCCATCCCCCAAAAAATCTAAAAAAGTCACATAATAAAAGCTGTTAAGGTATCCCAAGACTCAGAAGAGCAAACACACTATGTACTCACTTATAAGTAAGTAGATACTAGATGTAAAGCAAATGATAGCCAGACTGCAACCCACAGCTCCAGAAAAGCTGGGTAAAAAGCAGAACCCTAAGAGAGACTTGTGGATTGACGTGGGAAGGGGAAATAGATGAGAGTTCCTGAATAGACTGGTGGCTGGGGGGGGGGGTTACAGTAGAGGGCAGGTTTGGGAGAAGAAAACATGTGGCAATAGGATTGTCGAGCTGTGGGAGGGATTAAGTGCTACAGCAATGAAAGAGATATCTTGACAGAGGGAGACATTTTGGGGTGTAGGAGAAACCTGATGCCAGAGAATTTTCCAGAAATCTGCAAGGATGATCTTAGCTTCAACTTTAAGCAATAGTGGAGAGTGCCTTAACTGACCTTCCCCTGTCATCAGATTGTTGAATACTTTTGTCATCATAGAGCCTTCATCCAGTAACTGATGGAAGTGGATAGAAACACAGCCATGCCCCAGGCTGAGCTTCTGGTTTATATGAGCAAAGAGGGTCAAAATCATGATGGAGACATCTAGGCAGACAACTATGGAGCTCGCATGGGAACGAATTAGGCCCTCTGCATGCAATAAATAGTTGTGTAGCTTGGTCTGTTGGAGGGAATCCTGGCAGTGCAATCAGGATTTATCCCAGGTACATGAACTGGCTTTTTGGAGTCCATTATCAATGGAGAGACACTTGGTTTAGCCTTGATGCTGGGTGAATGTGGGGGTTTGAACCTGCCTCAACTGAATGTTTCAGGCTTTGCTGATCCTGGATGGGAGACCCTTACCCTTTTAAAAGAGGGTATGGGGATGAGTCAGGGGAAGGCTGGTGGCACTGGGAGCAGGTGGAGGGTTGGGAGGAGGAAATGTGATTGGATTTAAAATGAATTTAAAAGATATTTAAATAAAAAATGTTAAGGTACCCATGATTATTAGAGTTTAAGTTATAATAATAACAGGCCTACTAATAAATAATGTCCATGTACAGAGAATGCAGAAGCAAAGGGCCCTTTAAAATAAAATATAAAGTAATAATAAATTGGTGGCTTGCAAATTTTAATCCACAGAAATGGATTCTTCACAAATGCCAAAGCCATTATGTGAAAAATATTTTAGAACATTTGAAAGAACTGTGAAAAAAAATTAATCCTGATTCCACAAGTATGAAAGAGGCTTCTCCTCCAGGCACTAAGAAAACGTCATACCATTTTATACAATCCAGGCTTACAAGATGTCATGTCCAACAGGACCAATAAGTCATTACAAATCCAAGGTCTGTGAAATGTAAAAGGTTGTTTTGTTGGTAATTTCCAAGTTTTCTGATTTGTTTTTGAATTCATTAATTTAAAAAAATTGTATTATGTATATTGTGTGGGTATGTAGACATGAGTGCTGGTGCATTTGGAGTCAAGATGGTTTTGATCTCTCTGGATCTCAGTTACAGGGAGGAGCTGCTGGATGTAGCTGTTGGGAGTTGAACTACTGTTCTCTGCAACTTAGTCCACCTACTAAGACATTTCTCCAGCCACTTTCTTCTGCTTACTTGTCACAGTTAAATCCTACAACTACTTTGTGATGAAGGTTAACAAACTCAATAGTTCCTGTTTTAAAAGCATTTGTCTTGTAAAGTTTATGAGACCAGCTCTAGTTAACAGTAGAATTAAGATTGCAATGTATAGTAACAACACCTACGGCTGTATTGTCATGTTCACCTGTTAATCTCAGTTTCCTTGCAGAAAATTTTCCCAAAACTTCAATGAGCTTAGCAAGAGTTAGAGAGCATTCATAAACTCTCAGCCCAAGTATTCCAGTAGTTATAATGTAAACTCAAACCTGTCAGATATCTTATATCTAAGATATATAAATATAGATGATAGGTATGGTAATGTATATGTAGATATAAAGATATATAGCTTATATATGTGTAGATATATAGATATATATGGAGTTTGTATGTAGACATAACTGCTATTATCAATACAATATAAAACAATGGAATGCCAGAGAACCTAGAGAAAATAAGCAGGAAGTTTAGAGAAAGCATTAACCATGAGTCTAAATATCTTAACAAATTATGTATAATATAACTGAAGCAAGTAGAAGATAGATAAAACATAAAATAGGTGTATCTATCATATAGAAATCCCTGTAAGGGAATTTTTGAAAAATAAAAGTTACAAGATGATTATATATTTAACTTTGATTTGAGATCTAAGAGTATTATAAAATCATCATAATTAATTAACTCACATTTAAAAGGCAATGTAGTCACTTAATTCCTAAGGTGCTTTCAAAGGTATAATACTAGGACTTGAATTTCTAATTTCCATAATAAAGATAGAGCCACATCCTGTCTTTCTTTTCCTGAAACCCATATGGTCCTTTGCTCCCATCTCATGGCTTTAAAATTTAATCACACATTCACTCTCTGGAAACACACAAGTGGTTATCTTGGAAATGAGACTGAATATTTTTATTCTGTTTGTAAAACATGAAGCTGATTCATGCTAATCTCCACGGCTGTTATTTAGGGTGGGCATCTGTGGTGTGTGAGGCACTCAATCATTTTCAATTAAATGTTCCAGTGTCTTGTGAAAATCCCATCAGAGTCTGCATAACCACGGCTATGGATCCACAGAGAATATGGACTTCTCTTGAACATTCTCCAGAAAGGCAGTTCTCTTGCAAAAAAATTAAAAATAAAAATAAAAGGAAACAAGCCAATTATTTTGAGAGATTATATACATGTTTAGCTGCAAATCCAATTCAGAGTGTCTCCAATATTTAAGACACTGGAAAAAGTATCATTGGATTTATGGGTGAGACTTTTAGGAAGTGTACTTTTTGGCTCATATATTTAACTATATGTCATGTATGAATATATTAAATGTAGATTACACAATTTTTTATCTTTACCTTAACATTACTATAGAACTTTTATGTGTGTTTGTGTAGTTAACAGAATAATCCATATAGTAATTTCAGGAAGATATCAGAAATAAAAATCACTGTATTCTTACTCTAAACAATACATTAAGGGAAATAGGAATCATTGCTACTATTTGCTAAAGCATGTGCTCATTTGTTCTCTTAAAAGTTCTGCTTAATAGTACTACCTTCTGTCAGGCTTTTTTCTATACTATATGCCAAGCATTTGGAGCTAATATCCCTTCAGCATTCACCAGTATGATTTACAAAGGAGTTTATTATTAACTGCCTATTGAATATTTTGACTATCATATCATCCAAAATATATGAAAGCAACAAAATATATAAACATAATTAATTCAAAATCTCTATAGAGGTTAGGTATTTTAGTCAAAGATGCAAAAAACATATCTTAGAAAAAACTTTATTTTATGAAAACATACAAAACAAAGTTTCTGGCATGAATTGTGGTTTTTATATGTACATAGCACACAAACTCAATTACAAAAAGATGTATTTTAATGTTCAAAGTAAAAAAAAAACAATTAAACTGCAAATAATGTTTCAGATGACAGAGATATGAGCATTTAAAAATGGTGCCAAAAAAAGAGGCAGAATCATTCAGTGATTGATGATGCCTAGACATCCAACTTTCAAATTCAGAGTGCCAGACATATCTCAGATGCTCGTAGGACAAAAGTAAGATGCATTTTTTTTTAAAGGCAGGAGAATATAGCAGCAATCATCTTGACTCATGGTCAGTAGAGCACATATCCGCTGCAAAGCGCAGCAAGGCAGAGGGAAAGAATAGAAGCTCGTTTTCAGTAAAGGGACAGACTGATGACACTGCTGTATGTTGTCAATGTTTTGCAGATTGCCTCTTGATGCTCACTACTACATCAGCAAATTACTTTACTTGATCCTTTATAAAACCAAAACCAGAAAATAATAGAAAAGGGAAGGAGCTGAAAATTTGGGAGGGTCTGCAGTGAAAATATAAAGGCATAGGCAGAGTTAGTTTTTTAGAAATGTGTTACAGTCTTTTAAAATTCAAAACATAACAAAATACTTTGAAGATCAGTGTATTAAATATGATATCTACAACCAATCATAGTTTGGGGCCACTTTGAGAATAAATGCGTTAAATTTTAGTAATTTTAACTCATCACACACACACAGAAAATGTTTCAACTTGTTAGCTCTAGGAAAAAAAAATACCACTAAGAATATTCTGCTTAATAATGCATGAAACATACAGTCCTTTGTAGAGAATTTCATTGAAAAGTGCAGAGAGCCATGGGAGTACAGCAGGTGAAAACTAGTGTTTGACAAATCCACCAATCAGACTTAAAATTCCCAGATAGGAGTCCTACCTGGCAAAGCCATGGGTCACTGGCTGTTAATGACCAGTAGTAGTTTTCTGTTTCTAACTTTTTCCAGTGCCACTGCTATGCATCCCTAGTGAGAACAATTGTGGGATTTTTTTTGCCACAGTCCATTGATAGTATATTTTATATCTTTGGGCACATTTACAGTTATGCGCTGTCAGAAAGTTGATTTCTGTATACTTCTTATATATAAAAATGATGCCAGAATATTCCTCTTTACTGACACAGGAAAAAACATGGTATTTTTGGTCTCAAAGATGACTAATTTTAAACTTCAGCACAAATTCAAACAGACTATGCCCCTGCAAAAGAGAAATACAAAGACTAATTCCCAGGTGCTGTTTATTGCTAAATCAAGGCCAGGCTCTTTTGAAACATATTTTCTGCAATAGTTGACTTTCTGCATGTACCCTGACCACGCAAGGTTCAACCTGCTACTGTTATTGTTAAGTGCTGAATTTCAATATCATTCTCTGTCTAGAACAAGTTACCTGCAAGGCCAAGAACTTACAGTGCCTGGTCTTTGTGACCTTACTAGCCTGAAAAAAAAACTGTGAGCTCATGTGTTCTAATAATGAGTTGGACCCTGAAATGTAAAATATAATTCTCAAGAGTTTGGCTAAGAGAAAAGCAATGGTAATGTAAGCGGAAGAGAGAAGGAGAAATAAGTGTCTGTGAATGAAAGTGTGTGAGAAACAGCAGAAATGGAGGGATAGAGCTGTGCAGACTGTGTGTGAGTATGTGTGCTGAGTGAGGGATGAAGAAAGAAGCAACAGTAATGTAGGGATGAAACTGTGCAGAATGGGAATGTGTATGTGTGCTGAGTGGGAGATGATGATGATGAAGAAGAAGAAGAAGCCTAAAGAGACGGTGGGCGATATGTGAGAGACTAAATAAACAAGAAAGTGAGTGAGCAGAGTGGACAAATGATGTAGAAGAAGCATATGCACGTGAATGAATGTGTGAGAGAGAAAACTACAAAGAGCTGTTGCTACATATAGAAATTGTGCAAATTGCTGCATGAAATTGTATAAGAACAGTGTAAAAAGTTATAAGGTAACCTATGTATATGAGATGAATAGCTATGGCTGTATGGGTATCTGTAACTGTGGAGGCAAGGAGACGAAACTATATAAATGAAGATGTAGAAGAGAAATGTATGTAAAAGAAAGATGTGTAGACATGTGAAAATAGATGTAACTATGTATAGAAGTGTGTGGCCGTATGTGTGTAAAGAAATATAATTATATGAATACAACAGTGTAGAGATATGTAGTAATGTGAGGAAAGAGTCAGAGAAAGAGAAATTTTTATCTTTATTTACTTATTTTTGTTTAAAAAGTTTTATTTCCTTATCTACCACTGTTCCCCCTTCCTTCCCTCCTCCCAGTCCTCCACCCTAGTCCCCAATCAATTCCCCAAGGAGGGTAAGGAGTCCCAACGTGGGTTAGTTCAGTCAGGCATATCCAGTTGAGGTAGTTCTGAGTCCCTCATCCTAGTATTAAAGCTGAGTTAGGTGTTCCTCCTTAGGGAATGAGAAACAATTTTAAAGAAGAAATTAAAGAGAAAGTTACCATCAGAAGGTGTGTGTATGTCCTTATTTGACCAGTTGGTTAGATAGAAATTTATTCTTAATTACCCTCAAATAAAAAAAGTTTCTTATCCCTTGCTACTCTGAGGCATTTCTTTTATTACTCTGGAGTGGATTGTGGGAGCTGACCTCCTACAGTCCCCAGTAGAAATGATTAAGATATACTTTCAAAGTCTAAGTTTCAGGATCTATTATTTTCAGCCTTACATAAAGCATTTAATTCCTAGCTATAATTCAAATGAGTTATACCTCATTCTTACTAAGATGTGAAGCAAGCCATGGAGGAAAATGAGTTTTATACTGGGCGATGACTAACATGAAGACAGATTGGCAAATGTAATTAGGTCTATTCTATAATAGTAGAAACAATAGACCTAACCTTTATTTGGGAAAACAACACTATCATTTTAACCTAACTGGGAAGTGAATGGCTTTTATTTTTTAATATATATATTTTGTATTTAAACGGTTTTTTTTAACATACCAACCACTATTCCACCCCCTCCCCTCTTTCTAGTTACTTCCGCTACCAGCATCCTCCCACCCCACTTCACCATCCCTTACTCTCAAAGAGGGTAAAGACTCCCAACGGCAGTCAATACAGTCTGGCATATCAAGTCTAAGCAAGGTATGCCTCTATGGAGAATGGGCTCCAAAAAGCCATTTCATGCATTAGGGATAAGTTCTGGTCCAACTGCCGTTGGCCCCACAAACTTCCCTGCCAAGCAAGTTTCATTCATATTCAGAGCGCCTATTTAGGTCTTATGAAGGTTTCCCAGCTGTGAGCCTAGAGCCAGAGAGCTCCCAATAGCTCAGTCAGCTGTCTCTGTGGGTCTTCTCATCATGATCTTGACCCCTTTGCTTATATAATCCCCCTCTCTCCCTCTTCCTTTCCCTCCCTCCCTCCCTCCCTCCCTGCCTCCCTCTCACCCTCTCTCTCTCTTTCTCCACTAGACTGGAAACTCAACCCACTGGATAGCTATGGGTCTCTGCATCTGCTTCCATTAGTTTCTAGAATGTTCTATCATGACAATTAGGATGTTCATTAATTTTAATACTGGGAGGCAACCTCTACACTTTTGGATAGATAAATACATTGTTCAGCCTTGATACTTGGGGGAGCAGCTTGGTCCTGACGCAATTGATATGCAGACTGTACTGACTCCCTCTAGGAGTCCTTACCCTCTCTGAGGAGTATATAGGGATGGGGGAAGTTTGGAAGTGACTAGAAAGAGGGAGGAGTGTGGGAAAAGGCTGGGCTGGAGAGATAATGACTCAGCCTTTAAAGGCTAAGCTCACAACCAAAATAACAGAATGGCTTTTGAACTAAGGGTTGATTCTGATGTTTGAAGTAACTTCTCTGGTATTAATATGTCCTTCACTCTACACATCTTGAGAAACTGGTATAGTCTGTGAAATTCAAATTCACAAATTATGATCCATAAAATAAAATTTGGAAATAGTCCCTAAGGAAAAAATTAGGAGTTTATAATCTTTTAAGAACACGGTGAGAAAATTCTTTAAGAGTGATCATTGTTAAACCTATCATAAAATTTTTATGCTTAATGTAAACACATAGATTATTATATTATATGAAAAGATTAATATTTGCTCAAAATATGTTGAACTTTTAATTAGAAATTAATAATCTATGTCAAAGAAATAAAATGTTAAAGATGGAAAAGGCCTGGGTAATTGTTTTTCCTTCATCAGAAACTTCCAAGAGATTAGTTTATGCATTTTTCCCAAACTGAATATTTTTAACTTCAGCACAAAAATCTGTTTCTCTTTCAGGATTATAGACTCTTATCTTTTTTAGGGATAATTGTTTATTTTTTGTGGCATAAATTGGTCAGAAGTAGTATGGAGTATGAAGTAGGATTGCTTTATGTATCTCAGTACTTAAAAAAAAAAAAAAACCTCTGTAAATACCACATTATCAGTGAAAAGTGGTCCAGGATTTCTGTCACTCTAAAACAATGTCATCATGATCAAGCCTTCTAAAGGGGATTGCCTCTTGTACATGGGCTATTTCCTGTTTCGACATAAGCTATTGAACTCAGGGGCAAGAAGTATTTTAGGAAATAAAACTCATGTAGCATATGATGAGACTGATCATAAAAAAAGTTTGTATCTTATTTACTACTTAAGCTTTAAACATAATAATTCTAATGTTCATTTTATCACCCCAACTCATGTAATGGAGTTCCTTTTATTTGATGCTATAATATTCAATATATTTTAGAGAATATATCTGTATGAGAATGAAGAAATTAGTATTAGAGCTTAAACTGAAACCTTGAGTACACAGGCAAACAGGCATACAATTTGCATTTCATCATTTTGATCATGACTTCATTTATGACTGTTTTAAGATGTCTCTGGCTCTATCACATACCAGTACTAATGGTGTTGTTATTGATGAGCTATTTGGTAGGAATCTATATTTATATAGATGGTATCAGTGCTAGATAAAACAAATAGAATGTCACTTTCATAAAAATAGTGGTTCAGACATTATAAAATCCAAATTGTACTGTGGTCAGCAAGCACATAAGAGTGATATAGTCTGATCATTCATAGAGCTGGTGCAGTAGTTCAGGGAGATAAGGTGCTGACACTTAAGTCTAGAAAATATGCAAATATAGAAAAAAACGAGAACCAACTCCAGGAAGCTGCTCTCTGATGTTGACATGTTTGCACTGGACCTCAGTATACTCTAGTGTGCTGTACGTATCATGTACACATAACAGCAATATCACCTACATCAGCAGCAGCAATACAGCAACAACTTTTAGGTTTTTAGAAGTTGTCCATCTCTAGAGAGAGGACATTTGAAGTTGATTGCAAGTTGCCATAAACATTTACACAGATGTATATACACACCAGGAAACGTGTACCTACACACATAAATATACATAAATGCAAGCAAATAAAGATAACATGAAAAATGTACCTTTATTATTAAATGATACAGCAGTTACTCCAAATATACAGAGCAATATTTTTACAATAATTTGCAATTATGTGGAATAATACTTGCAAATCATATAATAAACATATTCTTTGAACACCAGTAACAAATGACTGTATGTGTTTTTCATTTAAGGAGATCAGTGTAAGAAATAGTCTTGGAGTAATCATTTTTCTTTTTTTTTTTTTCCTGCTTCACAACATCTTTAACCTCCAACAAACAAAAATAACAAAATGATTTTTTGAATCAGTTTCAGAATATATAGGACATTTTTTCTTGAACCTTTTTCTAATTTGTTTTTAAATTTTCAAAATGTGAAGCAACCTTATCTTTTATTATTTCTCTTCTCTGAGTGTCCTATCTCCCTTCTCTCCCTTTTCTCTCCTTTCCCCTTGTCAACTCAAATTTAGGGTCTAGCTTGAGAAGCAGTCTCAGTCTCTGAAGTGGGAACTGTCTGGGAAGCAATATTCTCTGGATTCTTATCTTATGAATGCAATAAAATTAAGTTTTACTACATTTCAAACTGATTTACAATTCATTTACTTTCATATTTGTTAAAACTTCTCTAAAACTTGACAACGTAAGTGAAGATTTAACAACAAATATACAAAATAATTTAATAATCTAAAAGATTTTACTTAAACCATAAAATACAATCAAATGGTTATGATACAATTATACTAATCTTTTCAATATCCCATGAATATGTTATAGATAATAATGATAAATTTAATTTTACAACATCTCTTAGATGATTAAATCTTCAGTCAAATCTATTGACTAACTATGAGGCTTCTAATCTGAAATGAAGCCAGTGGGCATTTCACATGATCACATGATATATAAAGCAGAAGGATATTGAAAGTTCTGCTTTGTCATCAAGGAAACCTTGAATCTCAACATTTATAAATTCTTTTCTTCCTTCTTTTAAGGCAAAACATGATGCTTTCTTGAATGCTATTACATTGACTACTTTTCATCTACAAAAATGTTTAAATTTAATAACAATTTTAGTGTTAAATCTCAGTATATATGTTATTCTGATTGAAAAATTATGAAACCAAGCGAAGGATGTAAGTACATGAGAAGTGGCTCATCCTAGACAGTGTTCAAACTTCTGGGTGTTCTTTTATACCTGTCCAACAATAAGAACAGCAGAAGAAAGCTTTTGTTGGACAATGTGAACCATGGGGCTCAATATTGTGTAACTAAATTACTTATTGATTCTTTATTCTCATAAAACATATGTCTAAAATAGAGGCAAATAATTGTGAAGTCCAAGAAAAGTTTCCTGTCCATAGTACATAGATTAGACATGGATGGCTTCCTATAGAGTAGGAAGGATTAGAAGAACTGCTACTACCCAAACTTCACAGAACAAGTAACCCAAAGACAGACTAAACCAAGGAGAAGTTAACAATTTGTGAATGGAACTAGAAATTTCTGTGCATATTTGTACAGCTGAGATGCTGAAGCCATAAAAACTTACCATGAAGCCTGCCAAAATGTGTCTGAGCAAGGATGCTACCAGTAGACATGACAAAATGAACAGGGAACACCCCTCCCCCAAACCTCATCCCAACACAGGCAACTAAAAAAATCTAGGAGTGAGAGAGATGGTCTTTCCCCAGAAAACAGCACAACAGTCAGTTGTCAGTGTCCACCCATGAGCCCCCAAAATCTATTTGCTGATAGCGGAACAGAATATATTTATGAATATATATGTTTATAGATACACATGTATACATTCAATAATGATTAGTGGGGTAAAAGGTTATAAATATGAAGGAGAACTTGGAGGGGTATTTAGAGGGATTTGTAGGGGGAAAATGAAAAAAGAAATGTTATACTTAAATTGTAATCTCAAAAGAAATGCTTTCATAAAGAAAACTGATCTAACTTTTTAAAAATTTGCTGGAAAACTATAATCTCTTGCACTAAGTTCTTAAAATATGAAGAAGAATCCATAAAGATCTTTGGTTCTTATTTTCATTTCTATGACTTACTGTCCTATAAAAACCTGTTATAAAATGTTTTTGGTATACCCCCTTATAAAATCATATTTATAAATTTACAGATTTTATAGACAAAAGTAAATTGAAGTTTTAGCTTATAATGATAGTCTCAAATTTCTATTGGTCTTGTAGTATAAAGGGGGACATTCTGTACTGACTATGCTAATGCTCTCACTGTAGAGCTGGTTTCGGCATCTTGGTTCTGCTCTTCCCTCTCATGTCACCTCTGGTGGCATGTTCTACTCTTTTCTAATCTCATTTCTCATTGTGTAAAATGATAAGCTGGACCTTCTTTAAATAATCCTCTTTGGATGTCTTAACAGAGGGAAGATTTTTGTTCATCTGAAGGAAAAAAAACTAGATGATTTGTAGATTCCAACTGGGAAAAAGCATAGCAGTCCTCTATATTAATATGAAACCCAAATTGTATCAAGACACACCAAACCACTCAATATTAGGTTGTACATTTTAAAATTATTTAGGAATAAGTTTGGGCTATTTATGACCTATCATAAACTTTAAACTCCATTTCATTAAAATTGCATCTAACAATGTGAACATTTTTATCACTTTGAAGACTTACCTCCTAGAGTTAGATCCTGGATCCTTGAAGAACTTAGTTTGATGGAATACTGACGTTAATCACACTCATCTGGTCAGCACCTGCGCAAAAGATGTTTTATTTTGTTTTTCTTTTCTTTGTACTTCTTTCGCCATTTTATTTTACATTCATTTAATAAGAGGAAGGTGTTTTGTTTAGGAAAAAAATTAAATACAGACTTAGTCCTTAAATTTCAACACATTCTTTATATTTTTGTTTCTATATAATTTTAAAATACATATCTAAATATAAATGTTCATTTATAGAACTATGTGCTTAAGTCATAATAAAAAACATATTAGCCAATTAGAAGAACGTTATCACAAGTTACATTTGAGGTGTTAATCTCTGTGTTTACCAATTTCAACTTATACATCAAAAAAAGCATTGCCTTTTTATTATAAGTACATCCTTTGGGACAACTGCAAAATTAGTGTCTCCAAATACATTATTTTGCTACTGGTTTTGTTTATAAAAATAAAAATTATTTTATATGTTATTGTGAAAAATGAAAATACTATTTTAGTTGTGACAAAATATTAGTTTCATTTGACCTATTTTCTAATGGTGATAAAGAAAAGATATGTACACATGAGATTATGAAGGTTATTCCAAAATTTAAATTATTAATTTCTAATAACAGGTAGCATAAGTATAATGTATGCAGCAAGTAGAGATTTATTAGAATTTGCTTTCTTTTGGTAGAGATATTAAAAAAATTTTCTATGTCATTGGTTGAGAAAAATGCTACCTAATAATTTTAAAAACTTAGCTTATTAAATTTATTTCATGTAGAATATTGTCCCAGCTCTTGTGTACAGTTCTGATAAAATTGCCTTTGTTGTTTTTTCCTTTCTCTTTCTGTAAAGATAGGAAGAAAAAAAAGTGCTTACTATTCTCTGCTACTGCACTGCACTAATTCATCCTGGTCACCAAAATATATGTGCTAGCCAGTTTCTCTCTACCAGCCATAAGTTCTTCTAGGGACGTCAAAGAAGTAACCTAGAATTCACTTCAATTCTGATTCCATATAGCTAGAGATAGTGTCAACTCTCATAGTAGGACGTTTTAATCCCAGGAAACTGCTACTATGTCTTAGGACAATTCCACATAGCTAACTGTAAACCATCCTTGTAATCAATACACTATGAAGTAGAATTGCCATGGTTCCCTACCCGGGTCCAATTAATTTGCTAGAGTGCTTCAGAGAAGCACTCTACTTCTCTCTTTCTTACAAAGGCTATTGCAAAGAGTACAAATGAACAATTAAATGAAAAGATGCCCAGGGGAAAGTGCAGAAGAAAAAGACGTAGTATAGTCCCTTAATATGTGGAACAATTCCCTGTTTATTTATTTATGCCTACATTTGTTATTTATTAATTGTTAGTCCTTCTACAATTTTATATACGTATATAATGAATTCTGTAAATGTATTGTCCACTCTAATCTATCTCATCTCCTTCACATATCTATATGTCTGTTAATTCTCCTTCATCCCTACCAATCCTTTTTCTAGATTCATCATTTTCTTATTGTTTTATAACCCATTTAGTTTGATCAGCCAGCACTATGTGTGTGGGACTAGATTAGAACCACCAATTGCATCCTGATGGTGCCTTTAGTTGGAACAAAATTAAAGACAAGGTCTAATTTCTCTATGAATCTAACACTAGCAAACAGTTTAGCAGCAAGTTGTAAAACACCCCAAAGCATCTCTTTCACTGTTCCCTGACTGTTAGTGGATCCATTCCTGTATGGACCCAGTGTAGGTGCCTGCAGCTGCTGTGTGCCTGTGATTGTAATGGCTCTCTCTTGCCCAGAAGTTATTTTTTTTAGCCATTCTCCGTAGCCATTCTCACAGCCACTTAAGTAATAATTAATAATAATTATTACAGTAAATGCTGTGCCAGTAGTTCAGGCATGTTACTAACTGATATAAATTAATCCATAATTCTTATCTATGTTTAGCTACATGGTTTGGTATCGTTTCTCAGACCAGCAATCTCATCTTGTTTTTTTTCTGCATCAGGCTGGCATCTGTTTCTCTGCCTTTCCTCTTTCCAGAACTTTCTGAATCTGGTCACCCTGCATCTATTTTCTGCCTAGCTACTGACCAATGAGAGTTCTGTTTCATTAAACCAACACAAGTGAAAAAAATATTTACAGTATACAGGAGCATTTTTCCCACACTCCTCCCATTTTCTGCCCTTGAATATTTTTGCCCAATATTTTGTAATGTTACTTGATTTTTGTTTTGGACTGAACATTTACACATCACTTAATATGGACATCTTAAGAACACTCTGAATCCACTGTCATTAACTAGAAATAGGCTTTTCTGACAAAAACTGAGAGTAACATATAAATATAAATACTTCAAAAACAAATTGATGGCAAGTCAATTTAGTTAAGTAACAGTATTCAGTTACATCTTAGAATACTGGTTCTTAACCTTTTGGTTGTGACCTCCTTGAGTGTTATATATCAGAGATCTTGCATATCAGATATTTATATCAAGATTCAAAACAGTAGCAAAACTATTGTTATGAAGTAGCAACAAAATAATTGTGTTTCTAGAGGTCATCACAGCATGAAGAACTGTTCTAAAAGGGTCTAGCATTAGAAGGGTTGAGAACCACTGTTGAATCTCTGATACCCACCTGCCATATGTGTTTATGACCATATTTAAATTATAAGGCATAGATTTTCCCCACTATGGACCAGGCCTTAAAACCTATCAAAGAGCGATTTTTGCTTTCATAGCTGTTGTGCCAAGACTCCACACATGGATGCATCTCACCTGGCAGATGTACATCCAAGTTTATAGGGTTCACAGCTGGATAAGATTTCCGTGGCTTTTCTCCCCCAGCATCTGTATACATCTGCTGATACTTTTTGTAGGATGGGTGTCAGGGAGGAAGCTTCTAGGTCAGTTTCGGACTGATAATCTGTGTAGCATATAAACAAGGTATGTGTGTGTGTGTGTGTGTGTGTGTGTGTGTGTGTGTGTGTGTGTGTGTGTGTGTGTGTGTATGTAGGAGGGGAGTGAGCAAAATGTCTTGGCATCTGATTTTGAATAAATATAAATGAATACCAAATGCCTCCATTGTTTCGGGGAGCTTTCTTGAAGTTATCAGATCAACAACACCAAAAGGGATATCCTGCTCATGGCAATAGGTTTTCAATTGCTAAATATGACTTTCACAAGCAGCTATTCCACTCATGAATTTTCCACAAAACACCAGGTCTTTGAATTTTCACTGAAGCTATTTTACATAGGCCTAACTGTCCCATCATTGGGTGCTTGTTAAAAACTCAACCTTCAACCTCTGTCTCATCATAGAAATTCAAAAAAAAGAAAGACTTAGTTTTGTAATGATATAACCCCTTCAGAGCCTCTCCAGGAGCCCATAGAGAATAACTCTTTAGAGCATCTTATAGTACACCTCATCCAAACAAAAGATATTTTTGTTATACAAATAGCCACAATTGATTTAAAAACTGGTTTCACTATCATAAAGTGATGTCAAGTCAAAGTATTTTAGCAGTATTCCTAAATAAAAGGCCTTTAAGAATGCAGGAACTTGGACAGAAAGAAATATGCATGTTTTATATTATGCTGAGTTTGATAGAACTGAAGAGTGTCTATAATTTCATGGAAAAAAGGTATCATGTCATAGAGTTCAGTGACAAAGAGCTGTCTCTTTGACTATGCTTTGTAAAGATTTAAATTGTGTGTGTGTGTGTGTGTGTGTGTGTGTGTGTGTGTGTGTGTGTGTGTGTGTGTGTGATATGTGGGGATATGTTTCAAATTTAATAAAAACAGTCTGAGATATCAGAGGGATCTACCCACAGTCACTAGGAGGATCAGACAGTGGTAACTCACACCTTTAATCCCAGCACAGGGAATATCTGGGAGTGGTGACCTATGCCCTTAATCCAATCAAATCTGAGTTTGAGGTAATCTTAGTTTACAGAAGGAGTTCCAGGCTCCCAGGCAGGCAGTGGTGGTGCCATGCCTTAACTGAGGGAAGAGGGTATTTAAGGCAGACATAGAGAGACAGAGCAGGCAGAAGAAGCCAGGAGGAGCGAGGCTGAGGAAGCTGGAAGACAGCTGGGTGAGATCTGACTGTGGTGTTTACTCTCTAATATCTCAGCCTTTCCCAGAGATCTGGTTCTGAGTTTCCTTTATTCATGCACACATGTGTGCACATGCGTGTGTGTGTGTGCTTCCCACAACAGTGTTTAGAGGGACAACTTTCAGGACTGGCTCTGTTTCTGCCATGCTTCTCAGGCATAGGACTTAGATTGTCAGCAATTTATGGCAAGTGCTCTACTTATCTCCCTGGTCCTCTTAATCCATTTTGCTGAAGAGATAACTTCTAGACAAATTCTTTAGGAAGTAGGAAAAGTGATAGAGATAAGGGAGTGAAGGGTAGCTTCAGGAAGTATCATGCCATAGTGGTGGGCCCATGTTGTAAACTGCCAGGGGAATATAAGAAATGATTATCTCACAAGTCCAGAAAGTAGTCCATTATGAAATGGTAGTCATTAACTGCAGCATCTGTACTCAGAACTGATCTAAGCAAGACACCTGAATTGACAGCTACAGCAACTCAATAAATTTGTTCCTTAATAGGAATCTAATTAATTAAATAGAACAGTTAAATTATGTTTATCTTTGCTCTAACTCCTCTGAGTTAACATTTGATGGTTTTTTGCTAGCCTATAAAAGCCCACATCAGCATAAGAAGGTGTCTATAGAAATTGTTTGATTTCCTTCACAGAAATCTCAGCATCTTATTTTTTCTCTCTACATGCATGCTGTATCCAATAGGCCAGAACCTGTTCTGTGGACAAAGGATGGTGCAGAATTACCAGATCCAGATCGAATGGTCGTGAGTGGTAGGGAACTCAACATTCTTTTCCTGAACAAAACAGACAATGGCACATATCGATGCGAAGCCACGAACACCATTGGCCAAAGCAGCGCAGAGTATGTCCTCATTGTACATGGTGAGTTCTTTTGGGAAACATTTCATATAAAAGAAGGAAAACAATGGAGAACTGTCCAAACCTGTCAAAAATGTTAAAAAAAATTAAATAGGTCTTCTTTTTCTTTCAGAAGAACTTCTTATCATAATAAATATCTCTCCAAGATAATTAATATGTTTCAGGTTTGACAAATAAGAAAAAATTAAAGCCTATGTAAAAATTAAAATTATTTTGGGAAAGCCTATTACAAGTAATTAATTTGCTGTTTGTTACTGATTTGTAAATTATATTAGTGTTATCTTTAGGTTACCGTAAGTGATTTTTAGTTATAATCCAGAGCACTGGAAAGTATTTCTCTTAAGATAACTTCATTGTATTATCATTAAAATGTGTTTTTAAACACTGAATCGCAACGTATAAAAGATAATAATATGCCATTGGAATGTAGTAAAGTCAAAAATTCACAGTCATAATGTTTAATTTCTTATGAATGATAATTTGAAATTATATTCTCTTGACTACACTTAATTCAAAATCAGCTTGAATGCAAAAAGGGAAGAAATGGATATAAATAAAGAAAATGACTGTTTTACTCAAGTCCCAAACACCATGGCTTCTTCATAAGATAGCTTTAATGTATGACTAAATGCTTAAGTGCATAAATCCTGTAATAAATACAGTTAGCTTCCTTATTATGACTGTTTATGGCAGTTTCTCATGTATGCCAGAATTCATTGTGAACCACCAGATAAAAGAATTACCAGCAGATGGAAATATTTCCTTCATGTATTTCATCAAAACAGGTTTTATTTTTTGAGCATACTATTTTATTCTATGTAATATTACAAAATAATAATCTACTATCATATAAAACAAAATACAGTTATAAATTCAGTTTGAGAAGCATCAAAAGAATGTATTTACTAACTTTTATCTGAATCAAAGTATTAAATACTGCTAGAAACATGGTTGAGTCAAATAGTTTTGTATTAAAAAACAAACAAATATTTGATGAATTAAGTCTTATTCTTTGAGAGTTTAATTTTCTGGAAAAAAAATTCATTCTTTTGATCTATTTCCAGGTGTTCATTTATAATAATACAATAAGAATGAAGAAAATAGTATAATAATGTGTAGTTGTAATAATTTCACAATTGTAACATAAAATCTCTTGTCCTAACATTACCTTCATATAGTAAATAGTAAAAACATTTAATGTGTGCATTCTACACAAATAACACACCAGAAATTGTAAAGTTCTGTGTTCCATTTCTAATATGTTGTAAAAAGACTAAAAAAATTAACTTTGTGAAAAAATCACTTATATAATTGGTATAATTAACCTGGGATTGAATGTGATAAACTCATGCCAACTTCAATACCAGGCATAGTATAGAAATTACCAGTTTAATCACAAAGCTTCCCCAGAACAGAGCAGGATCTGGGGGTACTATTTTTGCACAAATAGTGTTTTCACCTTAAGTCTGATATATATGCTGTATCTTAAATTTTTTAAGTGCTACTCTCAAATAAGTGAGAACTCTGCCATCATGTTGTTCAGCATGGCACATTGTGTTGACAACAAGACACATTAAGACTATGAAAACTTCAAAGAGAAGTGGCTGAAAAAGAATATACCCAGATATGTCACTTTTTCCTTTTAATGAATTCAAGTAGGGAAAAGTTCATGCTTTCTCAGTGTTTACAAGCTGGCATCAGTATGATTTTGCCAACAGCCAAGCTACCTTTAGGCTGTTGCCATTTTTAATAAACACTTTTCTAAGCACTTTTCAAGAAGTCATTTTTGGCTTTGCCTTTGAACTCCAATTCATCAAAAGCCCCCCATAGATTAATGCTTTTCATGCTGCTCGATAAATACTGTGAATTTCAACAGTTGTTTACCGAGTGTTATTGATACAAGTAATGAGAGGCTATGTGAAACACTGGCACCATATTACACTGTGTTTAGAGGGGCTCCAATTGAGTTCATTACAAAATAAAAGTTCTTTTTCTCCTTTGCCCATCAGGTGGAATGTTTCACGAATCACTTGCTGTAGAAATTTAAAAGCTACACTCTTCTGTTAATGATTTGGCTGTTGATAAAATTTTAGTGGCACTTTGATCTATAATGAATGCTACATGTGATCGTTTGTGATAACTTTACCCTTTTAGGTTTTTACACCAATGTTTTTGTGATGATTTAACATAGCTCTAGTACAGAAGGGTTTTTTATGACCTGGAACTCATATCTGAATCTACCACAATTGCCTCCATTTATTGATTCCCAACATGATGGATGCTGAAACATTTGCCTGTAAAATCATCAATGATACAGATGTTAGGCTCTGGTTCTATTTATCTTATAGGTGCCAATGATAGTACATGAGGAAGTTTTATGACATTTGTTATAAGCCCTGATGTTTGTGGTTATGCACACTGTAGGTTTTCTTCAATCTTCCCTCCCATTACACCTTTGAAATTTTAAGCTTTAGAACTACAGACAGTGGCTTAAACCTGCCTTTAATGAAGGCTTTGCTGAAAGTCACCATACAAGGAACTGGAATAGGAAGCACCACACATATGAAACCTGTACACTATTAAGGGTACACTGAGGGAAACAGTAGCACTTTTCATTAATAAACTCAGTAATGGAAAAATTAGTCTGAGACGTTAAAAGCTACAATTAGTTATTCTATTCAGTTTCTATGAGCATCATATTTTTTAATATCTTGCCTCTTTATAAAAGTGTAAAAGATCCTCTGCTATCATTATTATCTTTTTAAAAGAGATCAATATATGTAAATTTAATAGATTATAACATTTTTTTAATTTCTCTTTTTGTATGTTGGTAAATTTAACAAAGATGACAATGCATTTATTCATCAATAATTTGGTATGTATCTTCTGACTGTAATGGTAATATGGAACTAAAATAAATTGTATTTAATGCAATGGTAGTTTAGTTGGCACAATAAGAAATTACATCAAATAACCAATACAAAATAGTGAAGAATTGGGGAAAGATGGCCATGTAGGTAAGCGAAATCTGTGAGGGCACAAAGCCAGTTTCAAAACTGTAAGATGTAAATGCAACACTGGAGTTCAGTATGAGTATTAAATAAATGGCATACATCAAAAACATAAATATTTAACAAAAATGTTATGCAAATGAGCCCGAGTTGAACTAGAATTCTTGCATGTCACTATTTGCCTGAATAGATGAGGACAGGTTCAACACCAATGCTAACTGAAAAATTACATAGCAATGTTTTTGTTCCAAATTCTTCCAAAATGCAGTATACAGAATATTGATTCAGCAAACATTCTTAAATAATAGGAATATTTTAATTTGTTGCTTAAAAGTTATAGGAAAATTCTTGTAACATCCAACAGTGTAAAATTAATGACATACGCAACAGGACAACAAAGAGTCTTGTTCCTCTAAGGAAACATCCATTTTGAAAAAGCTACATAAATGTTTCTTTCCAAGCAGTGAGAACCTAGATCAGCATTCAGCTACTGAGCATCAAAGGAGATAACTATGGCCACAGATACTTACTGGTGCCCTTAGTCTAATTCATTTTAGAGTTGAAAGTAATTAAATTATTTTATATTTATTTCTCATCATTTGATTAAAATATTACTCTTGAGGGGGATGGAAAAATGAGACCCTCAGCAAATAAAAGAACACGTTGCTAATCTTGAATACTTGGGTTTGTTATTGGAACTCACATGGTAGAAGAAAAAACCTACCTGTTCCTGATAGTTATTCTCATATCTCCCCCATGAGGCTTCCCAGGTGCTTCCCCAAAACTAAATAAAACAACAAAAATTCTGAAGTCTAAATCCCAGAAAATATCACAACTCTATGAAATGTGAAGGTTCTGAGAAATAATATGTATGAACAATGATAAGTTCAAACGTTCCCAAATGTTAACTTAGTTCCCTCTTAAATTCATGTGTATTTTAATCAGTTCATATTTGAGCTATAACTTGTGCACCAAATACACCAAGACACACATGCAATACTTTTAAGAGTACACAAAAATCTAACACCATACCTGCACATGTACATCTGTAGGTATGTGTGAGAATGTATGAGAGAGAGAGAACAGAAATGTGAACTTACTAAATAATAATATAGAAATTTTTCCTCCGACTCTTTTTATAAAATCTGGTATACAAGTTATTAATTCAGCAGGTATCCTTAAAGAATAAGAAAATTCTCTCATCAATGCCCTTCCTAAGATTTGTAAGGAAATCCTGCAAGGTAGGCAGAGAAAATGGCTAGTTGTTTCTTTTCCCAATAACTGCAGAATTTGGGAGGGAATTCATTGTAAGCCTACACTGTGGCCACTGATGTCCAAACATCAATGGAGAAAGCAAACCATATGGTAATAAACACACATATTACAGGAAGTTGCCACATTATTTCTCTTGCTTATTCAAATTTACCCTTTGTATCCCAGCAACACTTACATGTGAGCCAGTTATTTTACCATTGTCTAACTTACTCTACTGTGTCCTTATTTTCTTCTATAAATGAGATTTTAAAAATTTACTCACTTCACTATCTTAATTTATAATATGCTTCTTTTGAATAAAATTAAAGACTATATACTTTTCCATGTTTTAATTTTATTATATATTATTTTATGATATTTAAACTTTATCATATAATATAAAAGATGAAAAGTTCTTTGCAATTATTATTCTGATAGCATGGACTAAAATAGAATTGCAATTTTCTTCCATTTTTATTCTCCAATCAAGTATTACAGTTGTTGATTTAATAGCCCTAAAATATCACTGTGTATTTCTAGTTTATTTGTTTCTTCAGGTGTTTATTGAAATAAGTACTGATAAAAATAGCACTGCTATTGTTTATTTACAAGGTAATTATTTTAGTAATAATACATTTAAATAACACACGTAAATATAATATGTGGTTTGTCACATTTTATTGTTAGTTGGTAAGAGCCATTATAAAAATAGTTTAATATTTTACAAAATTAACAGTAGGAGAAGAATATTTCTACTATAAATGTCTCTGTGTTTTAGTCTAATGAAATGTATCAAGCTATTATATATGCCTTTCCAGTTTTAAGAGTCAGTTACAATGGCTAATTTCACTCATATTTACTGTCAGTAATAAATGCTAATAATGCCCCAAGACGAAATGCTGTATAGATACATTTCAGATCATAATATCAAACCAAACTTACCAAACTTCTGAGCAGTGTAGCTCACTGTGCCTCTTTAGACCATGGAGAAGCCAGTGATTTTCCACCTGGCACTAGGTATAGAGGGCAAATGACTGGCTCACTATAGTAAAGAGGAAATTGAGGCAGGAAAATAAATTTGTTTCACTATAAGAAGCATTTCCAGTGTATTACTGCTTTCAAATGCTTACCTAATATACAGAAGACAAGTACAAGTTTCAGGTTTGTGTAGTATGAGGTTTCTGGGCCGGACTTTTGGGCCTAGGCTCAAGGTTTAGACCCCACAGACCCATAGACCCGCAGAGACTCACAGATGCTTTCACTAGTTTTAGGCTGATCGGTCTAAGGCCCAGGCATATAACTTGCTAACTCTTTACCCTTAATCTAACCCATTACTTTTATCCTGTTCAACCATGTGGCTGGGTATCTTTTCTTAGAGCAGTATAGTTGTCCTCTGCTTCTTCCGGCTTCTCTCTGGCGTTCTGCTCTGTGCTTCCTGTTCTCAGAGTTTTTTAGTCTGGTAGCCCCGCCCACACTACCTGTCTGCCTTTGGCCAATCAGCGCTTTTTATTAAACCACAGGTGGGTGGGACAATTATTTACAATGTAACAACATAATCTCCCACATAATTTATTACCTGATAAATTTAACAAAATAATATGTGTGTTTAAATGACATAATTTATTTTCAAACAGATTGATTATTTCCTAATTTTATATTGTAACCTTTTTATTAAACTCTTGCCATAGATCTAAACAAATATTACTATCATATGCATTTGCCTATTATGGAAGTATAAATTTGACATTTTCTATCAAGGATAGCAGCAACTTAAAGGAAAATGAGTACTCATAGCACCATGAAATTGAAAACATACTTCTGATTATCATACCAGCTTGGCTGACCATTGATGATCTCTTTAACACATAGTGACAATTACCAGAAGAAAATATTTTGAGACACTGCAAGATCATGTATTTATGTATTAATTTATTTACATATTCAGTTGTGTCCCTAGATAACAAGACTCTTATAGATGAGGATGGCATGGAGAGAGTAAATTGTGTGTCAAATGGGAAAGAGAAGACTGAATTGAGAACAGATGTACGGCCCTAGCACACATTAAAGACGGATTCAACTAAAATCTGTTTCCTCATATCAAAACAGACCTAAGCAGCTGCTAAATTAATTGTGTGTACTAATAATGACCATATGTTCTGGAAGAGCTTTCTTTAGAAATATAAACAGATAATGCATAGAACAGAATAGAATGAGAACGATAGGAGAGACACCCCTATGTAACAACAAGCTTTGTGCTAATAATGGGGAGCTGCTGATCATGGCTGAGAGCTTCCTACACAGTCGCTGAATGCATGGTTCTTTAAAAATGTCTCTTTAATTTTTGAGATAACACATCACTCTAGACATGAAAAAGTAGACTGAGCTCTGATGCCTGTAGGAAAGACTTGTCTCTGACTGTTTTAGTAAGTTGCCTAACTCTGCAGAGACATGTGGAGATGAAAGCACAGCATTTGTTTTATAACTCATTTAAAATTGTGTGTGTGTGTGTGTGTGTGTGTGTGTGTGTGTGTGTGTGTGTGTGTGTTGGATAGATCACTCGACAAAGGTGAACCAAATACCATTTATTTAAGATAAAACTGCAGTGGATAAATTCAGTTTTCAACTATCACGATACAAACCTGTGAATATATAACACATTAATGAAAATGTTCTTCCAGATCTATATGGATGGCTACCCAAATGTCAGAGGAAAAATCTTAATTCAGAAATTATCATTAAAAATTTCAACATTAATAATATATCCTGCACTAAATCTGCGTAAACCTTTCTCCTCTTGGCAGTCTATAAAAAAGTAAACACACAGATAGAATTATTTGAACTCAAGTCTTTTTGTTTTTTTTTTTTTTAATGTATAAATCTTGTTAGGCTGTAATTTTTCAAATGTTTTCAGAGTTCTTTTACCCAAACACATGGACCTTCGTTGTTTCATTTGTCAGAGAACACAGCCACGCACCATGACCTTATGGGGTGAATTTAGGCTCCAGTTTTCAGGAACTGTGGATTCTACATAGGATATGAAGTGCAGCTTTTTACTTCAAAGTTTACACAAACATGATACATAATGTATCACACACTATTTTAGACTTTGAAAATAATCTTCATGTTTTTACCAGTGTGCTGGGAGCAATACTTACAAGTGAGGCTTCCAGTTTGTTCTTATCTTTTCACTGACCGCTTTGGACTTGGCAGTAAGGAATTTTCCAGAGGTTGCCCAACATCATGTATGTGATAGAAGAAATTCACTCACATCAGTTCTGTTTAACATACTGAATGTTAGTTTAGTTATAGCTTTTTAACTTTTTTTGAAAATTCAGTTATCTTTAAATTTAAAAACAGTTATCAAATAAGTAAAACCCACATGTAATGTGATGACAAAATTGATCATTTTTCTAGGTTAGTTTTGTGTAACCTGGTCTTTTGTGAGAAAAGGTCACTTTCCCAAGGTAAAACAGTTCTAATTGTAAGATCTCATATTTTCTTGTGCTTTGTTGACAACATAATTCTCAACACAGGTAGTGTAGTTTCCTGGGGAGGTAATACTCTGGGGATCATTATTACTCTTTAGAAGACTTTACCCACTAAAACAGAGAACTACAGGAACTAAGGAAAGGTAAGTAGGTGAGAAGCCATCTTCTCCAGTGAAGAACATACCATTAGATAGCCAAACCAAATGGTCAAATCCGAAAATATGCATGACAGTACCATTATAGGGACTAGGGAGGGCATTTAGATATTTAGAAATCCATAGATATGCACATGCACGTGTGTGTAACAAAATGTTAAAGTAGGAGGCTATGGATTTGCAAAAGAGCAAGGTGGGATTTAAAAGGGAATGTGTGAAAGGAGAAGAAAAGGAGGGGGATAAAGTAATTAAGATATAAAAACACTACTGTGTGTTTTAAAAGAAAGCTTTTTCTATTGTTTAGTGACAGACACTTGCCAGTGTGAACAAGACCTTGAACGCAATCCCTAACGCTGCAAAGTAAAAAAAAAAACAAGACAAAAAGAAAAACATACAAACATTAAAATAGATTTTTAAAGACACTAAGCTGAATGTCAGCCTGGTATTTACAAAGCCCTGGGTTAATACTTAAGATCAGAAATAAATAAATAAAAGTGAAATTTGCTGTGATATATGCCAGTACCCAGGACATAGAGGTAGCCCATCAGTTGTTCTTATGCTACATGTGAATTCCAGGCCAGCCTGAGCAGAATAATACTTTGTCTCAGAAAGAATAAACACGCAAAAACTCAAACAAACAAACCAAAACAGTGGCCACCAAAAGCGGAACAAACGAACACAACTCAAATTCTAGGTTCCAAATAAACCAGAGAATTTTTTCTAGGGAATTCACAGTAAGAAATGTATTGAATGGCATAGATTTACCACTTTGCGAGAGCTGAGCAACCATGTTGGAAGATGAAAATAGAGCAGTGAAAAACACCAAACAAACGATTTAAAGAAAGGTTCTAACCTCAGGCTAATTATATGGAAACACAGTGCCTTAGCAAGAGAGTTTTCTATTCTAAAAGTATCAATTCATTGTAAATGTTATTTTATCATATTAATATTGTCAAGAACCCAAAACATTTTCTTGAAGTTTTTAGGTTAATGTGATTTTCAGCATAAAATAGCAGGTGAATTCCTTGCATTTCCCTAGAAAGCAGGCCAACATCTTTATGGAATTTATCTCTTAATATTACATATAAAAATGTTAAATTCATAGTTGTCAGAACACCTGCCTTTCAGATCGGTTTTGACTCATGAAAATCAAGAATTAGATCCAAAAGGTACCATACTAAGCCCTCTACTTTTAATGATGTGATTGTATGTAGTTAAATTAAAGTTAGCCAAACACTTCTTGCCTCCTTAATGACAGACTTTGCATGGAAAAACAAACACTGATTTCTCATTTTTTTTCAGACTTCTTCCATGGATCTCTTACTTCATTTACTTTTTGCTTAAAAATGGCAGTTATATCCTTCCATAGAACCATATGACTTACTCAGGGTAAGATCCTTCCAGGAGAAAGCTCATGATTTGAAGTCTGTGGAGCTCAACGGTGCAGGATCATTCAAGCTGAAGGCACTGTTGATCCTGCTTTAAATTTAACTTTACTTGTGTCCCTTTAGAATACAACTAATGTGTTTTAAGAGAGAAAATGCATAGTCTTTTTTCTCTCTTCAAATAGGCTGTTGACTTTATTCATAAACTTCCCTTGTATTTATTTAGACTGTCGGCTACCACCTATAGTTAAACATTGCAGGCCTTTTCAGTTTTAAGAAGTGGCTTTTGTTATTGACTTTGTGTAACTATTCCACTTAGCATGAGATGCCAGTGGAAGCTATCAGAAGGATGTTACGAAATTCATGCCAATCAAATTTTGAAAAGGGTCCCTCTTAGGAAACAGACACAGTTATGATAGTTCCCCCAGAGAGGACCGTCACAATGGTGAGTTAAAGTCATCCTGTCAGCCTGATGTAGCCAATTCAGTGAGATTTTTGGAGTTCTCATATTATGCTCTGACTTAAATAGGCTGCTACAGGTGGCTGAGTTTAATGGAGACAGATAAATGCCCTTCTTAAAAGAACAAAATTAGTAACCACGTCCCTTTGCCTTCAATAGCAGTAGAATGAGCAATGATATATTAAAGATCCAATGTTATTTTTTAGGTTATTATTTTTTTACCACAATAACAATTCTTACTTCAATTCTGTTCTCTTCAGGATCCAGACCCTTTGTGTACAAATCCATAATAACTCTTGAAGTGAACTGATTACTCTGGCCCCTTTAAAATGGGAAGTTTAGCACCATCAAGCAGGAAGGATGTCGATGTGCAGATTCCAGACTAAATGGTAGCAATTTTTGCTCCCTATTTGGGCAGTAGTCTTTGGAGAGAAACAAGCAGCTTGGGCTTCTGGGGCTCTTTAGACTTAATTTTTGTTTCAAAAATCCATTCTAAATGCCATTTTAAAGAAGAGAAAGTGCCACAAAACAAAACAAGTTGACAAGTTAGAAATTATGCACCACATTTAGAGAAAACACAACATACATTGAGCCTGTAAAAAAACTTTTATTAGAAAAAAAAAGTATTGCACTGCTCTACAATTTATTTTCTGCTGCTTCTTTCGGGAGTGGCTTCATCTAACAGGGCTATATAGGATGTTGTGCTCTGCATAAGCCCCCGAAAGAAAATCAGGTTCCATGTTTTCTAATTCCTTCATTAACATGTGAAGTAGGGACACTTTTACATGACTTTGATTGGCATTATGATTTATAACTCTATCAAGTTTAAAATGCTAACATATACATTTGGAGATGAAGGATTTTCATCTGTCATACTTCAATATTTTTGACTATACTTCCAGATTTGTGGACCTTAGCAGGAATGTCTACAATATTTTATTCAAAAGCTACAACTTTAGTACATATTAATCTTATTTAAATATTTGTTACATATTTATGCTCTTAGAAGTAGCATATTGCTTATTTACTGACTTTTTATTGCCATTCATTATGGTATTTTCAAAGTACCTAAAACATATTTAACTAGGAAGTAATTCCAAAAATAAATACAGCATTAAATAGATTATTTATTTTCTTAAATTTTTGTTTCATTAAGATACACATACATTATACATATTTGCATGTATATGTGCATGTGTGTGTGTGCATGCGTGCATGTGCATGGGAATATATATATAATGAATAGTAAGTTGCAGGTGAATGCTATCTACTCTCTAGATATGAAAGTAGTACTTTTCTAGATATTCAGTTAACTAAGGCCTATTTTAAGGGGCAGAACTCAGCAAACATTCAGTCAAGTGTACTTTTTCCAGGAAAAGCAGCACTTGTAAATAAGGAAGTCATGCTTTCTTATAATGCTGTCCTGGTGGTTTATTGTGTGAGAGAGATCACTAAATAGATGGTGATGCATAGTAAACATATGTAGAGTTTCTGCAGAGCTGTGGCAGAGGCATAAAGGGAAAAACTGACTAGTTCCTGAAGGAGAGGATGCTTCGCACATGAGAGTTTACAAGAGACTTGAAAGGTAGACATGACAGAGGTGATGTCCTGAAGCAGAATATGTCTGAGAGAAGATGACAGATGATAGGAGACTTGAGGGAAGCACCTGAGGCTATGTGTTCTTTTATGTGCCCAACTCAAAGGCTTTCTTCATCTAAAACTTGCATAATGAAAAATGAAGTAAGGACCCCAAGCTTGTATGCTCTGAGGCCTTTCTGTCCCTGTCTACACACCCTGGCTTCCCCCAATACATGGGGACATGCTGTGGGATTTAAACAGTCATAAGAGCTGAGACTGATGATTTAGTATGAAACAAGCTTAACAATGCTCTTCCACACAGTTATTAATTTGTTCAAGTTCTTTATTACTGAGCTAAAAGAGTTCTTCAAGTGAGTAAGTTGTAATACACTATGAATCTGAGTGCATTTATCTGTCACTCAACATTGGCTTCATGAGTAAAACTTGGTACCAACTACAAAATTGTTCAGTAGCCTAGATATAGAAGTTTTGCCTAAAATTCAAATGTTTTAGAAATATTTTTTGTGCAATGTGATTATTTTAAATTCCTTATACTGCTTAGCTTATGTGTACACAAAATACTCCAACTCTTATGGCTTAAATTTTTTTCTCAGTTTCCTGTCAATAAAAATGTTATAATTTTTAATATGGAACCTCTACATTTACTATATTATATGTGTATATAATTATAGAAACCCTTTATGATTTAAAATTTAAATATTGATGTACATAGTATATAGCACATATTGTATAGAATTGAAATATGCGCATATTATTATGCGGTTTTTATTTTAAATTTGAATGACTCACAGAATTAACAAATTTGTTTAACAAGCCATCTAAATTTGTCACGCAAGTTTTATTCACTTTAGGATATAAAGATATATAGTATTTTCTATACAATGGCATTTAGTCATTTAGAAATTTTAAGTCAATCATTTTCAGAGAAATTAGTGGTACTATATATATCAACACTAGCAGTTTTTAAAAATTGCCATCAACTAAGAGGCATTCAAATAAATTCACCCATAAGCTTGTCTTAATGTCTAGTTATAAGACCATAAGTGAAGAGTATCCTGTTTGAATTAAAAGAAGGTCTTTATTATTTTTCATGAAATTAATAATTGTGATGATCATGTCTGGACAAAATATAATTGCAATGAACTTAGTATTATGAATTTTTTATACATGTGCAGAGGTCAGCAACCAACTTACCACTGCTGTTTCTTTCCTTTTCCTACCCTGTATGTCCTTGAACTCAGATCCTTAGTGTTGGTTGGCCTCAGGCACCTTCACTTGTTGAAATATGTGGTTCCATAATTTTTGATTCACAGAAATACCTTAAGTTCATATATAATACATTAATTATAGTTGAATCAATATTGAGTATATTATTATATGTGCATGTGAATAACTTGTATATAAATAACAATGTTTTATTCTTTGAAAACTTAACAGAAAAATGCTAGATGAGAAATATGTCTATGATTTATATCTTGTTGCCTTATTTGATTATTTCTTGTTATTGGTATTATAGTTTTTAAATTCTATCTGATTCTAAAGATATCAAAAATATGTGTAACAGGCATGGTGGCACTTGGGGGACTGAGACAGAGTGGTGCCCAGAGAGAGGTTCACTAAGCCGGGGCTACGTATTAAGAACTTGTCTTAGAAACATAAGCCAGGTGAATAGTAGCTCTGTATTGCATATGTCCATAACAAAATGTATACCAACTTTTAAATCATTACCTAAAAGACAAAAATTAATACTTCAAACAATCATTATTGAGGTATTTGCTAAGTTTTATCAAACATTGCTTCTCATTTATATAATCAAGGCTTTTCAAAAGAACCTGAATTTTATAAAAAAAATGGGGGAAATAATATTCAGACATAGGAAGACTTCTCAGAGACATTTGATAATGTCTGATTTTCCAGGTCCTAATCAGGCTACCCAGGCTCAAAGATATTATTTATGTAGGATAAACTCAGAAATAAGTATATGTCCCATCATTAAGTTATCTTTAAGTCATGTTATTCATATACATATGATCTGTAATAATAAGTCACTTATAAATTAGTTAGCAAATATCTGTTTCTGATATTGTATTTACTATTATCTTTTTAAACAGAAAATTTAAAAAATTGCATTGTGGTTCCAAAAAGTACTCAATAAAGGCAATATTTTTTTCCTGTTTGAAGATATAGAGGGTATTTTTGAGAGAAGCAGTTTACTCTTTGACTCTATTATAATCAATTTTTCCTGTCATATATAAGCTTTTTCTTTCTATTCACTTACATAATAATGTATTTATACTGAACAAAAAACCTGAGTACTAACTAAAATTTCTTCCTTCCAGGATTAATTATCAGGAGGGAAAAGCCCAGAATAAAATCAGATCAAATAGAAAGTTTAAGAATAAGGCAGAAATTTCCTGAAAATTTTGTGATCTTCCTGACATTTCTAACTAATTCTACCTCATCTTACATTGTTTAATTTTACCTGCTTCTAATTATCCTCTAGAAGTGACTATTTTAGGTTATTTCAACTTTATTATTTCACAAGTTTCTTGAAATAATTTTAAACAGCCATGAATGATGAATAAAATATCAGGATGAAAATTCATAGAAAATAAAGATATCTTAAAAGCCACATAGTATTTTTGGCTAGTAACAGTTAAAAACATGCAATGGAAATTGAGAAAGATTTCTTCTTGGCATGTTTTTTATTTATTTATTTATTTATTTATTTATTTATTTACTTACTTACTTACTTACTTATTTATTTATTTATTTATTTATTTATTTATTTATTTTACAAAATTGTCATTAAATTCTTATAAATAACACATGGTTCTTAAAAGAAGGGTAGAAAAATATGAGGAAAGATACTTGGAAGCCAGCCTAAGTGTTAGAAAGTTGCATACTTTCTCATCTATCTGCATATTTCAGAAGGCTTTTACAATTTTTCCTAATATTAGGAAGTTGTGAATTTCCTAATTCATTAAATACTAAATGATGATCAAAGATTCTTTATTTATTGTATTAGACACTTATAAGAGATTAGATTGGTTCATTCAAGAATGCTTACAAAACATGAACATATATAGGCTCCCAAATAATCTACACTTTCTACCATTGCTGAGATTAAAAAAAGTTAAAATGAAATCCAGTTAATATTTTGTTTTGGATAAAATAAACTAAACAAGTGAATATAAGCCTGTTATTTGGGCCAGCTTTTGTAATGAAATAATAAAGTTTATTTTAAAGGGCTGTTTTCATTCCTGTATAAGGGTTAGTGAAATGTTATTCTAGTTTACTGTTTGATAATAAAAATAATCTTATAATCTGTGATAAATTTAATATCAGACTCCATATATGGACTTATAAGTATATTCTTTGTTCTTAAATATTGTAACATGCTGTTTCTACATATTTTACATAAATACATTTGAAACCCCAAGTGAGCCAATAATATTCCTAGTAAAATGTACTATTTTCTATTTTAGACATAAAAAATTACTAGCATTTTATTGTGTATACTTTTATTCTATTCTGTTTAAAAGCTTATTAAGCAATAAGAACATGATAAACTTAACAAGAAGCCCTTGGGCACAAATAAACAATTTTTACGCATTCACAATGTTCTTTCTAAAGCCAGTCCACCTTATGATCATGATAAAGTGCTCTCCAGGAAATGCCCACGTTCCCTAGTGATTAATGTAATACCATTGAGTTTTCAGAGGTTGTTTTCTTAGTTTGACTAGCCAGGAAGCATGTTCCCTGTTGAAAACAGGTGTAAACATCAACACTCAAGATAAGAGAGTGATCACATGCTGGTTTCGGTGTCTCCCGTGTATAGGATTCAGCAGGTAGAGCCAGGCAGATTGAGTAGAGCCATTTATCAGACTAAAGAACTAGAAAAATGTTTGGAGTGACTCAAAGACTTTTCCTGAAAGACTTACAAGAAACCTTTCAACAGCAAAATAATCTGCCAAGCATTGTGAATATATTAGGGTTCCATGACAAACATAAAATCAAACCCCAGTACAGTAATTACAGGTAATTGGGGAAGTGTTTCTAATTTCCTTGCTGTGTAAATTATATGCCCTTCTGCTGGCAACAAAATTTCCCTCCAAAGACTTTCTTGAGATTTTTCATAGCTTGACACTGGAAGCATTGCTTGAGGTCTCTCTTTCCTACTTTAGATACTGGAGATTGGTTTTAGTGTATGAAGATCTGGGCACTGCACACTACGCTGGTCTTTCTGTTCATTGTTATCCCTGGACTTAAGTCAAATTTTAACTTATGACAACTTGACTACTTATGGATTGGATAGTGACGGGTATAGTTCAAAGCCTTATTTAGTAACTTTTCTTCATGTCCTGTGTTCAAATATGTCATAAACTTTTCTGAACATCATATTATGTTCATTGCTAGTTGACTGAATACTTTTAAAGACTCCTAGGTACTGCAAATTTGTTAGAAGGCATTACCAGCTAATGGGGTAAGAATCACAAGACTTTAAACTGTACATTAACAATGTTTGTGAAAACAGGAGGAGAAAAATAACAGTTATGATAATAATTGGCTTGTTGTGTTTGTTTGTGTGTAAAGATTGCTCTTGTCCTATTTCCTGTCATTTTCCTATAAGGAAAAAACAGAAGCATTATTTAACATGCATATACATACTCCTCGTTAACACTTCTTTAATCTTATATGGTGGTATTTGTGTTCATTTCTGTATGTGTTGTTTCTTAAGCATGTCGTTTTTATTTTACATGTGTGTATTTTGCTACTGCATGTGAGATTTTTCAAATGACTCAAAGAGCAAGTGAATTCTTGTCATTTTCAATTTCACTTTAACTATTGCAAATAATTTACTTATTCTCAAATATAGCTCCCAGATTTTTCTTTTTGTGAAGCATAAAAGAGAAGTGAAAGAAAAATGACAGAATCTGTGTGCCATAGTTGTTTGGTACCTGTTATTCTGTTTCAACTTATAAAATTAAGCCTAAATAAGATGTGTGTATTTATAATTTAAATCATTTGTGTTTCTCTTTTGTTTGCATGATATGATTTTATTTTATATTTTGTTTCTTTCCACTCACCAGATGTTCCCACCACTTTGCTTCCCACTACTATCATCCCCTCCCTTACCACTGCACCAGTAACAACCACTGTAACCATAACAACCAGCCCAAGCACATCTGCATCAAGCAGCAGCAGAAGAGGTACAGTATGCTTCCTTATTATAGCCTCAGAAGCCCAGCCAATGGAGCTGAGCAGAAGGATCTTGTTCAGAATAGAATAATTGAGATCCAATTTACATATTTATTTATATTATCTTATTTATAAGATGTAATTAGGTCAACAAGTTTAGTATGAGGTATAATTACTAAAGTAGAATATGAGTCAAATGGTATACTATATTTTTAGTGTCACTATGACTTGTACCAAAATATTATGAAATGTGATTTAAAAACAACGTATCTCCACTACATTAAGCAAACTTCAAATGTGAAGACAGGACATAGACTTTGATTTGCCTTGAAATGTAAAGAAATAACATGCTCAATGATGTGGAGATAGCATTTGACCTAAATATCTTACGTTAATGTTACTGACTTGATATTTCTCTACAAATGGAAAATTTCATGGTGTTGAATTTGTACTAAAATGAACAGTCATGTATGATTCACCATTTGGAACTTTCAGGTAAATACCCAAATATCTGTCATCATAAAGTGATTCCTCTGAAAGAATATTCTACAATGGAATGTTCTGTTTTCTGGCCTAATGTAAATATGTACATGATTTTATGAATACTCAGTAATTAGTATTCAAATAAAATTTTATTTCAAACTAAAGACAGAAGCCTTACTTAAAGTAATTCAAACATCCTTAGATGCAAATAAAAAGAAGTTGCAGGAACTAGAGAAGAAGAACACGCTTTAAATTAATGTATTCACGATGTGTGCAGAGAGTTTCTCATTTAATCGGCTCCTCTCCCTACTTACATGCGTTTTGTGTCTTAAAGCTAAACTAACATATTAATTATAGTAACTTAGCTGGATGTTAATGGAGACTCTATGTTTCTATAGGTAATTGAATAGTAACAAAATTGGTTTATGTTATTTACATCTTGCTTTGGATGGGTTATCTAGTACACTATATGTTTCTTTTGGATTTTATTCAGAGTTGTAGGCTTTCATAACAGTTTGAAAAACTTGCTTCTCTCTTATTTCAGGAAAAAACATGTCTGGTAATTGTTAATTATTAATAGCTATATTATATCATGTCAATGAGTGGTGGCAAAACAATTTGATATCAACATCAATAAGAGTTTCTTAGAAATATCTTGGTTATTTATGTCTTACTGAATGAACATGATTTCAGATATATCTGAATTCGTATTAGCAAGATTTAAGTATCTATTTATTTATTTTTAGATATATGCGTATTAACAGTAGCTACCAAGGTGAGATGGGAATAAATCCTGAGAGAAGGAGATGGACGACTGGGAGGAGCAACAGAGAGGGAGAAAAAGAGGTGGATGTCTTGACAGAGGAAGCGAGTGTGGGGTTGGAAAGAGACCACGGGCTAGGGAAACCTCCAAAAATTCACATAGTGTCCCTGGATAAGTCTCCAAACAATTGTGGAAGGGGTGCCTAAATAGGACTTCCCTATAATCAAATGAATGAAAATACTGTCATTATAGACCCTTCATCCAGCAATGAATAGAGGCAGAACAGAGATCCATACCTAAGCACCAAGTAGAGCTCCTGATCCAGCTAAAGAAAGAACAAAGTATATGTGAGCAAAGGGGTGGGGATTATGAGGAGAAGCCCCACAGAGATAGCTGGCTAAAGCTCTAGGGAGCTCACCAAACCAAAATCAGACACTGGTGATCCAATAGAAAAAGGATCTAAACTCTCCAATGGCAGATAACTGTCGATTGACCTGAGCAGTATGTGGAACCTCATGGAGTAGGATCAGACTATGTTCCTGTACATAAACTGGCACCTTCGAGCCCATTCCCTACAGAGGAACACCTAACCCAGTCCTAATAATGGGATGAGGGAATCGGACCTACCTCAAAAGGATACACCAGACTGAACTGACCCACAGTGAGACTCCTGGCCCTCCTTGGGGAAAGGATGGAGGTATGGGTGGTGGGGGGAGGCTGAGGGAGGATTGGGAGGGATTCAGAGGAGAAAGGGGAGGGCGAGCAGGGAAAAAAAATTTTTTAAATAATAATAATTAATAAAAAGAGTTAAATTGACCTAATGGTATAGTACATTTCTAAAAGGATAAAATTTTATAATTATTTCCAAAAAAGAATAACAAATATCTGAATTTCTTTTCTTTTTATAAAATACTGTTTCAATATCATTACAGATTATACTTTATGTTATTACATTATCCTATGGTGTTTTAATAAATTCTTGGTACTAAATGTGAGAGAATTATTCTATTTGAGCAGAAACATGCCAGTAAACATTAAAAGACATGCAGATGTGGTCATTCATGTTGGTGAGTCTGCATACAATTATAGGGACTGACTAAATTATATTTGCGAGTATATTTATATACAAATTTATATATCATGTAGTAACAGATGATGTAAAATGAGGCCATAAATTTGATAATTAAGAGCGTGGGGTACTAAGTATATAAGAGAATTTGGAAGAAGAAAAAAGAAGATGTTACGATTAAAACACAATCAAAAAAGAAAGTATAGAACAATGTGCATCCACATAAACACATAAATGAGCCCCCTTCCTTTGTTTTCTTATTTAAAGACAGAAGCAAAGATTTAGTCTAGTAAAATATAAAGAAGTAGAATATTTGCCTACCTGAAAATATCATATTTTTATGAATATAATAAAAATAGCAGAAAACAGTTCCCATTTTCTCTCTTTCCTCTCCAACCCATCTGGATATCAGAGAAGTAACTTAGCTCACTTACAACATTAAAATTCTAGTTCAGATTTGGGGAAGCAATATTCAGATAATTCATGCAATATGCAAGCAATGCTATGAATATTTTACTCAGTACGTTTTGTGATATGTAATTCTTATACACTACCAGATTTGAAATTTTGATGCAAATATGCTTAAGTATAATTTGTTTTTATGTCTTTATGTGATTAACAATATTGACAATAAAACCATATTGTCTGAGAAAAAAATTTGAACTCAAGGGAAAGATTGTTCTATAAAATTTTGTCTTGTTTATCATTGCCTCCCAATAAACTGGGTGAATATTATTATGTTAGGATTAAAATTTTTTATTGAAATTTCATAAATTGTAACATTTTCTTTACAAGTGTAAGAAGTTATAGCAATTGAATCACAGTTAATAACTCCACATACAATTTCATGATACTTATTATCCACTGTTCTATCTCAAAAATGATATGCATCCAATTTGAATTAAATTTAAAGAACCATAGCTGTGTCACCTATTTGGAAGCTAAAATGAAATGTGCAAACTAAAATGTCCTCAAAGTAATCTAAGTCAAGACCTTGAGATTTGGTTTATCTCCATTTGTGTCAAATGAATTTTTTGTGAGAAGATTGACAGCCATCTTAATTATACAAGGCAAAGATTTTATTAGATGAATCATGTACTAACAAAGGTGTTAACATACAAGGAAATGAATCTCTTTGAGAACCTGTGGGAAAGACAACGGATAAAAACCGAAGGTGTGGGCCTTTCTTTAAAGAGGATTTGGGCTTTGATTAGAGAGCAAACCAAGTCTTAACATTTTCATCCAAACAAACACAAAACAGAAACACTTTCTTCCCAGGGCCTCCTTAGGCATTCAATATATTAAAGAAAATGTATGATGAATTAATATGACTTTTTCCAGGAAAAATATCAGAAGTGCCTTATATTCATAAAAGAAGTTGAAAGTGTCCCACTCTGCCATATCTCATGGTTATATTTATAACCAAAGAAAAGAAGGTAACAAACAGAAATAATTAGATGGACAAAGTATCATTTACATTATAAGGATGTGATGATGTGAAGACACATTTGGATTCTATTCTGATCAGATGGCTGTCTTGCTTGGATGGAGTGTAATTACTGTATTGACTCATACTGTTTTAGTAAAAATATATTTGTTTTTATACTAACTTATGTTATAGAACAGTTCTTACAGAATCCTGTCACCCTGACGCGGTTTCACTTTCTTTTCTTATAAGAAGCTGTCCTTTGATCTCTCTAATGTGACTGACTAAACATGCAAAAACAAATTCAAGAGTAAACAAGAGAATTCCCAAGAGATCTCAAGTTTATACAGCCACAAGTAACTAAAGAATGTGGAGAACCAGAGAAATATTGTTACCCAGAGAAATATTCACTGATTGGTTATCCAATACTAATGGTCAGGATGAAACCATATACCTGAGTAACATTATAAAGACCAAAGAGGCTGTATTTTTATATTTAGGAATACTTGAAGATATTCACCAATTAATGAAAAATAAAGACCATGAATTTGAAAGATAGTAAGGAGGAATTGATGTCAGGATTTGGAGGGATAAAGGGAGGAGATGATTATTACTATTGTTTCTAAATTTAAAGAAATAATTTTAAAAGTTTTGTCACTATATCCAAAAGAGGATAAAGACTTAGGCCAGATTTATCCACTTAATAGGTAATTTTGAGAGGAAGGATTTGAAAAATGTAAGTCAGTAATTATAGAAAATAAGAGATCTATGTATAATTATAAAGTTAGTGAAATGGGAAGTTTTATTTTCAAAGACATAATTACAATTATTTTGGAATTCTTTAAATTAAACTAAATACTTGAACTTGGATAATTTACTAATTGCTTTCTAATTTCAAACTACTTTATTATGTACTTGAAAATGTATTATGTAGAAATGATGCTAGGGCATATGAAAGTTTTCAAGTTTTTGATCGCCTATGCTTCCTTTGAAGGATATCAGTATTCCATAACCATTAAAGTATTACTGATTTATGGTATATACCTGAAACCTGAAAGTGTTATAGATAAAATATTTCCATTACAAAAGACAATTTATATAACACATTTTAAATGTTGCTTTTGGAATTTCTTTTTTTAACTCGATGACTTAAGAAAACATTTTATTTTGCAACATACACATTCATGCACACACGCACATTCCCAGTATGTGATTTTTATTTATATTCTTTTTAAATTTGTTTTGTTGAGTCACTGAACTAGCTTCCAGTGAGTTAAGTCTAATTGTGAACATGATTCTCATTGGTTTAAAGTGATTTTTGACATTAATGGAAGCATTCCTTTACCATGAAATAGTATGTTTAAAAAATTTATTCACACTTAAGATAATTTTCACATCATAAGAATTTTGTCAAGTTCTAGTAGTCATTAATGGCACCATCATTTTATAGATGATGACTTGAAATTAATTAAAATTAAGTTGTTTTATATGAGAAAAGATATACTATCAATAGTGAATGCTTACTATGGTTTTTTAAATGAAAATCACAACTGATCCTTCATATTTAAGACAAATTATTCCTAAATATTCCTGATATTTCTTTATATAAAAGTATTCTATCAGTTTAAGGATTGTCTGTTTAGTATAAGATGTTTATGTCTAGTGAGTCTATTTAACTATTTAAGTAATCATATATTTTAAAACTTAAAATGAAAAATTGTTTATGAATTCAATGGAAACATCAGACTTATCAGTTCTGTTCCAGAGAATTTATATCAAATTTTGTAATGACAAATACATAAACTTTTGTTCCTAAAAGAGTTGGGCTGGAAGGATGGCTTTGTGGTTAAAGCATTTGCTGCTTCCTCAGAGGACCACAGTTTACTTCACATCACCCATGGAGGAAGGTAACCATTACCTTCATGTACATATACTTACACATGGGCATATACACATAAATATTGAAATTAAAGTCTAAGAAAGGTATTACTTTGGTAATACTCTCAACTATTTTATTAGTTATGACTCTAGTTTCAATATAAATTTAGTTGAAAACGTCATTACAGAGAAAAATGCTATTACTTTTCAATCTCATAGTTATTAGAATAAACCAGATGTTTCATCATCAATGTTTATTTCTTATATTTCTCAAGGCAACTCCATATCAAAGGCATACATTTGATATAAGGAAAGGAACTTCTTATTTATTGGCTTCTACTTTTGCCACCACATGGCAGAAGGGTGACAGCATACACTCCAGTCAAGAAGGACTGATAATCATCACCTGGTGCATCTACCTCAGGCATCTAGCGCTAGACCTACCATATTAATAGTTGGGTTTACAATATATGAATTTGATTTGGACAAAATCTTCAGATCAAAATTCAACGTGTGTGTGTGTGTGTGTGTGTGTGTGTGTGTGTGTGTGTGTGTGTGTTGACCTTATAGCTAAGTAAGTTTTAGCATTCGTCTAAAACTAATGTAGCTTCAGTATAAAATTTTAAACTCCAATGATAAAACTGCAGTTTACAATCGTGAGAATTATAAAATAAAGATTTAATTTGACAAATACAGCTGGATATAGAAAACTATATTTGAACACACTCTTCAAATATTAATTCTAAGATATTTTAATAAATGACTGTTTTACTCCCTAAAGATATTGAAGCAATTATAATGCAAGTTCATCTTAACACACGTGAGCTGTGTAATTTTAAAATAAAATTTACCTCAGCATTTGCTTTATGCTAGCATTGAGAATTTGATATGAATTATCTAATTCTACCAATATTAATATAGATTAGTGGTTTTCAATCAGTGGGCAGCAACCTTTAGGTGTCAAAAGACCATGTTATAGGGGTCAACTAATACCATCACAAAACACATATATTTGCATTACTATTTATAACAGTAGCAAGATTATAGTTATGATGCATCAATGAAAATAATTTTATGGTTTGGGGTCACCAGAACAGGAGGAACTGTAATAAAAAGTTCAGCATTTGGGAGGTTGAAAATCATTGACATAGACTGTTTGTCTAAAGTGTAGATTCTAAAAGAGTATTACCTGTCAGTGCATTCTTTCATTTCAATTATTTCAAATAAAAAAGTTCAGATATGATAAACACAAAAATGATATGTGCACTTCAAACTAGTGGCAAAAGGCATTTATTCAATTAAAATAAGCATCAGGCAATGATTTTAATTGTGCTTTGCTATGTGTGTGCATGGGCTACAAATCCCATATACCTTTAATCAATATTTTATTTGTGTTATAAGTATTTGTGTTTGTTCTTTCCTCTTTTATATAGGGAACTTTAATGAGATTAAAAATAGATAACAGTTTGTCAGAATAAAAGAAAAGAGTTTGAGCCACAATCAAGAATGAGTATAATCATGACTGTTCTCAATAAGTCAGAATAAAGGTACTCAAACAGAGTATTAAGTATGTCAAGAATACATCTTTTTGACACAGTTAAGTCCCAAAGTGTGCAAATCAAGAAAATATTCAGGAGCTTTTATTATGAATGCTTAGCTATTAAAAATATTTCTTTTTCACCATAGTAATAAAGGACAATTTGCATGGAGTTGTAAACTTTAGAGTATCAATATTAATGGTATTATGCACCTCTGTAGTAGTATTCTTTGCTGATACAGTAAGCCACATCAAGTAAAATTAAAAATAAAAGACTAGCATTAGTGGACAAAACACTCTTGTACCCAGAGATGAGGCAGCAGAGGGGGCAGGAGAGAAATCACATGGTCACTTTTAAGGAGGAGACTTAATGCTCTACAGGTGCAGGGAGATGATGAGTCCTTACAACCTAAGTTTGTGCCCAAATATAAGTCTTGGGTGAGGTCTTGGTGAGCTGGCAGCCTCAGAGGAAGAGCAACTATGGCCACCAGAAATGGGGAATTGACTTTTGGGCAGTCTTTCTGGGAGGGTTTGGAATGAGTTTGATCTAGAGATTCCAGTATTTAAGTTGGGTTTACTTGTTAAAAAAATAAGTAAAAAATTCTTATCCAGGCAGTCTATATACTGAAAGTCATTTATTGACAAAAAAGACAGGTTTCAATGAGAGGTCTAATATAAAAGAGGAAATCTTTAGGAAACTCTATATAACATGAAGTTGTGTCTTTTTTATAATTATGTATATGAAACACAGTTAATATTGAAAACAAAACACCAGATCTATTTCTCTCTTGGGATGAACAAACACTGGATATTTTCTGTGTTTGGAGGTGCATCTAGTTTCAGCCATTGAGAAACAAAAGATGCCTTAATCAATTTTCCCATTTTCATTTATGTATATGCTTATTTATGTAAATATCAAGTTAAAATTATGCCACAATTATTTCAGAAAGCACAGTACTTTTATATAACTGAGTCTAAAAAGAGTTACATGTGATTCTGTTTCATATTTAAATGTATGACTCATATATTAAAACGTATTTCTAGAACATCTCTGAAGTTACTTTTAAAGTCATTAATAAACTAAACTAGTTGCATATTTCTTACTAACAGATGAATTATATTAGGAGCTCTGCCTTTGAAGCTGGAGAGACTGCCAGCCTTGCCCTTATTGCTTTGACACTGCATGAAACACAGTTAATAACCTCACTGTAAGCTCAGTGAAACACTGAGTTGATACTAATTGCACCAATCTGGGGGTATAAAATGACCTTGACTTCATCTGGAACTTTTAGCCAGGACAACAAATAAACTCAAATGCCACAAAGCCTGACTTCTGAAAAGGGTCTAATAAAATCTATTAACTTTCGGGAGTTGGTAGAATTGCAGTAAGTGTTCGGATAATTGTAGTACTTTAAACAGCAGTTTCCTATTTCTTGGATTTCAAATGAGCGCCTATTAGCTTTCAGTATTCATTTAACATAGACTGTGGCCAGAAAATTAAAGACTTCTTGAGCTAGGTGAAGTAGGTGTAGGGTGATTACAGGATGAGGAAGCAGATTCTTCTCACTTCTTAAATACAGAAATAAAGTTCATGCAATTTTAGTCTCAGCAATGCTTATGTAGAAATTCTGAAAATGCTGAATTATTTAGGTAGGTAAATAAATACCTTGATAAAATGGTTAAATATATTGCTAAATATGTGTGGAGAAAGCAGAAGAAAATCTCCAAAAAGAGTAGCTAAAAATATTTAATAAACTACATTTTAATTTGTGAGGATATAATGAGTTACATTTCTCCTTTGCTCCATCCAAACCCGCATATCTCTCTCACTCTTCTTTAAATCCACTGCCTCTCTTCTGTTATTGACTGCGTATTAGTGCATATTAGTGCATATGCCAATGGAATTCTTATTCTTATTATAACCTGCTCAGTCCGTATACTGCTACATACATGTGTATTTTCATGGCCCAACATTATACAAACAACTATAGGAAACAGAGGAGAGCTGAGAGTGGGAGAGGTGTTCTCCTCCGGGGAAGAGCATACCAATTGATTACCAGGAGTGATTCCTGTTACAGACATGAATCAAGACTAGGGAGAGGCTAGCAGAGCCTTCACATATATCCAGATCCATTCGCAGTAGAGAACCTCTAATCCCGTTTTGTTTGAAGACTTGATCTTTTAGTTTTTATTGTTGATGGTGTTTTTCTTTTGTTTTTCAACCTGTGTATAGTAAATGGTTGCTAAATCTTGGTTGTATAGAGAGAAAGGGTCTGAAATTATCAGTAAATTAATACAAAAGTTTACAAATATGTCTTATTAGTTTTCTTTCCACTATGAGAATCTTAACATCACACAGAAAAATGGTCTTCAGTTCTGAAATAATAGCTCTTCGGAAAATGCAATCATTTTCTTAAAAGATTTTTAACCTCACCAATCATAGCCCTTAGTGAAGAAAATCTGATTTTCTTTGATGCTACTAAAGTATGCACTTGTTATTCATTCAGTCATGTTGCTCAGTAAAAAATGTGCAAATCAGAATAGTTCTGTTTGTTCCCCCTTTGCAATTTATTTGTTTGCTGTAAATTGGGTCTGTGGTATTTTACCTTTAAAAGTGCAAAGGATTTTACCCAGAGTAGAATTGTGAGAATATTTTTGAAAAACAAGAATGAAATCTAATTCTCTGATGTTTGTGGTATTCAGATACCTAAGTTTACCTGGACTCGGGCAAGATATTCTTTTATTAACCTACACTGGCTAGTTTTATATTAACTTGACACAAGCCAGAATCATCTGAGAGGAGGGAATCTCAGTAAAGAAAATGCCTCCGTAAGATAAGGCTGTATGTGAGACCGTAATTTCTTAATTAATAATTGATGGGAGAGATCCCAGAAAATGGTGGTGTCGTCACTGGGCTGGTGTTTCTGAGCAAGCTTTAAAACGCAATACAATAAGCAACGTTCATCCATGCATCAGTTTCTGTCTCCATGTTCCTGACCTATCTGAGTTCCTGTCCTGAATTTCATCTATGATGAACAAAAATATGGACGTATAAGCTAAATAAACTATTTTCTTCCCATGTTGCTTTGAATCATGGTGATTTATCATGGCAATAGTAACACTAGTTTAGGACACAGCTTTATTCTACCTCAAGTTCAAGTTCAAATAATGAATACTCTTACAGCACATTCATTTTCCTACTTCATATTTATGTTTCTTATTTTTTATGATTTTTTTATTGTGGTCACGAATGTGTGTCTCTGTCTGAGTGTATATTCTTGAGTGCAAGTTTCTAAGGAGGCCAGAAGTTAAATTTCCCTAGAGACAATACTCACATGGGTACTGAATACTGAATGCAAGTTCTCTATAAGAGTAGCATTTGACACTAACCGTTAAGCTTCTCTGCATCCTGTTATGTTCCTTTAAATTTGTGATCCCCTCACTATAATTAAAAATAACTTGACAAAAACAACAAGGAATGAAGGGATTATTTGAGCTCCCAGTGAGCACAGTGTTAAAGGCATTGGAGTGGGGAATGGTGTGGTGGGAAGATATGTTCAAGCAGATGCCACAGATGTAGAAGTCCTCGGGTAGCACTGCATCTCAGCCACAAAGCAGAAAGGTGACTGTTCATGCTCAGTATGCTTCCTCCTTTTCTTTTTAATCCAGTCTTGGCCCTCAGCATCTGGGATCTTGTCAAGACCTTTGGGATCTGTCTTTCTTCCTGAGGTGTACTCTGTTGGCCCTCTTGGTAGCTATCAATCCTTGAATTCATGAAATATGATATGCCTCTCGTTTTCATACCAAGTTTTCTTCCTCAGAGACCAGACTATTTCGACCAAGTATTTCAGTTGGTGATTTGGCACACAATCCTCTGCCTTTCAAATTATTGAAAGGACTTGAAGAATTTTTATAAGACTATTTCACACTTAATCCATTTAAATCAGGAAAGTCTGAAAAGTTAAAATGAGCATTATTCTCTTAAACTAACCTCAATATATGGTTGTTTTTGTTTACTTGCTTGTTTTTGTTTGTATTTCTCTTATGTCACTGCTTACTAGACATATGGTCATGGTTTTTCATGTTGCTACAATTTGTATTTATTTCCCCAGTTGTTTCTTCTCACAAATGTATGTACCTAAACACTCTGATAACCTCATTCCCTGGAAATACAAATACTAAATTCCTGATGTAGTGCCCACGACAAAGGACATATGGCCCACTCTCAGACTTCTTGCTGAGTTCTGGTCTTGCAGATGAGCAATACTTTTCTTACGGTCAAATCAAAGTTACATCTTAACAAACATCATTCAGTATTGTTGAAATTCTTAACTGATGCTTTTTAAAAAGAGTATTTTAATTTATTATTTAATATATCATGCATGTGTACAGTGTATCTTGTACATATCCAGCCTGAGGCCCCCCTTTTCTTTCTTATACATCTCTGCTACTTCCCTCTCTGATCTCCAGTCCTTTTCTTCCTTCTGTTTTGCTATATGCCACAGAGTCCAATTAATGCCAGTTACATCCACTGAAAGAGGGGCATCCTATCAGTAGCCAGATTCTAAAGAACCCCCTTCTCATGAAGATTTCAGCTAATAATAGCTCCTCAGAATATGGCCAAGTCTCATGAACTCCATCATTCATGGTAATATTGATTGACGTGAGCTTTCAAGTGTTTTTTTAATCTTTGTCACCAAAAATTTAGTGAATTTATGAATTTAATAGCTGTGGCAGATCCAGAAGATAACATTTCACTGTGTTCCTCCTCATTGATCAACTCTTACAGTCTTTCTGCTCTTTCTTAAGATGTTTATTGAGAATTGGCAGACAAGAGAGGTTAATGTAGATATTTCATTTATGGCTGATCATTCCAAAGTCTTATTCTCGGCACTTGGACTAGTTATGAGACTCTGTATTTAACATTGACCACTGCAAACACAGCCTTCTTTTGACTGTGTTGAAAGCTGTTATCTATTGATATGAAAATAAGTATTTATAGACAATTTGATAGGAAAACAATGGCAATAAATTTAGATTTCCCTTTGGATATATCTATTTTTTTTTTCAGTAATTGGCTGTTGACAAGATTTGCATTACCAGGCGTGACCTGAATTCTGTGGAGCAGATCTCAGATACAATCAGAAGGAGCAGTTACATCCATAACACTCATACCACTAATGCAGCACTTGCAGTGTCTTTCCTGATAAATTAGTTTTCTTGTACATGCAGCAAAAATTGCTGAGTAAGTCTCCTGATGGTGTTTGTTATTCAATGACCTCCATGGATAATTCTGGCACTGTGAAAGGTAAACAACCAGAAAGAAGTTTCTATCTCATAGAATATATCTTTTTTGACTGGATAAAAATTCCTAGAGAAATATAAAATGCGTAGGAGCATGACTACTGAACTCTACTTCATTTCTATGAACATAGTAATAAAAATCATCACACAGTTGCTTTAAGTAAGTCACTTAAATGCCTATCAGTGCCCAAAGCTCACATCCCAGTAGATTTTTGTACAGCAAGTTCTGATACCATGATGCTTTACCAAGAGCTTTATACCTTCCCTATCAATTACATTTTTATTCACTAATCTGTCACACATAAAATAAACTATGATGCTTTTTAAACTTTAAAAAGGAATAGTTTTATATGCTCTTTCATTACTCACATGTCCTTCTATCAGAATTTTGTTCCTTCTTACCTTAAAATGCTATTTTTGATCAGATTACACTTAAAAATATAGTTATGCATAAATAAAATACTATGTTAATTTACTGTGATATCTTTGGTTTTACATGTATTTAAAATATTAAAATAACAGTAAAATAGAATGATAAAAGTAAAAATCTTAATAAGTGTGACCAACTGCTACTTCTGTGTTAGAGCATGGGATCGCTGAGGAAAGACCGGTTGTGCATATGACCACGCAGCACCTGTGCAATAGAATATCTGAAACAACACATTTTGTCATGCTTTTCTCTGCAAAATCCATGGCAGGTGTTCTTTTTAATGACAAATAAGTATCAGCGTGTAGTTTCTCATTTTATACTAATTAAAATTACATTATTTGGAAACAATAATACGGAAAACAAATAAGTTTTCTTATGTAGCCAAGAAAGATGGTTTAATGTTTGTGATCATATTAAAGCTTCAATGTTCTGATTATAGGCTCTCCGGAATATTTTTAAATATAAAGGACAACTATGGTGATTACTTCTTCTAATGGCTTTTCCTGCATATCTGGTTTTAGTCATTCATTAGCCAAGTCATAAAGCCAATGATTCTCTAATTCTGCATCTTTGAAATTCCATCTTTATATGTATCAGCAGTACTTTTTAGTAACTGTCTTACCTTCATATGCCCATTGCAAGAGCCTCATTATATTACTGGAAGTTACGTAATGCATTATGCATGGTCAGTGTGAAACTCTGACAGTTTAGCCCTCAGTAAACTGTTTCTCTAACTTAATTCAAAGTCAAAATTATCAAAGTTTTTCATGAAGGGTGACTTTGAAATGAAACCATTTTTTTAAGTTGCAGCTGGAGACTCAGGTCTTTAAAAATACTGAATCCATGTGACTTCAAAATCATTGAAATCTAATATATATAACATACATTCTATTACCTGAGCATAGAAATTATTTAAACCTCCAGAATAATGTTTCAGTGAAAACTCTTCACATAATTTGCACAATTATCTTAAATCTTTTAAAAGACACACGAAGTTTAGCATCATGCATTTATTATTTGTTCATAATCTGTACACATGGAGATAACAACATCTGTGAGAACTGATGAGAAAATTACAAAAATGTTTCTCTCATTGACGTCTTATTTAAAAACTTCCCTTGACCTGGAAATCACTATTTTTATAATTGAAATGAAAAATACCTAAATTTTAAAAATGAAATGTAATCAATCCATGTAAAACTGCATTGTAAAATTTAATCAGCTGAGTTTTCAATGTGCATAAATCTGATTAATATGAGGAGTCATTTGTGTAACGAGTTAAATAATATTCAGTGTAAATCTGAACCTGTTACATTTTCTATGTACTTATTTATTTATTGTCTTTAGTTTTTCTGAGAGACATTTTTTTCATTAGTAGATGACATGAACAGACCATTGAAGATAGTAAGATAATGTCAGAACAAAATATCACGAGAGATGGAACTCCAGAATCGTCTCTAAGTTTCATCACCTGACTTGACAGTTTCTCATGGAGTTTAGTCAAGCCTTGAGTTTGCTATAGACCCAAAGATAAACTTCTGATCCTCACACTTCTACATACAGATGGCTAGTATTGCAAGTCTGCATTAGACTTCCCAGTGTCGGGCACTGGGTGGTAATTAAGTCAGATCTTCATAAATGTTAGTCAATCCCTTTGCCAACTGAGCTATATCCTCAGATCCTGTCCTATGCATGTATTAGCTTTAGACACTAGTCATAGGTTCTATGGAAGAAAACAGATTACTATGAGAACAAAAATACAGTATGAGACACTAATGAAAGATTAGCTGAACTTTGACTAGACAGCTTACAATTTCTCTGTGAGGTAAATGGAAGTACCTTGCCTGGATGAACAGAACATTGTAATAGAATGATTGTATACACTGCTGTATAAAAGAAATAGGAACTTGGGTACAAACTTGCATTTCTTCAAGAATTCTCGTATTCATTTTATTAATATGTATCTACTTTCTTCAGGCACTATGGCAAATAGTATGGGATGAAGAGTAGCACGTGGGTACAGTCAAGGACTTCAGAGGGACAGAATTTATAAGTGAGATAGCATGATTTTTTTTTCTCAGAGGCCATGTTAGGGGGAAGCACTTTATAATTTGAAATACTTGGTTGGGTAAATGGAGGGATGAGGGAGAAGATGGAGCTTCCAATAAGAACTGAAGCAAAGTGCACATGTGCTGAATGGAAAGATTAACTAGATCAAATTCCCCAGAGAGTTTAATTGAAGCTAAAATGTCATTTCAAGAAAAATGCATGAGTATGTAACCATCATTAGGGTTTTTACTCCTGCAGAACTCAATAATTTAAGAAATGGTGTTTTAATCATACAAGAACTTAAGTATGATGCTAAGTATGGTGTTAAAAGTAATACTACTTTATTTACACCTAAACAGTAATTTAGGGTTCGTGACAACAAATGTTCAAGGTAAGGACAATTTGAAAGGACAAGAGGAGACATTTTAAGGATGTGTTGGTACAGTCATGGTGATAGATGATAATACTTTAAACAGGGAGTTGAAACTACACACAACATGAGATACAAAAGCCTGTCATGCAAAGGGCCATCATTTATTTTGTCCATTAAAATGGATTAAGGAATAAAGTGAAGTTACATACCCCCCTCTAAACAAACCAATTGGATGATAACATAAAAAAGGGAGAGTTAAACATTAGGGAAGACATATAGCAAAGGATTTACTGACATTTCATTTGTTGAGCCTATGTTATGTCATAGAAGATGTTTAATAGTAAATAGGTACATCTTTTTAAATAGTAAATAGTCAGTCCAGTTATTCATGTGAAAAATTGTTTAGCTGAATTTGAAGAATGGAAACTCTCATCAATGTAAATTTACATTTTATATGAATGTTTTAGAGATTTGTAGACATCGTGATATATGTATATATATATCATATGGATATGTATTTTCTTGAAAATAAATGGTACTGAGACTATGAAGTTATAAAGAGAAAGAAGTAAAAAGTTCTAGACAGTGGGGATTTATATACAGAGTGATGAAAAGCGTAAGAGCAGGCATGATTGTAAGAACAGAGAGTGACAAGAGAGAAATGTAAGATTGTTGCGATTATTGTCAAATAAAGGAATCTTGTGGAGAAAATGGTTCAGGTCAGAAGATCTGATGATTGAGAGGATGTACATATGGTCAACTTATTTGAAAATCAAAATTGAAATTAGTTTAAAGTGACCAAGTTATTGTTAGTCTAGAGTTTAATAATGAATGTTTGGTGTATCATGTGGTATTTAGGATATAGAAGTCCAGATATGTAATGTTGGATGCCATTGGTATGTGACTATAGATGTCATTATAATGTTTCATATAAAAAGTGCAAATTTCAAAGCCTCTTATAGGACTTGATGAACATAACAGCAAAAAAGTTGGAAACACGCAAGTAGACAATGATATGAGCCGCCGATAAGAACTGAGAAAAGGAACCCCAAATACCCTTTTACCTTGATTTCCTAATTCAACATGACAATTACTTAGTAATTTTTGTTAATAATAACAAATATTATTCACAAAGACCTGCATGTAAAGAAAGGGACATATAAATAAAAGTGATAAATATATCACCGAGCGTGTGTTTGCCTGGAAATTGTATGCCTTCCAAATGAACCACTTAATGACATTTTCATGTCTTTCAAACTAGAAAACCTGTGAATCCATAGAATCAATGTTAGTGTTTGTTAGGTTCTTTTTTTCCTCTTCATTTTATATTATTTTTATTTTTAAAAATGTCATTTTTTTATCCCGTATCCCCCTGCTCCCCCTCCCTTTCCTCCTCCCAATTCCTCGTAGTCAGCCTCCAGTCTCGCCTCTCCACATCTCCTCATCCCCTCCCCCCAAAGAGCAAGAAGTCCCGAGGTAGATCAGCTCCTGTGGCACATCCACTCCAGGAACACCTGATTCACTCATTCCTAAAACAAGACCGTACAAGCTTCTCATTCTTTGACCTCCCCATCATTGATGCCTATTTAGCATCCCAGAGTTTGTTAGTTCACTGTATTTACAGGTTTAAAAGTTGTACTAAATTCACGCTTCTGTAATTGCAACTACAATTCTTTTGTGACCCTGTCCCCCAGAGGTATTACACAAGCTCTTTGATTTCAGTCTAATTATATAGAAAAGAATTGCCTGCTTAAACACCCTTTTCAGATATGTGGTCTCTATGTTGTATTTACCAAAATAGATCATCAGAGTAACTTGGAACAATCTAACATTCTTTGATGGCAAAGTAGTTCTCCAGGTAAATTTCCTGCCACCAAGACTGATAATCGAAATTTAACCCCTGAGATATACATGGTAGAAAGACAAACCTTATTCCTGAAAGTCATCCATAGACCTCTACATATGTTCCCACCACAAAGATACAAACAGACATGCACAAAAATAAATAAAACATAATTAATTTAAATAATAAGTTTTCATTCACTTGGGTGCTACTCTCAGAGATTCATATATATCAATAAAAGGGTGACTGACTTTAAAGGCCCGAGCTCCCAAATTCTCTGAAAAACTTACTGTACAAATTGGTAAGTAGTGTATCTTATAACTGTACTTCAATATGTTCTATTCCATCCTTAAGGTTAAGATGTTAATGTTATACATTAGCTCTATAAATTGCTTTGAAAAGGCCTTTCAATTAACATTTTCATGGAATGTATATTTCTGGTAACAAAATTGGTGTTGTTTGAAAATAAAAGTTCTACAGACAAATAGTCTTACCAGTTTCTCCCTCCAATTGAATTCAGCAAAGTTGTAAACTGTAAAACTGTTCCTCCTTCTCTCTCATAGCCTACCTTTTTCCTCTTCTCCATCTTCCTTCTTTGAGAATTCTTGTTTGCATTCATCAAGAATTTCTACTAATAACTATGCATTTAATAAGTCAAGGTTCCACCTTGCCTCAAGATCTCAAGTTTGATTCAATACTAAGTCATGCAATTGCTTAGGGAATATTTTAATAATCAATGTTTTGCTTTGTTTCTTTTGTGGTTTTTCCACGTGGGATTTCTCTGTCTAACAGCCCTGATTATTCTGGAACTCTCTTTGTAGACAGCAGGCTGATGTCAAACACACAGATCCATGTGCCTCTGCCTTCTGAATGCTGAGATTAAAAGCAAGTGTCACCAAGTCCAGTTAGCTTAAAGTCTCTTAAAATTCCATAATATTAGGAACTATTATGGAGTATTGCTCTGTCTAAACATTTTCTCTAACAGAGACCATTCAATACTTCATGGTTTAACAAGATTTTTTTAATGAGAGAACAGTTACCATAATGGCAGTAATCAAGGGGTAGATGATTCTGGAAGGACATATACCATTTGTTACATAAAGAATCCATTCTTCACTGGCAGGTAAGCCATAATGAAGAGTGGTTTAATACCTGACTCCATAAGAGATTGAACTTGTCCTGTGATAGAGATTAATAAATGAGAATAGAGTGAAAATTTTGAAATATCTAAGGATGATTATTATTTTTATGTCTTTTTCTGTTTTATTCATAAGGTAGCATGTAAGAAGTGAAAATTCACTAGAGATTCCAGTGACTTATGCCTGCGAGCTATTGTCACCTGTTGAGAATGACTGCACTCCAAAAATAGCTTTAGAACCATATTTTGAAACCTTACTAATTTGATAACATAAGCCAAAACTACCTTTTAGGAGCCCCTATCTTTGGTCTACTGTACTTTACATCAGTCTCAAATCCTTTATGTTCCTGTGGCTGCCTAGGAACAGGCTGGATTTTTATAACATCCCTATTTTAGCAGTCAACCTGGTGAGTCTTTAACTCTGTCCATATTAAAACTGGATTAGCTTGGATTTGCCAAAATGCACATAGCACAATAAAGGACTACACAATGAGAATTAAACAAATGAGCAAATCAGGTCATTCTTGGGCAAGAGAAAGAACCAAAAGAAGAAAATGTAATTGTTAGTAGATTCTTCTGTGTTCCAAGATTTTATGAGCTATACCACATGAAGAATATATTTAAACTTAATCTTAGATACACATTACAATGAATGTATTATCCATTGGTTTGTTCTATAACATCAAATTTTTAATGTCACATCACACTGAATTGTCAAGTTTACATTTCTTAAACTCACGCTAATATTTTCCTGAACAGCTGGGGATTAAAAGCAATGGGAACCTTTTTAAATGAGCAAATGAAAGGATTAAAGATGACAAAACTGTTTGAGTAAAGTGTTTCATTTTTCTAGCCAACACATAATCCTAAAGAATTTCATAATCTGTGGTGTTCTAACAAGTAGAACTTTCCTGGATACTATTGGGCAGAGGTAGCCACTAGTTAAACATAAGGCGGAGCAGTAGTGGCATATGCTTTTAATACCAGAACTTGGGAGGAAAAAGCAGAAAAATCAGGAGTTTAAGGCCATCCTGGCCAACAAGAGATTGATCCCATCTAATAAAACAGAAACAGAGCCCGGAGTAGAGGCTCAAGTCTTTAATCCTAGCACTTGGGCAATATCATGCCTTTGATCCCAGTATTTGGAAAGCACACACCTTGAATCCCAGCAATAGGGAGATGAAGACAGGAAGTGACATGGCTGGGTAGAGAGAGGAATATAAGGTGGGGGGAGGCAGGAGTGTTCCCCTTTCAGACTGAGGCATCCTAGAGGTAAGAGGTAGCTATGGTTGGCTCTTTTGTCTCTCTGATTACACTCAGGCAAGCTTTGTTAGAGAACAATAAAATATAATCACAATATTCTTAAACAAAATAAAATACCAATTACTGTAAAAACTTTTGGTCTTTTAAAGACTTGAATTTAATGTTCTAATATGTGAAAACATAACACATGACAAAAAATGGTCATATTTTTCATGGAACATCCCACTCTCCAATACCAACTTCTGCATGAGTTACATTTTTGTTACTGTAGTAAAATAAGATGAAAAATGACATATGAAAATGTTTTTTTGCATTTGTTATTTCAGTACAAACATCCATAATGGTGAGGGAGACATGGCAACAGGCAGCTAGAGCAGGGAGCTGAGAGACATTACATCTTCAACCACACATAGGAAGCTGAAATAGACGAAGGAAGGGAAGTAAGGCCATGAACTCTCAAATCTAGAACTCTGTGATATAATGTCTCAGACAAGGACATGCCTCTCAAAGATTCTACAACCTCACAAAGAGCATCACCAACTGTACTCAAATCAAGTGCTCAAATATGTGAGCCTATGAGGAGCATTTATCATTTATACTGCACAGTGGATATTCTACCAGCAGCCACACATATGTAAGTCAAAATCAAAATAACCCCTCTCCTTCAGCAGCTATCATTGCCAGTAAGTCTTTAATTAATGTTTAAATCTCACGAACCTCTCTCATCTCCATGGGGAATATTGGTTGGCTAGCTTGATCTTTTCTAGGTAACTGTAACAATTCTAAATTTATAAATACAAGAAGTGAGGACATTGGACTTATGTAGCTCCTACAGTCTTCTGTCATTTCTTTTTTGATGTTTTCTGTCCCAGAATGGGAGAGTTGATTCCTTTTAGGAGTGAACACTCAATAATCACTAATTCTCTATATCTCATTAAAAAATATGTTTTTAAATGAAATAGAACTCCATCATTTTCCCTTCTCTCTCTTCCCTTAGCTCCATCTAGCTACCATTTCTAAAACCCCTCTGATGCCACAGTCTCAGGTTAATAAACTCTTTTACTTTGATTATTTTTACATGTGTATGTTTGTATGCTTATTTACAAATATGTATAAATATACTGAGTCCATTTTTATTGGTGTTGTGTATATTACTGTTCATTGGATAATGAATAAGGGAGATTAATTTTGGGAGATATGCTTTTTATAACCCAGGGTCCCATCTTGATTGAGGACTGATGTTTTGTTCAATGGCAAGTCATATAATTCCTCCTCCCAAGAAATGTAAAATCTCTTCTAGAAATAGCTTCATAAACACAGTCAAAACAATAGCAAAACCATTAGACATATTAACATGGAAGGGAGAAACTTTTCTGGGATTCCAGTTCTAGACAAAGAATTACATTCAACTATTATATTTTGACCAATTATAGGTCTCTACATTGTAAACTCCCACTGGAAGAAAAGAATCAAAAAAATTTTCTCTAACTAGGGTTCAAAAAAAGACTAATTTTATTGCTTGATATTTTAGCATAAAAAAAAATCCCTAGCTGTGAAAGTCCAGCTATATAATTAATATTTTTAACAGGTTTGTCAATTTATAAATATGGATGCTTTAAGATATTAAACCATTATCTGAAATTTGACATCCCCTATTCACTTTCTAAAAGAAAAATAAACTAGTTTGAGAATATACAATATAGATGTATTATCCATGGTTAATGACAAGACTTTGAAAATCTTCACATGAAAATTTGTGGCGATGTGCAGAAAAGAAGAGACAAAAATAGAAGGAAAGAAAGAAAGGATGAGGGAGGATGAGGGAGAAGAGGGGAGAGAAAGGGAACTGTGGTTAATTGGTAAAAATTTAAATAAAATCAAATAATAATAATAATAATAATAATAATAATAATAATAATAAAAGATCAAAGATGTGGATTATACTCAATAGGTACATCAAGAGCCGACAGTATTGTAAAAGCAGCACTTATTCTGGACAATAGATAGGACTGCATACTCCAATGTCTAAAGAAAATATTTTAAGTTTCACCAGAAGATAAAATTCCATGTATTAGAATATTATAAGTACAAATTCAAAAGTTAAGAGTTTGATAATATAAGAGAGATTGCAGTTTGACTTGTAACAAATCTGTATATAAAATTTTAAAGGAAACATGATAGAGTACAAATATCACTCAAAATATATAATTAATGAAATATAGAAGTACATGGATGTAGTGAATAAAATATTATATTTATCTATAATTAAACATATATATAGACAAATATGTATATTTTCTGAAGTCAATGGTTTTAAGTTAGTCTAAGAACAATATATGTTAACATATATGTATAGAATATAATGTGTATGATAAGTGTATTTTTACATAGTTTATTTGTTAAAACAATGAATTTAAATGCCTGTTGTGATAGAATAATATATATGAAAATGTTCTTAGTGTCATTACATAAGTATGCTAAAGTTCAATTCTAGTTCAGGCTTGTGTAAATTTACTCTACTGTTGCTATGGTTACACATACTTTTATGACTTTTGAGACAATTTAGCATTTTACTCTACAAAAAGCAAAAAATTATGAAAGGACTTTATAAAATCCATGCCACCATATAGTCATAGATTGTTTCTTAACTTATTAAAATTTAATTTAAAAAGTGTATATTACATTGAAGCAGGGGTATAACATAAACTATGCTATTCTTTTCTTACGTACATTTATGAAACACATTTATCAAATATGCCTTATATAATTTAGTATTCAATTATTAAAATTAGTTATTACAAATAAAGAGCTGTGAATGTTGCAATGGTGTTTCTTGGTCCCCAGCAGCCAGAGACCCAGACCCTGCCGCACCAGACCCCTTAGCCGCCAGCCACTGCTGCTCAGGTCCTTAGAAATGACTCAGATGCTTATATTAACTTTATGCTGTTTGGTCTATGGCTCAGGCACATTGCTAGCTAGCTCTTACATCTTAAATCAACCCATTTCTATTAATCTGTCTACCACGTGGCCAGTGGCTCACCTGTGTTCCTTACATGTTGCTCCTTGGGCAGCTTGCTCAATCTGCCTGACTCCGCCCTGTTTCTCCTAGCTATGCTCTGATTTCTCCTCCTACTTCTTCTATGGTGCCTGCCATGACCCAAACAGCTCCTTTATTTACAGATTGATATTCACAGCATACAGAAATACATTCCCACATCATGTTAACTTAAAATTGTCTATGTAGTCATTTATTATTTAAAAACCTGAGTTAGAGAAAATGATTTATTTTCTCATACTTTATATTTAGCTGCTAAGAACAACTAAGGAGAGGATCCTAGCACAAGAAGAAGAAGTAGAACCTAGTGGTAGCAGAGAAATAAGTCATCATTGTAGCTCCTACCCTTTCGTTTCTTCAAGCATCAAAACTAACCAAAGCCTTGTTAGTCACAGCCCAGCCAATCATCCTTCTCATACCGAGTTCCAAAGGTTCAGGCAGAGGAAAACTTACTTGCCTTTCACTGACTTGAGAATATATTCTCTTAATATCAAGCCTCCATGACTTTGGAAATCTCACTATTTCTGTGGGTCTTCCTCTTCTGTGAAGCCAATGAGGATTTCACTGCTCTCATGAAGCAAAGAGAAGTTACTTTGTATATTTTAAACTTTATATAACCTCATATTCAATTTGAATAGGCAAATACGGAAGGCTGTTCTTCTATACCATAAAATTTTATAACAACATGAAGTATAATCCAGAAAATCTGTTATATTATATCTAACATTCCAATAATTTAATGAGGTAGATATCATCTGGGTAAACCAATTTTAAAAGTGATTTTCCAATTATGTACATGACTAAATTTTGTTTGGACATCTGAAAAAAAAATTGTAATCTGTTTTAATTGGTGGTAAAATAATCTTCAAGTGCTGTTACAAAAACATTGAATGTATTTTGCATACTCATTTTAATATTCAAATCACAATTGGCTTTGTAAAAATTATGTGGGTTTTTTCTTTCTAAAAATCATTTTTATATCCATATATTTGATTCATATTTAAATCTTTAGAACAACTCACTATATTTTTTCTTCACAGAGGAATATTTTCCTTTCTCTCCAATTGCAGAGACATTCCTTAGCTAATCAAAGTAGAGGTGGCTGAAGTAATCACTGACACTAATGTTAGAATCAGTATCTCATCACTTCTTACATTCACAAGGGAGGCTTATGGAAAACATTTTTTATGGAACTTAAAAAAATATCACGTTAAGATATGGTACACACTAAGTACTAATTTTCAGTAAGGTTTCCTCTTATGTACTGTGATTTCCTTAGGGCCCATTTCTCCTAGTGTAGTGTCCTTCTGTTTAATATATTTGGAGGTAATGTCAAAATCTCATGGACATGTAGAAATAATAGTACATTCTCACTAGTATGTAGAACCATAAAAAACTTTAAAATACATAAAGCAGTAGTAAAATGATTACAAATTGTTAGTGATGAAAGGAAGGATACATACAAAGTGTCAGGTCTGTAGGATAGGCAGCTCTAGGGATTGAGTACACAAAATAAGAACTAGACAGAGTGAAATAACTAAATATTGGGCTTGGGTTCTGTGATTAGATTTTGCCTGCTTCCACAATAATGGATGGTGGGTATATACTTGATATCACAGATATGTTAACTAATCATTTCAGCATTCATATGGATTCTTTGGCATTCTCTTATAGCTTTGCTTAAACAAAAGAATATACAATAAACACAAAACAAATAATTAAGTTCATTTCAGTGGATACGTATTGTGTACTCTGTCTTCTCTCATATTCTTGTCCATAATTTAACTAAATTTTAGAAAATATTGGCTGTTAGTGTCCCCAGAAGGCGTGCTTAAAAGGTAAAGAATTCCAAAACAATCTGAACTTCCTGTATTTAAGTGATGCTAACTGAAATGTCCCTCTGAATGCTTCTCCTCTGGTACATGCCCAATTGGGACTGTTTCTTTTAAAAATGGAAATATTTGGACATTTAAATGAGAAAAGTATTCCTGTCTAAGATGTGCATGGTTTTGATACTTGGCTATTTAAATAAATTCTCTTTATCTTCTTCAATGCCCACTATAAAAATAATAAAAGTAGAAATAGTATTAAGCATCAAACATGTTATACACAGTTATCTTAATATAGTACTTGACTTTTTTATTCATTCAAGCCCTGATGTGAATAATGAATTTAACATAGCTACATTTGTTGGACCTGTCCCAGATGTGACTGCAGTCATCAGTGGCTGGTTTGAGAATCACTAGAAATAACTAGTTTTACTCAACAAAGCTATTATCCTTAATGAGGTTTTCAAATAATGTTAGTATTGGAATGAGGGCTATACATTCACATGGCTCCTAAAACAAATGCATCCCTTTTGTGGTGGTTTGAATGAAAAGTACCACCCATGGGCTCATTAAACACGTGATGGGGCTGTTTGAAGATGCTATGGAACCATTAGGAAGTGTAGCCTTGTTAGAGGAAGTACATTTCTGGGGTAAGCTTGGAGATATATCACCTTATCCCACTTCCTGCTTGGCCTCTGCATTTCTTGTGTATGGATAAAATGTGATCATCAGTCTTTCTCATTCTGTCCGCACACATCCCTCCTTTGTGGATCCTAAAACACTGGAGCCTTAAGGAAAATGGCCCTCTGTAAGTTACTTTTGGTAATAAGATTTTGTCACAGCAACATAAAAGTAACTGATACACCTATCAATGGCTTCATGTCCTCTAAAAGTCTGTTTCTCACTGAAGAAGACATGACTGTCTAGACCCACCACAGGCCTGAACTTGTCAATTCTTGTCATTGGAGTCCAGTATCATAACTTCTTGAGCCAATACTTTATGGAACTCTGGAACACTTGAGGGTTTTTTTCTTCAATTTATTATTTATATATATATATATATATATATATATGTATATATATATATATATAAAGTCTTTTTTATCCATGTATTGCCCTGCTCCCCTTCTTTTCCCTCCTCCCAATCCCTCCCAGTCAGCCTTCAGCCTCCCCATCCCCATCCTCTCATCCCCTCCCCCCAAAGGGCAAGAAGTTCCAAGGTGGGTCAGCTCAGAAGATGTCAATTCTTCCTTTTGATTCTCCCTAACTCTTTGAGTTGGATTAAAAGCTGAATTCCTAAGTACACTATTGTTCTGCTCCTATTTTATTTAATTTGCCTTGACTTTCTACTCTCATTGATAACTAACATTGTACTGTACCAGATTAAAATTTGCACAGCTTGAGCAAATAAACTACATAAATTTATTAATGGGATTGAGTATGTCTTCGAGTATCATTTTCTCCAGACAACTTCAGTGGAAGCCTTCAGGAAGCAATGCCCATTTTTCTGGTGTGTATCTTAAATTAGCACAGTAGATTGGCCCTTTGACAAATCCAAAAGTTGTTACAGAAGTTGTTCCCCTGATAGAGAACACAACTGCTCTGGTCTCTGTATTTTCTACCTTAATGCACTTTCAAAGCCAAGTCTTGTGATTCGTACCTCTAATCCCAGAAGAATGGAGACTAAGCAGAATGTTTACTTCAAATTAGTAATCATCCAGGCCTGTCTAGTGAATTCAATGCAAGCCTGAGCTATATATATAGAAAAACCCATTTCAAAAAAAGAATGACGCATAACCAAAAACCATCCAACATTAAAAACAAACAAAAAATGTTACATATTCTAAACTTTATTCTAAACTTGTTCTGGCATGGAGCATCACTGATATAAATCTCTACCTTTCTATTATTTTTATACTATTGTTCTCAATGTAAGTAGAGATTGAAATAAAGCAACATTTCCGTCTTACAAAGATGTGATTCATAGTGTTTAACTATATTATATCTTCCAGTACAAATAATACATCTCAAGTCTGTGGTCTGCTCAAATTTGGACACTATGAATAATTTGGGGCCATTATGTTTTGCATTACTTTTAATGCTTTAATGTCACAGTTATTCATGATATAGAAGGATAAATTTGTAACAACAATAAAACTAGTTTAATGGCTTAATTCAGATATTAAAAATTATCTTATTACTGTTGTTTTTGTGAAAAATTTTCTGCTATGAAGCGTATTACAGATACTTTAGAGGGTGAAGTAATTTTACTTGATGAGTTGAAGTTAAAATAAAAATTGAAGTGGCTTTATTTATGTCAGCTTTCTATGTAAACACTTTCCCTAAGATTTTGTGCATGCATCTTTCAGTTCTAGGCAAAATGATAACTAAGATAAAAATAAGTATTTCCTGTAGATGTTCAGAACATTTCATTATTGTCTCGTGGACATATGCTGTATGATTGTCTCCTATATTCTTTTCGGATAATTTATGTTTATTAACCTTTTCTACATTGCAGAGGCACATACTCTTTTATGGAACTATGATGATCTGGTTTGCATATTAGGCCAGAAGCAGACCTTACATTTTTTTATGCTTGTAAAGTAATTGATCATCTGAGTAAACATCTCTGATTTATATTATACAGTTGTCATGTAATTACCATTTAGTCTCAAATTTATTTTTCTCTTTAAAACAATTCTGGAGCTAAACACTACAAGAAAACAAAGGAATGAACGTTATTTAAAAACAAGGATAATAAGGACTTACATGAGAAGTTGCCTCAGAAGCTAATCTAAACTAACATGGTTTGAGGTACTATATGATTGATATGACTATGTTCATGTCAAAATAAAAATGACATTCATAGTACTAATCAAATGCCAACATTCCCATTTAATGAGTAAATATTCTGTACCTGCGAATATACTGTTCTCTGTTATTATTTATCAGCAATATTCATTTAACATGTGAAAATAGATACAACTTTTTAGGAAATAAAATAAGTGGTTCACATTCTGTTAACTAAAGTAAAAATTGCAATTAAAACACTTTGATAGCAAATATTTTGAACAGTTCAGAAATAACCATTCTAAAAGTGTAGTATGCATACTAACGTTGAATTTCTCGATATATTAGGGTCTTCAGTCATGTTAAAACTCAGGTACAATGTATTCCAGAATTTACTTTTATCTCATTACATTTGTCTTTGTTAGAGTGAGGTGTGTATTGAAATCAGCTTCAGCAGCAGAATAATATTCTATGACTGTCATCTGTAGATGTGTGTTTAGAAACAAATGACTTCTATACAGATCTTCAAAAGAACTATAATGCTGATGTCTACTGGTACCCTATTTAAGAAAATTGCGCTTTACCATTCCTTAATTACTCATTTGTGGAAAATTAATGTTTAATTGACAAATATCATTTATTTATTTGTATGTGCTAAGGACATGCATGTGTCTGTGTGTATTTATGCCTATATAGATGCAGGAAAATGGCAGATGTCTTACTCCATTATTTTAACCACTTAGCTACAATGCTGTCCCATGAGTTCCTGGGCTCTATCTGTCTTTGAGGTAACAAACTGTCATCCAGATTTCATGTGGATCATGAATTAAGGATCTCAGACTTAGATATTGAATTTGCTTATTCACAGGGCAGTCTACCAGGCTTCTTAATTGCTACATTTTAATACATGGAAATCTCTTTTCTAGAGATATTTTGTGGTTTTAAAAGTTGACATCTGTCTTTATATATTGTCTTTGATTTGAGCAGCATAATGCTATTTTATAATTGGCATTTGTATACTTATACTGAAAAGTAAACTATAGTACTACATTTAAAAATTAAAGGGATACTATGCTCATGTTTATACATACAGCATATAATATTGAACAGCATAAAAATCTAGTAAGCCATTTTAATTGTTTTCCTTTAGTTTATCAACTGATGAGTAAAAACTTCTCTAGAAATTACTCCAAAAGTGTTCCAACTGTCATAAGAAAAGTCTTTACAGAATGTATCATCAGTTCAAGGAGAGTTTTAACATCTCTTGTAAGGTCTTTCTCACACGTGCCTTTCTTTACATCCTCTTTCTATCTGAGAACAGCTTCACTTTGGAACTGTGGGAATAAGATTTACCACCTGTATACTTACTATCATCCTGTCTTTCTTTTGGCCTAAATCATCTGTGATAACAAATATGTTGAACAGTTCAGAAATAGCCATTCTAAGTGACGTGTGATATACACATTAACTTTGAATTTCTAGATATATTGGGGTCTTCAGTTTTATTACCTAGATGAGTCAGTCATGTAAATTTATCGCTCTTCAGTTATCACACCTGCAAAGTAATCTTTATGAAACAATCACATTTGGTTTACTGCAGATCACATTATCTAATGACTAGTTATATCCTGACGAAATGTCCCAGTATATTAACATGTTCCCTTTCATAGCATTGTTTCCACACATAGAAATGAAGAATTGAGTAATGAAATATTTACAAGTACATCTGGACTAGATACAGATGGATAATTAGAGATACTGTGACTTATGAGTGTTGTGGTAACAGTGAGGAGAGCGAAGAATACAGTAAAGTCTTCATGTACTGTTAAACTAGAAGACAAAAGCAGTGATACTAACGAAAATATGTCCATTGAGCAGCTGTTGAAACCTCCCTGAAACAGGCTTTAAATCACAAGCTAAATAGGCTCTTTCTGAGCCACCGAGAGCTAGTGAACATTGTTGGATGGAGTAGTGCCTTGAGAATAAGTAGCCTTTTAAAATATTAAAATTACACTGCATCTATGGGTAAAAATGGTAAAGACACTCTTGAGGGTGTCCTAATTTAATTGATAGACATCCAAGTCAAAGATAATGAGGATTTTGTGTAGATTGAGGGATTCCAGAGAGAGAGAAAAGTGTCAGAAGGCTACAGTAAGTTACCTTCCTTGGAAAGCAAAAGAATAGATTGATAAAAGACACAGGTTTGAGGAAAGACGTGACAGCCAGGGGAATATGTATTACACAGAATTTAGTTTTAACAAAATATAACAATAGTAATTTATGTTTTGAACATTTTCATCTTATTTACTTGCCATTGGCAAAAAGACTGGAAAATATTTTTATATTAATTTATGATTCAGCCGTGAATTCATTGGGTTATGAAATGAGTGAATTACCCATGATATTTCAGCTAGGAACATAAATTTAAATTTTTGGCTCTTTGGGTACGATTCTATTAGCTACAATGCATTGGGTATTTGAATTTCAGGAAAGATCTTGGAAGATGTCCAGATATACTTTTGAACATAGTATTGAGACTTAGGAGGAGTAAATCATTTGATTTGGCAACCTTAAATATGTGGTGACAGAATAGAGCACTACAAGAAAAGTGATTTGAAGTTGGACTTCTCAGGAAGATGTATGTGCTTCTAAAATTTCAGAAGAGAGAGGAGGAGGAAGAAGAGGAGGAGGGGAAGGAGGAAGAGTTTTACACTGAGATTTCTGGCCCCATCTGCCCAGAGTTCTTAGGCCCCCAAAATGTCTCAGACGCTTATATTAACTTCATTCTATTTGTCCTATGGCTCAGGCACATTGCTAGCTAGTGCCTTCATCTTAACCCATTTCCATTCATCTCTCTGCCATGTGACTCGTGGCTCACCTGTGTTCCTTACAAGTTTCTTCTTTGGATTGCTGGCTGCATCTGTCTCACACTCCACCTATGCACCAATTCCTCTGCCTACCTCTATGGTGTCTGCCATGGCCAAAACAGCCTTTTTTTCACAACATATAGAAAAACATCAGAGGTAGAGGAGGATACAAAAGAAACAAAAGCAAGGGATTTCCACTGAATTACAAACGATAGTTTAAAATAATCCTGGTCTCTATAGAAGAGAGAGAGAGGGAGAGTGAGGAAGGGAGGAGGCAGGAGGAAAGGAGAATAGCATACAAAATAAAATATGTCACAGGCAGTCCTGTCAATAAAGTTGCCTTGTTTTTACTAGCTAATCCCTGAACTCCTTCGAGGCCACACATTTATTGTGATTATGGGAGATGAAAGTAACACTTAGCTTATATAATAATTAGCTAAAAACCTGGTGACAAGAGTAGAATGGTACTTTCTGTTTGACACCAGAGATGCATGTGGCCTTACAGGAAAAAAACAGAACCGTTGTGAGAATAAAGAAAACTCAGGGCCAGATCTCTGGGAAAGGCTGAGATATTAGAGAGAGTAAACACCACAGTCAGATCTCACCCAGCTGTCTTCCAGCTTCCTCAGCCTTGCTCCTCCTGGCTTCTTCTGCCCTTCTGTCTTTCTACTTTCTACACCTGCCTTAATACTCTCTTCAGTCAGTTAAGGTGTGGCCCCACCACTGCCTACCTGGGTGCCTGGAATTCCTTAAATGATCTCAAACTCAATTTGGATTAAGGGCGTAGGTCACCACTGCAGGGATACTCCCTGTGCTGGGATTAAAGGTGTGAGTTACCACTGTCTGATACTCATAGATTGACTGTGGATAGATCCCTCAGATATCTCCAAATGTATTATTATATCCCCAAAAAGAACTATGTTGCTAAACATCAACCATAATGACCTATTTGGTTTGTTTTCTTCTCTGAATAAACATTTGAAATTATTAAAAGAATACTGTAGCTCTGTAGCTCGGTGTGAATTTTCTTTTGGATTGTAATACTTATAATTTATGGATTGTTTTTACGAAATAGTTCCTGATTCATTCCACATTATGGCATCTGTTCCTGTCATGTGGTGTGGCCATTAGACACCAAAGCTCAGTTGGCACACTCAGATCGAGGCACATAAGTGTACTGAGACTTCAGTAAGTGAACTCTTAAAAAGAAAAAGAAAAAAAAAGATTTGACCTTTTAATAGTATATTCTAATTATTTATTGTCTCTCCTTCCTCTCTTCTTCCCAGTTCTCCATCTCCCTCCCATCCAGATCCACCCTTTCCTGTCACTCAGAAAACAAACAGGTTTCTAAGGGATAATAATAAAACAGAGTATAACATAATAAGATAAACTATGACAAACACATCAGTATAGGACAAAACAATCAAATGTAAACAAGCCCAAGAAAAGGCACAAGAAACAGATAGACTAATTCACACACGTGGGCATCCCATAAAGAACACAAGCTCAGAACTCATGTTATGCAAAGGACCTGTAATATTTTTTAAAAAATTAGAATAAAAATTAAAAATTTTAAAAGAAATGAAAAGCCCTGGCATAAAATTATGAAAGAAGGAATCTACAAAGTTTCCATTGAATGTCTCTTTGTTGGCCATCTACCGCTGGCACAAGGCTGATGATGGCTGAGAAAGGCACTGATCTATGAGTGTAGGAAGAATGATATTCAGAGTCATTTCATTAACTGAATGCTTTTGAAAGTTTAGAAACTCAATCTTATCCCATTTTTAATAATTGATAAAATGAAATATACATGACAAATAATGTGTAACTACCTTATAATTTTTACATTGAATCCAGCACAGGCTCTTGAAGTTAGTCAGCATTTAAGAGTAAAATTGTGAATATATGCTAAATTAGAACCTAACACACAAAGCAATAATTTATTTAAATGTTATTATTAATTTCAGTTTAATTTATTTCTATCTGGCAAGTTATATTATTTGTTACTTGAAAGAATACTTTCTTAGAAATATATTGGTCTTCTTAAAGTGTATAGTTGAAATGTATGAAGTAGGTAAATTTGGATAGTAAGTTTGGGTATATTTAAATTGCACTTCTTGCACTTTTGAGGGAGGGGATGAGGAGAGGGAGGCTGAAATCTGACTGGGAAGGATTGGGAGGAGGGAAGGGAGGGGGCAGGGAGAAACATGGGTAAAAAGACTTTTTTATAAAAAATAATAAAATGAAGAAAAAAACAAAAAATTAAAAAGAATAAATTCTCTCAAAATGATTTAAAAATTTACAAGTTATTTTAGGGTTTTCTTAGCTTAGCGTTTTGGCTATTTTGGGGATTTGAGACATAGACTGAAACCGCTTTTTATTTAGACTGTAAAAATGATTAACTACTGAGCTATATGGCTATTATTCTTGTGCGTTTATTTTGCTTTCAGGAGAGAAATTCTTGTAACTTGCCAAGGCTAGTCTTGAACTTGTGATGTTCCTCTGCAATGTCTAGCATAACTAGTAATACAGACATGAGCTATGCTGCATGATGGTTTTATAAACTAAAAAAAAAAAAAAAAAACTGAAGAGATTCAAATGCCTTGGTGCATCTCTTATTACAGAAATGCATCAGTTAAAATTACCTAAAGTACACTGGAAGGCCAAAACAAAAGTCTTAGGAGTCTGAAACAAACTGCATTGTTGTTTTAATCTGGCTCTGAGGAGCTGTTCTTGTTGTCCTTTCAGGCAGTAAAGTTCCAAATGCTGTCAAATAAAACTTTGCCCTGACCATTTTCAATTTTAAAACTCTATGGGCAGTGTGTGTGTGTGTGTGTGTGTCTGTATGAATAGTTAGGCGTTACTAATACTAAGGCAGGTATAAGTATAGAATTAGTATAAGAAGTTCATTGATAGGTGTTCGTTTGTTTTTGTTTTTGTTGGTTTTCTGTGGCTTCAGGAGAGACAAAAATACATAAATATCCTAATATGTTGGATTTCAAACTTATAAATAGGAAAATAAATTGATAATTTGGTCAATAAGTATTCGACTCAACAGTTAAGTCAAGAAAGAATCATACTATGAGTATAAATGTAATAGAAGACAGTGTGAATAAAAATAACAAAGTAAAGATATACACAATTAGAACTATGAGAATGCTCAAATTAATAACCCCAAACTATAGAACTATTGTGGACATTTCTAGATATATAAAGGAAAGACATATCAATAATAATTGATACATAGCGACAGGAGTGTTCAACTGAGAGAAAAGTAATGTAACATATCTCAAGTCAAATGATTTTTCTGTTCTACATAAAATGGCTGCTATGCTTTTGTTTTTACTATTGTTTGCAACAATATTTTTTAGATAAAATCTAAACAAAATCTACCAACAAAATTTGCATCATATTGACTATATTACAGTTCTTTTGAATTACACCAGGGAAACTGAAATATCTCTTTAATTCAGTTGCGACACTCAGGCTAGCTTTTCTCTGAATAAAACTCCTTATAATCTTCTGCCAGTTATCATAGGTGTATAAATATTAAAAACAGCTGTTGTTTCAAAAGATGTTTGTATTAGAACTAGAACAGACTATACATTTTATAAACAAACTGTGAAATATGAAATGGACTTTCAGAGGATATAAGGGTTCTTTGTCATACAATAACAAAATACATCCCAGAGCAGTAAATGAAACAAAACAGTTAAATGATTTCAGTTTTGTTGTTCATGTGACAACATATATTAATACCTTCAAAGAAATTAAAGCTGACAAATATATCCTTGTCATTAAAGTTTATGATACAATTGCCTCGCTCTGCTCTTGTATATATAAAACACAATTTTATTATCAGATGGTTCAGGTGTGATCAAAAAATTGTATTGTAACTAATTATTGTTTTGAGCTATAACTTTAAGTCCCTGTGAAACTTGTTTAAACAGCTACACGGTAGAATTTGACAGAAAGCTAAGAGAAGAATTAGAGCTATTTAAATATTTGATGAGGCGTTTGTGAAGACCTACCCATTTTCAAAGCAACAGAAATTTTCCCCTGAAATTCCCTAAAAACCAGCCCTGCTTTCTCACTTTCTCCAGCTTACCTTAGTTTTCTGAAAATATCTAAATTTATTCTTTTAATTTTAAAGATCATATTGTATCAGCATATTTCTATGTATTTTGCCTTTATGTCTTCTGTGAATATTAATGTCTTCCATAATTATCAGTTTTAGTTCAGTCTTCTACATTATGCTACTACGTATTTATTCATGATCAATTTCACTTCATCTCTGTTTTTGTATAATTGTTCGTGAAATCAGATGCTGACAGGCTTCCATGTCATACCAGGAAGCCTCTTCACTAATCAAATTCAACAAGTCTCCCATGGTGATGAATGTTAGTGTCCTCACACTAATGATACTTACCTTTCTCTAAGAATGTACAAACTTCTGTTGAGTTCAGATATAGGCTAAATCTTCTCTTAGAAAAACATAAGTATTTTCACTACTATTGTGTATGTTCCACACTTATGGGTTTCTATTTTGTGAGAATGTTCTCACTCAAATATATATGTTGAGAAAACTCTCTCCATATCTTCTGCCCTGCCCTTTCTCACCTTTGCTCTCTCCCACTCGTTCTCTTTATTTTTCCTAGCTTCTACTTTAATGAAATATGTACTATTTATATCTGGTGTTAGGAGTCTCAAGAAAGTCTAGAAACACCAATGACTGAAAACATGCAATATTTGTCTTTCTGAGACTAGATTAACTCAATATGACTGTATTTAGATGTATACATTTTCAGAGAGGAAACAAGTACTTGCCAGACAGTGAAACTTCCTGCTTTGATCACAGAATTTCTAATCCCCAGACTCTTAGAAACAAATGTCATGTATATCTAAGTAGCTAAGGTCATGCCATTATGTCTATCAATAATTAGTGACACAATTTGCTTTAATTCTCTCCTTCACTAACAATCTTTATGTTTGCCCAGTGTGTGTGTGGGGGGGGGGGAGTGTACGAAGGGTGTGATGTTATACACATGTCATATATATGTCATATACATGTATATATGCGCATACCCTATATATATATGTGTGTGTATGTGTGTGTATGTGTGTGTGTGTGTAGGTACACATGTATATGAATGTATGTAGAGGCTAGAGGTTGATGTGAAAATCTTTCTTGGTTGTACTTCTACCTATCCCATGAAGTAGCATCTCTCAATAAAGTACATGGGTCACTTATATGGCTACTCTTTCTAACCAACAATGATCCCCTGACTCTGGCTTTCTAGGCTGAAATTACAAACTAGCTGTCATGCCTACATGACATTTTGCAGGGTTCTGAAAAATCATTCAGACAGCAAATGATTTAACCACTTAGCCTTCTCCCAACCCCCTCACTCTTTTATCTTAGATATCAAACCAGTCATTGAACTCTCCACATGCACTGCCACTGTTTACCTCTCAATTAGGTGAGTGTTGGATGGCTTTCCTTATCTAATAACCATTCCTTCCCTTATCTAATAATCACAGCCACGTTAATTTTTGTTCAGTATAGAGAGTTCTGTTTAGATTGCTGTTATGATTACTTCATTGTCATGAAATAAAATACAAATACTCCAGCATGTAGTGGGATTATGTTACATTGTAAATAATTGTCCTGCCTGCTAGTTTAATAAAAATATTGATTGGCTGAAGGCAAACAGAAAGTGTGGGCAGAGCTACCAGACTGCAAAATCTCTGGGAACAGAAAGAACAGAGCAGAGATGCCACAGAGACACCAGAGATGCCACAGATGCAGAGGACAGCTATGCTGCTCTGAGAAAAGATACTAGCTACTTTACTGAACAGGAGAAGAATTATGGGTTAGTTTAAGAGTAAAAAGTTAGCAAGTTATATGCCTGGGCCCTAGGTCAATCAGCATAAAATTAATATAAGTGTCTCTGCATCTCTGTGTCTCTGTGGGTCTGCCAGTCTGAACTTCAAGGGTAGGCTGGAAAGTCCAAGCCAGAAACCTCATACTACATTAGCATGGCTTACAAAAACATTCAAGCCCTCACTCTGCTCAATTCTTGGGAAACTAGATTCATGATTTCTGTGCTGTAGACATTTTAGGTTGATTGGTACATATTTTAGGCTGCACTGTTTCTTCCTCAAAGATAGGTCATAATATTTCTTGAACAAGCTTTTCATAAATGATCATCTTTGATGCTGATCATACTGCCCTGTTTCCTTCATGTATTCTCTTTCCTCCTTTCCTTCAAAATTTCACTTCAGATATGTGAGTTGTCTTGATGACATGAGTGTTTACTCTTCACATTCTATTTCTCTCACGGCCATTTCTTGGTTACTTCACTTTCTCTGCATAGTTATCATTCCAAAGTTCAGATATTTTATCTGTAAAATAAAGACACTAAATTCCCTTATTCTTTTCAAAAATATTTTTTAAACATTCAATGTGTCTTTGTGTGTGTCTATGTGAGTGTATGCCAAATGTGTTCTGGTGCCCAAAATGACCATAAGAGCTGTCAGGCCTCTGAAATGGAGTTATATGTTTTGGTGTGAATGCTGGGAACAGACACTGAAACATTTGAAATAGCAGGAATAAGGGTTCATAAATGCTTAGCCACTTCTCCAGCCTCTTAAACCTAAATATTTGCATAAATACTACATAAACATGTAGAATATTATGCATATTGCTTGACAAATATTTTTTTAACATTTAAACCTGACTGTTCCTGTGATATCTCATTGAAAATTCTCTTTCACACATATTAATCACCCTTTTTATTGTTATGTCTTCCTGGTTACATAATGATTAAATCAGCAGTTGTTAGCCTCAAATTATCTTTTGATTGCTCCTGCTCTACTACGTGCCCCATGTGATATGTTATAATAAAATTCTGTAGACTAGCTGCTTTAAGTACAGAGACTAGTTTCTTGTAGTCATAAAGACTGGGAAATCCAAGATGAATGTGCTTACAGTTTCAGTTATTGGTGAACATGCTCTGCTGTCTTGCAGCAGACCACCTTATCTCTGTAACCTCATATGCCATAGACAGAAAAGTTTAGTATCTTTTCTCCTACTAACATGGGTTCTAAACTTATTCTGATGCTTCCACCATCATTATCAGAAAATTGATTACTTAATAAAAACATTACTGAACACAATGACATTTTGGGTTAGGATTTCAACACATAAATCTTGGGATGGAGCTTATACATTCAGTGTGTAACACAAACTCTCTTTGCCATGTCCTTAATACGCGAAAAATAATGCTTAATTTTCAGTTTCCCTGGATTTAAAATGTCTGACATATAGTATAGCTCAACTCTGAATGTATCCGTGATAACATTTCCAGCCCTGACCAGATCTTGAGGACTATGAACTAATGGCTTATTTAGTAGAATCTGAATATGAGGACATTTTTGACAAGTGCTAAAGAGTAAGGAGTTGGTCCAAGGTGGAAGAAGTACATCACAGAGACAAATTCACCTCCCCACCTCTATTTTTTAACCTACCTTTTCATGTTTCTCAAATGTGATTGGCTGAGCAGATCTGCTACAAAATGAATTCCCGATCACAAAAGTCGACACATATGAAATTAAGCCAAAATAAATATTTCATCCTTTATATTGCTTTACATGATTATTATCCAAATAATACAAAAACATGACCATTGTAGACCTAATACTTGGTTTAAGATTATTACACTAAGTAAATACAATCATGCAGTTGTTAAGAATGAAATGACATGGATTTGGACAATTCTGGAGGTGTGGCTTGTTTGTTTCTGGCTGTATTTAACCAGATTCACAGGAAGACTTAAAAGGAGGTAATACAGAAGAAAGGTTCAAAATACATGCATGGTATGTGGCTTCAACAGTCACAAATTGACAATTTCAAAGGAGGCATTGTTGTAAAAAAAAAAAAAAAAAAAAAAAAAAAAGACTTAAATGCATTTTTAAGAACCTGTTATATCCCACTTATTTTAAGGTCTGTGTTTGAAGTATTTTCCCCTGAGAGAAAAGAAATGCTTGGGTATAATGTTCATATCAAGCTGCCTATTGTAAACAAGATTCTCAACATCCAGTCTCCGCTTCGGGAAAAAGGATATGACTATACCTGAGTTGATGGCCAACTTTGATATTACATATAAGATGGCAGTTTTGGAGAGATACAAAATCCAAGAGTTTTAAGAGCAAAGAGACTTCCATTGAGGTTTCAGAGGAAGGCATGGGAGACTAAGTCATGCATCTCTGGGTCAGATTCCCATCAAGCAGCTTCTGAAGGATCAAGCTATTTACCTATGAAATTGAATCCAGTGATGCACATACCATCTCCAGTTCTCTACAGCATCCACTGGTCCTTCGTATCCTTTTAAAGTCTTTCCTTGTGCCACTAATTGTATGCTAAAACAGTATCATGAGGGTAATGTTCTTAATTTTTTGGTACAATCTCTTTTCCTTTCCTTTCCATGTTTTCAGATTTAGTTGTGACTATCAAATATAAGTAATTTTTTTAGACTAATTATCTCTCCAAGAAGTTAAAATCACTTCTTAATGCTGAATGAATGGCCTCCAGAACTCCAGATTTAAAGTAGATAAATTGTATAGATAATATTCACACCTATATGATTTTTTTTTCAGTTTTCTAACTCTAGTAATAGCTATTTAAGGGTCAATGCTGGAAAGAACATTCAGACTAAGAATCTGGAAGGCAAAATATTAGAATTCTATTTTTCTTTGTTTACAGGATTTCCTTTGTCATTCTTTGAAGACTATCATTGTATTAGCATAATGCAAGTATGGATGAAAATACTGCAAATGTACTAAGTTCCATAGAAACCGCATTACAGGGAGGTACAGCAGGAAGGGTAGCTAGGCAGCCTTACTGTTCGTTTTCCTTGTAGTGTAAATAGCTTACTGTACTCGTTCTAACAGTCTACCTGAAAGCTGAGGCTAATTATAGTGATGGTTCTGTAGTCTCTAAGATTATCCCTGTTGTAATGAGGTTTCTTAGTCCTGGGAGGCCAGAGGCCCAGACCCACAGACCTTCAGCCCCAGACCCCTTAGCCACCCACCGCTGCTCAGGCCCCTAGAAATGACTCAGACACTTATATTAACTTCATGCTGTTTGGCCTATGGCTCAGGCACATTGCTAGCTTGCTCTTAAATCTTAACTCAACCCATTCTCATTAATCTGTCTGCCACGTGGCCCGTGGCTCACCTGTGTTCCTTACATGCTTCTTCTTTGGCAGCTGGGTCGATCTGACTCTGCCCTGCTTCTCCTACCTATGCTCTGATTTCCCCTCCTAATTTTTCTATGGTGCCTGTCATGGGCCAAAACAGCTCCTTTATTTAAAGATCGATATTCACAGCACACAGAAAGACTTTCCCACATCATATCCTATTTCTTTACTCTTCATGGAGATAGGCATTGCCCCAGCTTCTTTATAACAAAGTTACTTCAACAGTTGCTGATTACTATTAAACCAACCCTCTGAAACCTATGATTGTCTGCTATTAAATTGGACAACAAAGGAAAATAAACCAATAAACAAAACGTTTCTCTTTTATTCATTCAAGCATGTTCTTAGCTATATCTTTCTCCCAGAAATTAAATGGTTTTAGCCTTCTGTTTTTGTTATAGTTAAGTGTAATACTTTGCTATGTAAGCCTTTTCTAGCTTTGACCAATATTTGATTTCTAGTGTTTTTTCTCTAATAACAATAGCAACAATTTAACAATATGAAAAATATGATTATAATATGATTTACTTGTGGTGAAATCTTTAAACTCTTTCACTAAGTCAGTGGAGTAAATAATATTATTATTTTCATTTTATGCAGAGAAAGCAAGATCTTTGCTGTCATTTTCATTAAAATTCTGGACTCCTGACAAAATGGCTCAGCAGTAAAGGCCATTGGTGCAAGCTAACAAGCTGAGTTCAGTCCCCACAACCTATGTGGTATAAGTAGAGAAATAGTTTCTACAAGCTGTCCACTGACACTCACATGCACACTATGGAACTCATCACACTACCAAAATAACAAATGAATAAATAAGTACAAATAAAGAGTCTCAGTCCAAATACTATATTCTCAACAGCAGTGTTCTGTCCTGATTGATTTTCTTGTTCAAAGTCCAATTTGTTACACAGGATGGAAGTCAGTTTAATACTGAGCAGAAATTGAGAAAAACTGAAATAAATCATTTGCTTAAGAATATTTGTTAGAGGTCATTATATTAAAAAGCTTTCAAGAATCAAGTTTGATTGCATAATAACCTGTGTTTTACAAATTAGCTAATAAAGACAATATATGTATTTTGTTTCTTAAACTTCAACACATGTACTTAAAAGATTTTGCATTTGACCTTTCTAAGGGTGTTTTCCTAAATTTTAGTAAGCTTTTGAGCTGTAATTCTTTATTTTACCGAGCATAAGCATTCTTGTATTTTACCACTTCATTTTCACACAAATGTACCATTCAATGTTGCTTTTCTTTACCCTGTTCACTTTTCCTTTTCAATCCATCCTTATGGGTCCTCTCAATCCTTAAATCGTTTTTCTCCTTATGATTTCAGGTCACATACATTCAGTTCTCCTTCCTTCCTCTGCTCCCATTTAGACCTTTTCTCTCTCCTACAGTCTCCTCCTTCTTTCCTATAATAAGCACACATATGAATATAATTACAGATCCATCATATGAGAGTCATAATATGATGAGAATTTTTTTTGTGTCAAAAATGTCTAACGTACTTGATGTTGTACAAGCTTTGTTATTCTTATCCACAATATATCCTCTTCCATTAAGAAGATTTGGATAAGGAATAGTGGGCAAAGGTTTGGATTCCTGAAGGAGTTAGCCATAAGGAGAGGTAATTTCTTAAGAGTCACCATCAAAGAGTTGGGCTGCTGGCAGGTCATGAGTGAAGCAGAGATGCAAATAAACCCCCTGCATGTGTGGGACTAGATTCAGGACAAAGTATTTCCCACCTAAGGATGTGTTAACCCTGCCAAGAGGGCCAAATCCCCAGGCCTGGGAGACTTCAGGAGGACTTTACATCAGTATGAAAATGATTGCTGTGAGACGTTTCTTTATAGCAGAACAAAGTGGTTTCTCTTGGCTTTATTATTCTCCTATTACAGTCATTCCAATTTCCTCTTGCCTTACTCATTATCATTGTAAACAGAAATTGATATGCTTAGCTTATTTATCCTTTAACTGTGATAATGGCAGTGACTGAAGGAACATTTGGAAAATTTTTAACCAAATGTTTCTTAGTTTCCAATGCCCTCATTATAATGTAGGTATTCTTTGTAAAATAAATATCTAGATTTTATTTACCCAAGTTTGACTCTGGTATAATGTGAGAAAGCATCTATCTGCTATCTTCATTTCCAGTCTCTTTAGATGTCGTTTTCAGTCATCAAGAACAAGCTATGCTGATATCAAATTGAGTTTGCCTTCTTCTAACAGTTTGAGCACAACTGTCATTTAGTAAAATAAACTTGGTTCCATTATTCCTTAATGTCTTCCTTAACAAGAATAAGATTGGGCTACATCTCCCAAATTCCCATTGGGTAGCACTTAAGAAGTGAGTGATATTTCTGTCTGCCTAAGTCAAGTAATCCCAAATGGTAATTTACAAGACAGCATTAGGGACTGTTAGGATAGACATATTGCAATATGTCACTGGAAATCAGTATCTCTCCACATGTTTGATCAACAACCAGATGGAAGCTTTTATCACATTTATTTAATCTGAAATACACATGGTAATTACTGTGGACCTTTGATTCAAGGCCTTATTAGTGTCTCAGGAGAAGTCAGAAAATGAGTTTGTCAGTTGCAGACTGTTGTAGTTATGAGCCTCTGGGTAGAATTTACATCTATTACTGCCTAGACTAAAGTGCTGCTAAAAATCGTTTGTACCTTCAGGATGGGGTGTAAAATAGAAGCTTGTATGAGAGGAAAAGAAACCCAATATCATGTTTATGCTATTCCAGATGTGATAGCCTCAGTGCATGGCCAATAAGGAGATTGAATTTGAAACTGTTTGCACAATATTTCAAAAGCTAATTTAGACAAAATGAAGGCTTACTGAAACAAAATGCTTGGAACCTTCTGGCCTCCAACAAGGCATTCCGACATGCCCGTCTTATATTAGTAGAAATTAATCAATAGTATTCCGTGTCAATGGTGGGAAGAGTATAATGTTGTAAAATCTGTTCTTCAGAATCCTCTCAACAGAAAAATAATAGATAATCAAGTTGTGTTTGATATTAAATATTTAAATACCAGGTCCTCATCCACATTTTTATATAAACTTTAATATCAATAAGCAAAATATAAATATATCAGTACATATAAAATATTGAAATAATATGCCTATTAAAAATGTATGTGAATAATTATTGGAGGTTGTAGGGAAAGCTTCAATGCCTGTGTGAAGATGCAGAATGTTTAACTACTAAATTTATCTATTATGTTAATGATATTTTATATGAAAGTAGACAAAGGGATACAGACAGTTGTGTGTACACATCAACATATAGCTGATATATATATATATATATATATATATATATATATATATATATATGGCTATATGTACAGGAAAATAAACATTTTCTAATATAAACATTTTCAAGGGAAAAATAGCCTTTCTGAAAACTAAATGTGACAGGTTTTTATATTCTTATTATATCTTTATCTTAATAGAGCTTAATAATAATTCTAAGGCCCAGAGAGATGATTTAATGATTAAGAGTATGTACTGCTCTTGTAGAGGACACATCTTAGCCTTAATTCTGGGAGGTTCACAATCTCTTGTAACTCCGCCTCCCAAGCATGAGACTCCCTATTATGGTCTTTGAGGCCAAGCTCTCACAAGTGCATGCACAGATATACACATAATTTAATAGAAAATAAATATGAGATAATTTTACTAATGAGAAATAGTCAAGTAATAATACATTCTGAAATAATTTCAGATGTTGTTACTTGATTAAGATTGGATTAGTGGCTATTAATATTACCCTAACTGAATCACTTAGGGATTTACTTTATTACTTAAAATAATAAATTAGTTAGCTAAAATAATATTCATTAAATTGAATTATATTAAAACTTAAACACTAATTCAGGAGCATAAAAATATTCTGCCAATACACACATCTATTTATTTATTTATGTATTTGCATATTTTAGTGGGTCTATGTTTAAGAGCTACTGCAAGCAGAAGAGATTCCACAGAGATCTCATGGTGCCTCTGGAGGTCAGTGGACAGCTGTCAGCATTACTTGTAGATTCCAAAGGATTGCTTATGTATGAACACAAGGAAACATGAAAAGAAGGACAACAAATACTTATTATAGAGATATGAATGAATAAGCATGCTAAGTGTGGAAGAGTAAAAGTGAATATATAAAGTGCTCAGTCACAATGTTTGTGTGACTTTGAAAATGGTTAATTATTAAGTTTGTTTACTTGGGGGGGGGGCTGTACTCCAAAACATATATGTAGAGATAACAGGACAACTTTCAGGAATCAGTGTTCTCTTTTCATGAGTTCTGGTTGTCAAACTCAGATCATCAGGCTTTTTGGTGAGCATATTTACTTGCTTAGAACCAATTCATTGGCCCGACCAAATGGGTTGTTCCAAGTTATAGATTTTATAACCTTTATCTCCCACAAAGCTTCTTGCTCGCAAGTACAAGAATTTTATTGTCAAAATTCTACAGAAATCGTGGATATTAGGTCTGACATTGAAAAAGACTTTATAACACTAATATTATACTTAGAAAATAGTTACATTTATGATGTAGAGGTGTTTTAATGTTGTCAGTTAACATTTTCCATTGGTTGTATCAAATGGTCTCACTCAGTTATGAGATTTAATTTCGATGATTGATCTATAAAATGTAACAAACATTAAATTTAAGTTATTAAATTTCATATATATTAGGAATTTAGATCTAGTGCTGTTTAATGGTGACATAAAACAAAATACTAAATGCATTCTTTATAGAAACTTGTAAGTGCAGAGTTTACTTTTGGTATGTCTGACATCAATATTTAGTGTTATTTCCTGCTAAGAAAGAATTTGTTACAGAATTAAAAACTCAACTTTGGATACTTCTTTATTTTCAAAATTTATATTGTTTTCATTTTATGTCTATGAGTGTTTCAGAAAAGTACTTTGTCCCATGTTGTATGTTTTTTTTTAAAAATTACTGCTTTCAATTTATTTAACCACCACTTTACCTACAGCTATATTCGCTAATCTATTTGCACTTGCATAGAATACATTGTCATATACCAATGCCATTAGTCATGTGTTGTTTGCATTTATTCATTACATGTGTTTGTAAGCTGAACCTAGGAATATACAAAGTGTAAACTCTGTTGACTTAAAAGGCAGAAAAGTTTCTAATTAGAAAAAAAGGGAGGAAACAGTAATTTTATTTTTAAAATGATCAAACAAATAGTAAAAGAAATTATTAACATAGAAAATGAATTTAAGCATTGCCTTTGCTCATAAAACAGCTACTGTTACTAAGTGCAGGTTGCCAACAATGTAGTAAGTGTGTTATTTTATTCATGCTATGTTGATGAGTCCTAAAAGTTCCCTGGAGATGGGGTGTGAAGATTCACAGTGGGTGAGTCAACAAAACACACCATGGAGTCAGATGAAAAACAGACTACAGACTCATTTATTTAGCAATAGAGAAAGCCTTATATAACCTCCCAGCAACATCCAGTGGTCCCTCATTAATTGGGCACAATCTGATGACATTGCGTAGCCATCCTTCATTGGCTAGGCACGATCAAGAGTTCTGACAGCATCTGTTGCTAGGCAGACTCCACAAGATCAGGACCTCTGGATGGTGCCTGTTGCTAGGCCCTCAAGTAGATTTCAGGTTGGCTCATAAGGAAGTGTATTATGTATATGCCTTGGCAACTGGCTTGGGCCAATTTCTTGGGTTCAATGGGCCTGTCTTACTATAATGCTATCTACTATATCATGAGATAAGACATATGCATAAATACTGTCTAAGAAGTCAATCATACTCCAACAACAGTATATAATACTTTGATTGTCTTATTCAACATGGAAACACATTTCTACAGCTCTGTAGCCTGATAGGAAGGCTGGAAAGAAGACACTGAAATAAGTTGTGTCTGGTTTTTTAAGCACTATCTGTTTCATAGCTGGCATATTCTCTGAATTCTAAACATTGGAGGCTCAGTGAGATCTGTGGAGTTGCTTTTATAAAGGTGGTAATTTCACTAATGAAGCAATAACTCTCATGACTTAACCACCTCAGAAACTCTCCACCTTCCAATGTCATCATAAGAATACTTAAAATGTCAGCACATGACTTTTAAAAGTACACAAACATTCATATTATACCAGACCCCATGTAAACTATTTTAACAAAACTTTTTTGGGGGAAAGGCAGAACAGGTATGTCCTCATTTATAGATAAAGAAACTGAAAGAAGTGTCAGATATAAAATGGAGCTTGGATCTTGCAGTTCTGAGTGAGGAGTATTTTCAGATCTTCATTGATTTTGAAGAGCACTAGTATTTAATTCAGGAAAATTAGACTTGGGTCATGTGCTTAAAGGGTCATTTATCTGCCTTCTCCCAGAAGCCAAAGGCTTTTCCCTTGATCACCTAGAAAACCCTAAGTGCATTCTTTTCTTTTGCTCTCTTCCCCTTATCACATGGGTAATCCTCTGGCAAGCTTTCTCCCTTTCTGGATGACAGCACTAAAGGAGGTGAGCCGTTCTGTGAAGGGCTCTTGGTACTAATGGCTATGCTACTCTGTAGGTTGAGAGTCCTTGGTGGTGCTGTACAATTCTTCACAGTTGAGATATTTCCTTCCTAAATGAAAAAAGAAATACTAGCTAAAGTTCACCACAGACGAAGAGCAGTGAAATTAAAGAAATGATGCTGGAAGATTTATATTCTAAAGATGCATTTATGATATGAAAGACTATGTCTCCTTAAAATTTTTATATTCATGGACAAATAGAGTCTGTATTTTGTTCATGCCCAGAATATTATTGGATCTTTATAACTGAATGTTAATCAAGTCAGTTGTTATATAATTAAGATAATAACTCATAGGGAAAATATTAAGAAAGTGCCATTCTTAGAAGTGGGAATGAATACCTAAGTATGTGAAATTAGTATAGATGGCAATAACATCATTTCTGTATTTCATTAATTTTAAAACAACAGAGCTATATAAGTTAAGCACAATGATATTCTGAAATTCAATAAAATAATAATATAACAGTACACTTATAACAACTGATAAAATCCTTATGCATAGATGCATAAATTTTGAGGGTTGAGTACCTGAAAATGACTGTTATATAGATTTGGTGGGTGGTTTCATACCCAGAAGTGCTGAACCATTTCCAATGTGAAGCTTCCTTAAGTGAAGGGTTCTTTTTTCAGCCATTCATTCTGCTATTGCCTTCTTGCAGGAGCAAAGGCATAGCACAGAATGATTTTTTACAACTTGAACTGGATATTTAAAGCCAGGCTCCAAAATTAACCTTTTCTCTTCATAAATTAATTATCTTAGATATGTTCTAACAGTGACCATTTGACTCATTTTAGCTTGATGGAGAAATGAACTTGTAATAATACATCTTGAAAACAAAGACAAGTGTTTTTATTCCTGTGATTTATATTAGTTAATATTGAAAATCTGTTGCATGATGAGGTGTTAATATAGAATTAATAAATTGAGCATCATTTATAGTTTTGTTTTATTTACTTCGTTTTTAAGTAGGATCTTGATTTTGTAGCCCAGCTAAACATGATGCTCAAGTTTCCCATTACTAGAATTATAGGCATATGGCAAAATACCTGATTCTTATACATCCTATCTATCTGAAAATAAGTGTAAATCATGTGCACAAAAATTATTTGTGTTTTATTCTTTTGAAATTGATCTCAAGGTCTTTAACAGAAAGCACAATTTTTCTTTAAATGGAAAATAATACATGGCACTTTGGAAAAAGTTTCATATGGTTCTCTTTAGGGACTTTATGAATGCCATATAGTGCCAAATAACAATGTAGTATATCTATACAAATGATCCTCTTTGCGAAGCATTATTCCTTTTTAGAGGGGAACATATGCTTGTAAATACATAGGAAAATGCAAATTTAATATTAAAACCCAACAATTACAGACAGTAATTAAATGAGAATTCAAATGAGTCATGTTTACTTAACAGTAATTTCTGAACCAGTTCAAATAGAAGCAGTACTATTATAATTTAACATCAGGAAAGGGCAATACTCCAGTGTTGGGTATAGCACATTGGTATATACGATTGAAACTGAACATAAGAATTTAATATTACTAACCCCATCCACTTGATTTAATTGGTTTTTGGAAGTGGGTTAAAGTGTTGAGTTTGTATTACAAATACATAGTATGATCTTTATATTCATGAAAATTATACCTTTAAGGGTGATCATGCTTAAGTATGGAAATTAATCCTGGGGATAAGCTCTTGACTAAATAATTTCCTTAAAATTGACATAGTGGAAATGATCACTGAGGTGTGAAATTTGCATGTGGAGAGGAAGAGATAATATGATATGCTGTGAAACAACACTAGGCGTGGCCAGTGAAAATGGATGCAATGCTACACAGGACCACTCCTGCTCCTGCTATCAAAGTGGGCTGAATCTGAACTCTCCGGGAAACTGAAAATAATAATAACTTGTAAGCTTTCCTAAAGTTATTTTATAAACATGTTCTGTAATTTATCTAGGTTTGTATGCAGAATTACTATGAATATTTGAGTAAATATCTTGTGTGAATAAAACAAAAATACATTTATAACCCAAGACCTGAAAGACTTAAAGCTCAGCAAAATATCATATTGTTTAATCCTAATTCATCAAATTTGTATCCAGTTACTTTAAACAACTTTCCAATCTCCCAGTATGCCATGGTCCTCAGTTGCCATTCACAGTAAGTCAAGTCAAAAGTGCTAAAAAAAAAAAAAAAAAAAAAAAAAAAAAAAAAAAAAAAAAAAAAAAAAAAAGCTGTTATTCTGTAACCAAGCAATGCAGGAAGCACATCCTGTGTTTCTCAGCAGGGAGTGGTGGACAAGCACAGAAAGTTAGTGTGACAGCACAAGATGTCAAATCTCAGGTTAGGCAAGGAAAATTCTATCTTTACATTCCCGCTTTTTCTTGTGCATATCTCTAACCTTAGAGATCTGACTCTTTAGTCTCTCATAATGCTGCCTCATTATCATTAACTTTACTGCCCCAATCTGTCCTTGAAAAAAGGTGGTAACTCTGTTTAGCACACAGGGTTCGATAGTGATTACTAACAGTAAAAACAACACTCTTCCTTGAGGGCTGCACAAAGTTCACCTTCTTTTAGGAACAGTAAGTCTAGGCCCCACCGATTCTGCAACACGACCTTGGACAAAGAGGTTAGAGACTTATCTAGGGCTTCTGTGGAAGTCTCTATGGCCTGTAAATACTGGGTAATAGCAGATTCTAGTGAGGCCATTTGCCTGGGACTCTCAACTAAAGCAGCTGTGCCTGTTCCGACTCCCACCAAAACCCAGGTACCTAGCAGTACTGCCAGGGTGAGTGTGACAGGCTCTCTTCTATATCAGGCCCACCCCTCTACGACCTTTTTAAATTCTTCACTGTCATGATATAGAAATCTGGGGTAAACCTTAACCATCACACAAAAGTCTCTAGAGTTGTTAAAGACTTGGGTAGAGATGCAGGGAGTCAGTCCTGTGCTGCACGCCCACCTCGTTCCTGCTTCTGGGATCAAGTAGGAGGAGTTAGGGTTAACTGCCAAGGTCTGTAAACACTTAGCACAATCTGAGATAGACGGGGTTCTCAGGCATACCCTGTCCAGCCACCTCAGGGAGGGTGAGCATATGGTATTTATTCCAATAACACTGAGCTGAGCTCTTATTCTCATGATAACTCATTAACTGGGACACCCTCACATAGTAAGGGGATTCCGTGCTTATGCATAGCCAGCAGGAGTCAGTCAAGCCTGGCCAGGAACCATTTAGAGCTTTGAAACCTCCTTCTACTAAATCTAGCAAGCGTTGACCCATGGTGGATGCTGGCTCCTGCGAAGGAATCTCTGTTATAGCTGTGAAGGTTGAAGGGTGTGTGTGTGTGTGTGTGTGTGTGTGTGTGTGTGTGTGTGTGTGTGTGTGTGTGTGTGTGTGTGTGTGTGTGTCTGGCTCCGGGTGAGGCCCTAGGTGGAGACATCACTCTGACTCTGGTGCTGGTGATTTTTTTCTGATCTTTAAGCACCAAGTTGGGCCCAACAGGACTGCTTCCCAGTTGGCCTATCTGGAGCCTTAGCCGGATAAGTAACCCAGGATCATAATCTGTTTTATAAATCCTGAGACCCCATTGCCTTCCTTTAATCCAGTCTCAGGCCTCTTTTCCTTTCTGGGAAAAAGTGATGTTTAAAGGATTACAAGTGAAATTTAGGCAAGGCCCTGCTCCTTTCTATTTTCTAAGATTGGCTCCCCAAGCCGCAGGTCCAGCGGTCTCCGTGCAGGAGGAAGATATTAATCCCCTCCCATGGGTCTTGGCTCTGGTAACAGTAATTGCATCCCAACTGGAGGATGGCTTCCAATAAGCATTGCCAGTGGTCTCACAGCCCCACTGGTGGCAGTAGAAACTCTTGGGTCCCCCACATGAGTAGGCCTGTTGCTTATCTCTCCTATCCCTTGGGCAAACATAAAAACTATGGTCTAGTAATGTTGCCCAGGAGAGAGGATGTGCACATCCCAGGGCCCACTGGGCACATGAACAGGAGCCTTCTCCCTTCTGGCATACCTCTGGTGACATAGGTTGTTTAGGGTCAGTAGTGGGAATATCCCAGGTATCAAGTTCTGCAGCCAATTGACAGAAGTCTGGATACAGGCTAGGCCACCATGTTCATTGGGGATGTTGGGAGGAGGACGTCTCCCATATTACATCCCTGGTCCCAGATATCACTTGCCATGTCTGCTGGATTGGTTGATGAAGGTTGTCACTCCATGCTCCGGTGGTGAACCCGAATCTTGAAGGGGTGGTCAGTCCTCTCCACAGTCTACTGATCGTTAGGAGCAGGTACAGGCTTAAGATGCAAAGCATGGATCCAAGCAGCAATGCCATCTACCTTGACTGCAGTTGGTGTGGTCAGAAGGACTTGGTAGGGTCCCTTCCAGTGGGGTTCAAGAGTCCAATGCTGGTGTCGCTGGAGGTAGACAAAGTCTCCCACCTGGTAGCAATGTGGGATCCTGTCTCCCTTGGGCTGGTAAAGGTCTGAGAGCTGCTTCCACAAAGAATGTTGTACTTCAGCCAGGGCCTGCAACCTAGCAGACAAGGGGGTATTTGGAAGGTTTACACCAGAGGTAGTCCCCAGATCCTATATAGGTGGGTGGGCTCCAAAAAGTATCTCAAAGGGGATTAGATTAGTTTTAGTGGAAGAAGTATTGCAGGCCCAGAAAAGGGCATAGGGCAGGAACATCACCCAATCTCTATGGCCAGTCTTCATGGTCAATTTGGTCAAGGTCTCTTTAATGGTTTTATTCATTCTCTCTACCTGTCCTGAACTTTGGGGTATAATGAAGTTTCCAATCACTCCCCAATATCTTGGCTACCCTCCTGACTTACCTAGGCCGTGAATGCCGGTCCGTTGTCAGACTCTATTACCTTCGGGAGTCTAAACCAAGAAAAAATTTGCAACTATGGTCAACTTTTGACCCAAGGTTTATTTATCAGCGTCTTTCACCAGGAGTGCCACTGCAGCAATAGACTGCAAGCACCCAGGCCAACCCCCTGGCCACAGCATCCAGTTTCTTGGAGAGATAGGCCACCGACCTCTTCCAGGGTCTTAAGGACTGGGTCAGCACTCCTTTGGCCACTTCATCCCTCTCATCCACGAAGAGGGTAAAAGGCTTCTCTACATCAGGAAGGGACGGAGCCGGGGCCGAGAGCAAGGCCTTCGTGATCTGGTCAAAGCCCCTTGCTGTTCTTTCCCCCTCTATACTCAGTCTCATCTTTCAGTAGGGGGTATAGAGGGGCTGCCAAGGCTGCGAAGCCCAGAATCCAGAGCCTACAGAATCCAGCAGATCCCAGAAATTCCCTCAGGCTCTTCTGGCTCTCAGGGGTAGGTATCTGAGTGACAGTTTTCTTTCTGGCCTCTGTCAGCCACCTCTTACCTTCAAGAAGAGTATAACCCAAGAACACCACCTCAGGCCAGAATATCTGGGTGTTTTTAGCAGAGGCCTGATATCCCAGTTTGGCCAGTTCAACGAGCAGTTTCTTTTCGGCACTGTTCCATCATGGTGGCTGCAAGCAATGAGTCATCAATGTACTGCAACAGGGTGGGTTGTTCAGAATAGTCCTAAATCCTGGTGCAGAGCCTCATCGAAGATGGTGGGGGAGTTCTTGAAGTCCTGAGGCAGTCTAGACCAGGTGAGTTGTCCTGAAAATCTGTTTTCAGGGTCTGTTCACTCAAAGGCAAACAGAGGCTGGCTGGACTTGTGGAGATGCAGACAGGAGAAGGCATCCTTCAGGTCCAGGGCAGTGTACCATTGTCTGTCAAGGCTGAGGGTACTGAGGAGGCTGTACAGGTTGGGGACAGTCGGGTGAATGTCTACCACCTGGTTGTTGATCTCCATCAAGTCTTGAACTGGCCTATAATCTCACATCCCTGGCTTCTTAACGGGCAGCAGTGGAGTCTTCCATTCTGACTGACATGGTTTCAGGATTCCCTGCTCAGCAGCCTCTGAGTGCGGGGTTTGATCCCTTCCCTGGCTTCTTTGCTCATACAGCACTGTCTGACCCACATGAGGATGGCTGAAGGTTTCAAATTTACCACCACAGGGGGCCGCTGGATCACCAGCCCTGGTCCAGCCATTTCTGCCCATGCCTCCAGGAAGGCCTGAATCCAGCCCTCCTTCTGCTCCTCTGGCTCAGGGGGTTGTTTATATACCCTGAGTTCAGGGAGGGGATCCGAACCCTGATGTCCCTAATCCAGAGCGAGGAGGCTGGCTGTACTTGCTGCAGGTTTTGGCTTCCTTTTCTTGGGGCAGTCTTTAGCCCAGTGCCCTTCTTCCTTGCAGTAGGCACACTGGTTGGATCCAAGCTTCTGCCGTGGGCCCAGGCTCCTATCTTTATCCTGCCTCCCTCACCCTTCAACTATGGTAGCCAAGATTTTAGTCAATTCTCTATTTCTTTGTTTATCTCTCAGCTTTTCTTTTTCTTCTCTCTCTTTCTCTCACTTTTTCTTTTTCTTCTCGCTCTCTCTCTAATCTTTGCTCTTTATCTTCTGCTGTCTCTCTCTTGTAGAACACTTTCTCAGCCCCTTTAACTAAGTCTCTCAAAGCCATATGCTACAGTCCATCCATTCTCTGCAGCTTTCTGCGAATGTCGATTGCTGACTGTCCTATGAATGTCATAGCCGTTGCCCCCTCTGTTCCTCTGACTCTGGGTCAAACAGAGTGTATCTCTGGTATGCTTCCATCAACCTTTCTAGGAACCTAGAGGGGATTCATCTCTGAATTACTTCTCTTACCTTGGGCAGATTAGTTGGGCATCATGCTGCAGCCTGGAGACCTGCCATTAGAGTCTGACGATAGAGTAATAGGTGTCCCCTACCTTCAGGAGTATTTGGATCCCAATGGGGACGTCTCAAGGGAAAGGTTTCTTCAATTAGGTTAGTCAACTGCATAGGGCGTCAATCCGGGCCAAGGGCCAGTTTCCGAGCTTCTAAAAGGATCCAATCCCTTTCCTCAGAGGTAAAGGGAGTACTAGGAGTTGTTGGCAATCATCCCAAGTGGGCTGATGAGAGAACATAAGAGACTCAAGGAGCCCAGTAAGTTTCACTGGGTCCTCTGAGAAAGAGGGGTTATTACTTTTTCAGTTATAGAGATCATAGGAGGAAAAGGACCACTACAGAAGGGCAGGCATTTCTCCCCCATGCCTGTCATTTATAGCTGGCCTGTAGGGCCTCAGGGGCAGCATAATTGGTACTCCTTTAGGAGACTATGCCCTTTGGCTGCATGTACCCTGTGCAGGGCCTTCCGCTGGCCTGTCAGAATCGCGACCACCTGGTGGATACAGAGGGGGAAGACTAGAATCAGGTAAAATGAGGTCAGACTGAGATTCAGGTAAGACAGAGGGAGGAAGAGGGGGATATAGGGTCGGAACAGGAATTGAAGTTGAAGATTCCGATGGCTTGAGGGGCAGCATCAGGCAGGTCACAGGCCAAGGGGGAGCAGGAGCAGAAGGGGCGTTGGTAAAGGAAGACTTGAGAGGAGGAACAAATGGTTGGACCCAGCTTGGAGGATCTTCTGCCAGATACTCTCAAGCACCTTCTCAGAAAGTTAGCGTGACAGCACAAGAGGTCAAGTCTTAGGTTAGGCAAGGAAAATTCTATCTTTACAATTCCTCAGCACCTTATCCATCATTTTGAGCATATTTCTAACCTTTAGTTAATGCTTATTTTTTTGAGATACTTTTGTAGTGCTTCATGGGCACTTATCATTTATATTTGTTACCCTTAGATGATTAGAATTATCACTATTCTAAAGATGAGATTAAAAATCTGACTAAAACAGAGAATCACAATTTATTAAAATACAGAGAATCATTATCACTGAAACCACACTGGGACAGCCACATCATTTAACACCCATAGAATTGGAATAATCATTGAAGATGTAGCAGAAAGATTTTAAGAGCCAGCAGTCTTGGAGGACCAAAATGAAGTGGTATATTTGGGCATAAGAGGATCACTATACTCATGGAATCATAGAATCTGTGGTTGCCTCCATAAGGCACAATGTCAAGTCATACAAATATAGACAAGAAATAATCAGAAATCTCCTCTCCTAGCTGTGGAACCTCAGATATTTGATGACTTTTAAGGAAAACTGGGGTTTCTTAAAGATATGACCCGTGTGAGGTTGACCACATTCCAGTGGTTATTCCCAGACCTAAGAATATAAAATCAACACAAATTTTTTGCAGTTTATTATAAAAAGTTAAAAAGAAGACAGATTTTTGGGGGGAAGATGGAGAGGTACTCCTGGGAAGACTTAGGAAGAAGTATGTGTGATGACTATGATAACAGTTCTTTGTGTGAAATTTTTAAAAAATTATTAGAAACTTGTACAAAGACATAATAGTAAATGGCTTAATTAGAATAATCTCTACTTTTTTCTTTTTGTTAGCAGTATCATATATTTAGAAATTACTAAGATTTGCTAATGAAAAATTTCCCCCTTAAAGTTACATATTTTAATTTAAAATAATGCTTTATTTTTTAAGAAATAATAATGTAGCCTAACTTTAAATCATTTCATATAAAAACATAAAATTTTAATTCTTAATATTTTTTTCAGACTGAATATATATAAAATATAATTGAACTCATTCTGTAAAGTGATTATAGCAACTGATGGCCAAATTACATAGTCATACTTTTCTGAACCTGACACAAAAAAATTTAATTAGAAACAATTATATACAATATACTGTATAGTAGAATCTCCATCTCGAAAATGTGGCTGACTTGAATATGGGCTCCACCTTAGAGATTTCTAACAGGTTTGGAAAGCCACAAGATGAGGGAGGAATATAATCTGTTGTTTGTCAAAAATTTATACTGACATAGGTAAGGCGGGAACTATCCTGTGATAAAATGAAGAGACTGGTTTTTATAAGAACCTATGAAGAAGATCTCAGAGGAACCATAAGGACAAGACAGAATTAAAATTTGCTACAATAAGGAAAACGAACCTCATTACTGAAATAATTTGCCTTAATGAAAGCCTGGCTCTCAGTATGTAAGCTACAGAAAGTTCACTAGCTACGAAAGGATTCAATGTATCCTGATCAGGATCTAATTCTACTAGAAATAGAAAACCATGAAGCATGGTCTCCACATCTTCTTGACCTTTAGAACTATCTCAGCCTACTCTGCCATGTCATTTTAATTTCTTCAAATGATTTTATACATGTGATAGATTTAGAAACTTGCATGTTATAATATTATTTGTATTTGCTTTAAAAACTAAGCACATCATGCTCAGCTATGATTTTGTAGATAGTGTTTTAACAGTTTATGACTTACCCATACTGCAATTTCAAATAAATTTATAGTGCAATGTTTTCTTTGACATTTTAAATGTCAAGAATTACTAATCCTAAATTTATTTGACATGAGCTTCTCTTTAGAATATTTTATTAAACATCAAAAAATAAAACCCCCTTAACTAAAAGATGCTAATATTAAGAGTTTAAATTTATTGCTTCCATTTTTTTGTTGTCTATACCCTACTTGGTAGAAGTGAATGATGATGGCAAAGTTTACTTACTCACTCCCATGTTCACAGACTAACTGCAAAAAGTCATGAGCTAACACTTGCAAAAAATAATTATATGTAAATATATATGATGTATTTATTTGCATAATAATGTAAATTCAGCTATCTGTAAAGAACTTCAGAAGACCACACTTCATCTTTTATTTCTCTGACAGTAGGAGATGAATGGAAGGCTATATATAAGACATCCTTGCTCAGATTTAGTCATTTAAATTATGTATTATCCCTGCATTGTTCAGATGATACTTATCTGATTCTCCATCACTTACTGCAGTTGCTAAGGATAGAAATTCGGGAACGACTTTTAGTTATAACAAATGATAGTAAAATAAAAAGCATATCCAACAATGCACAATGAATGCCAATTTCTACAAAGATTTTTTTGCCAGTAAAGATATAAAGAAGCTCTGCATCTTAACTATCATTAAAATATTAAAAGTAACAAGCTACATCAGTATTTATTTTCTTGATGAGATGAAAGCTGTAATGTTTTACATTCATTATAAAGATAATTAAGGTGAAATAATTACTAGTACTATGAAAGACTTCGCCCAAAAGTTAAAAGGTATCCATAATTGACAAGATGCTAAATGATTATGAAAACTCAACAATGAATGTTGTAAATTTAAACTAACTGTAAAAGTTTATAATACAGTGACTGAGAGACAAATCAGCTAGTGATATGCCTGTAATGAAGTATAAAAATATACATGACTTAAGTCACTGGAACTTGTAGAAAGAAGCTAGATGTGGTGGTGCATGCCTGATCCCAGAAAGGAGGAGATGGACACAGGATGATACTCACAGCTCATTGGTTAGACAGCCTATTAAGCTCTGAGGCCCAGATCCCAGTATAAGACTGTAGTATCAAGTTTCTAGCATAGACTAGCCCTAAGATCTGGACCAGGTGTCCCAAGCAAACTGCCAAAAGATGCTTGGTCCCAAATAATCACATAAGGTCGTATATTAACTTCATGCTGGTTGGCCTCTGACCCAGGTGTATAACTTACTAACTCTTACCTCTTAAACTAACCCATGATTAGCCAAGTGACTTAGTGCTTTTCTCAGAGTAGCATTTCTTCTTCTTTCCTCTGCATCTGCCTGGCATCTCTGCTGTGTGTCGTCTTCCCAGAGTTTTCTTATTCTGGTAGCCCTGCCCACACTTCCTGTCTGCCTTCTGGCCAATCATTTTTTTTATTTCACCAGTAGGAGGGACAAATAGCTAAAATGTACAAGAATGTAATCCCACAGCAAGACACCCTGTCCCAAAATACAAAAAGGAACAGTGATGGAGTAACATCTTGCTTCTTTGTCAGTATGTACACACATATACATCTATACACATAAAAAAGTGCACCCATATCCTCATACCCAACACATAAAATAGATAGTAAAAACTTAAAACTTTATTCTTTTAATGACCATAAATTACCCTAGAAGTGGGATAAATCTGGAATCTGATCAGCAAGGATGAAATGCAGATTTAAAGTACTTATCTATAATATATAAACTGTGAATTAATCCTAGCACCTAGGCAAAGAAGAGTAAAAAATTATTTTTAAAATAAATGTACATTGGTTTAGGGGCTTGCTTGAATCACCAAGTGCCTGCTCACAATCCAGAAGATATGGGTTCACATTCCTAGTCTTCATCCAAATCCATACACAATGGCAATACCCTAATGAATATTATAGGTCAGAGTAAGAAAATCCCCAAACTCATTTGTCAATCACCCTACAGAAAATAATTACTATAATTATCATGTTAATTTTGATGACGTCAGAATGAACACATGAAACAGAAAGAAGCAAATTCTTAGCTTTTGACTGAAGCTGATATATTAGATTCATGCAATTGTGTAGAGACTGGTACCAGAAGAAAAAAGATTGTTGCATTCTTGACATCTTTTTCTCTTTTCTAGAGGTAATTTCAGCCATGGCTAAGCTTTCTCTAATTATCCTCAACACTTGGGCATGGAAGCAACAAATTTCTTTCAGTGTCATACACAGACTCTCAGTGTCTCTTAAAGACGCAGTACAGTCTTTTCTGACGCTGAAAAATAGCCACTGCAAGAGTTTAAGCAGGCTTTCAGGCAAGAAGCAGAATTTTTTAAATGTCACAAGTATGTGTCTATTTGAGTTCCTTAAAGTTTTTATTTCCCATATCTAGGGCTTGTGTTCCTGTAACGGGTGGGCGCCCCTAACTTTAGTGCCCCTAGACACCCCAAGACCACGGTTAATGACCACTGTTAACTTTAAAGAAAAAGAGAATTTAATGAATGATATACCAGTACAAGGCACTGTGGAAGCCAAGAGCCCCAAATGCTTTCAGAGTAGAATTCTTATACCACTCTCTGGGTCGGGGAGGGGTACATCCAGCTCGTGGCATAGAAGTTGTAACAGTTCTCATGGTAGGGCTTTCCTGGTTGGCCCTACCTAGGTTGCTACATCAGGAATGCAGTCCCAGGGCCTTATCTTGGGTGGTCCTGCTCCAGTGAAGTCTAGAAGGTCAAGCTGCTGACCAAGTGGGTCCCAAGAACTCAGGAAATAAATCCTGTGTAAAGTTGAGCAAGCTGCCATAAATCCTGTGAATAAAGCTTTTCTGAGAATCTGAGCCCTGAGCAAACTTCCATCTAATTTAGTGATACAATGGAGCCGAAACTCTGTTCTGAACAAGCTGCCATTAGTGTGCTTGATACAATGGAACCGAAACTCTGTCAACCTTGACTAGTTTCAGGAACCTCAGGAAGGGAGTCAAGGGGAAAGAATCAAACAGGATTTTTCTATCTTCACATTCCAACTGAAGTATAACCCAAGATGCCCCTTCCAGCAGCAGGAGAATTAAAATCTAAATGGCTTCCTGAGCACAGGAAGCCCAGGAGTCTCAATTTAAGTGGACCTTGCTTTTCTCTCCATTATAGATGAACACTTGTAGAATTGCATACATGAGGATGAAAAAGAGTGGGTTCACTTCCAGTGCAAATATTGAGAAGATGTTCACTTGGGTATGCTGTTACTGCAAGAGAGCCAGGCAGCCACTGAAGTCCATAAATACATTCAACTGCTGCCCTTCCTGGAATTGGCCTGCTTTTTATGGCCACAGGAATCTGAATAGTTTGATGACCACCTGTCTTCCAATACCATCAGGAAGTACAGGTCTCTCATCTGGCAAGAACTACCACCCACTCTTTCCTCCCCTCACCCCCTCTTTCCTGTGTATAGGTTGGGCACTGGAACAACTCAGATTCAGACAGGGTAACCAAAATCTGAGAGGCTCCACTGGTTCTAGGGCCAAGTCTGTGGCCTGGTTCTCTAATGCCTCTAAGGATTTCCAATTTGACATCTTTTGCAGGAGATAATGCATACCTCTCTTGGTAGCCATATTGCTTCTAGTAAAATTAGGATTTCTTTTGTTTTCGAGTTTTTTTTCCCCAACCCCATGGACATGGGCCAGGGCAAATGGATGCAGACTGTCTATGTACACAGGAATGACTTTTCCCTTACTGAGGTAACATTCCTGGGTTAATGCCAGATGCTCAGCCCCTAGTGCTGAAGTTCACTGCTGAGGGACTGACCCAACATTGTCTTGTCCAAGGTGACTGTTTTGGCTCTGGCATACCTGATTTCATCTTGAAAAAAAAATCGATCCCATCAGTATACCATAACCCTTTACTTCTTGTGGTGGGGCATCCATTAGGTCAGGTCTGACAGACTGAACTATGTCAATCACTTCCAGTCAGTCAATAATGGAGAAGCTGTTTTGAGTTGTAATCTAGCACTGGATTATTCATGTTAATGGCTAAAGTTTTACAGAATCATATAAGGGCTAGTCCAGAAGTGTCTGATCATGCGTTATTTCTGTGTTAGATATCCACCTCTCTGGGGTCACTCTTAGTAGGGCCTCTACAGAGTGCAGGGTGATTAGGAACTGTTCCTTGCATTTTAGGTCTGTGTTTTTTTGAGTAAAAGAACTGACAGAAATACAGAGTGACACACAGTAAAGACCACCAGGGGTGGCCACAATACAATTGATCTAGGGAATCTGGTGACATTTCACATAAACTCAAAACACCAGAATTTGGGTTGTGTTCAACTTTTTCTAAAGTGCAGTATGCAGACAGCACTATAAACAGATTCACCTCCAGAGGGTGCAGACCCAGGTTAGTTTCTGTAGTTTCCTATTTTGAGTGGTGACTTCAGAGAGCCTCTGAGTTGACAGAAGCAGAGGCAGGAGAAGTACATGGGGCCCTGCAATATTACAGGGTGCATACTCTTTAACAACTATCCATTTCCCAAGTTATTGGTACTAGGGATCTGCCACACTTACCCTTAGTATCTCTGGAAGTCTTAGAGCCTACAGAATGTTACAAGGTAACTTCTTCAGAAAACATACATAACTTAAAGCCAATAAAAAAGGTTTTATTTGTGAGCTGGTAAGCTACACAGGGAACTTTCCCAAATTGTGTTGCCTGTCCATTCTTTAACTTCAATGCACAAAAGACACATCGTGGTTGAGACTTCAGTTAGCAGGTAACATTAGGGAGAAGCTAAATTACAGAAGCCACAAAGCAATGTTAGTACGTTTAAGAACTTATCTTGATCCTGAAACTATGGGTGAGGTCTTGGGTGCATTCCTATAAATTTTGAAATGATAATATAGATCCTTTTATTGTGTTATGGAATAATATTTCAAATTGTTACATATAAATAAGACTTTGGGTCCTGATGCAAAAATTAGGCTTCGTTATATAAAATTTTAAACTTACCTGTTTGAGAAAATCACACATGAAATGAAATTATTTAAATATTATAATACTCTTCATAAAGTAAGCTTTCAAAATAGAAAATCTGATTATTAAAGGCCTTGCCAATGTTGACTAACTGAGAGTATACTCTTTAAGTCTTCTCCTTTGAGCTCACCACAGTCAAAGCCAAGCAGCTGCCCATGATACCTTAGAGCTCATCTACACGAAAAACTAGACGATCTCTACCAAAATAAAATGAATCATCTACTAAACTATGAATCACCATATAAGCTATGAAATCTCTGCAAAGTGACATAAGAAACGTGTAAAGTGAGGATGAGATAGACTTCCGAGGGAAAGAGAGCAGAGTGTAAACATCTTAAGGTTTACTCTTAACATTTCAAAAAATGATTGTTAGGCAACTTTAGGATGCAAGACAAAGTTCAAGACCATAAAATAAAGTGAGAAAAAGTGATTCATGACATGAAGAAAAACTTCAAGACTGAGATCATAAAAAAATCCAAGGAGAAATTTTGAAGTTCAAAAGTTTTGACAGTATACAACTTGTGAATTTTGATGTGAGAGTAGACAAGAAAGAAAGCATCTTTCTTTTTCTGTTGGGTGAACAGACTTTATTACAAACATGCAGATATTCAAATCCGTATAAAGTGCTAAGGGTAACTGCAATAGCAGATTGATTGACATTTTGTTTTCTTTATTTTAAAATGCTGAGATGTATCAGCTGGCCTGTATGTCTTTTCAAGCGCTTCAAGGAATGCAATCTTTTTTAATAATATTGATCCATTTATTTATTTTTACTTTTCCAAAAGCTCTAGTTCATAAGAAGACATTTTTAATATGGCTTCTGTTTTTTCCTTCATTCTTTATGTGGCAGTACTCATGCCAATGTATTTCTCAAATTAAATATATCTCATTAATTCTCATGGGTAAGTTGCTAAGTAAGCCATCGATTTTTCCCAACATCAGGATAGCCTGGATAACTTTTAGCTCTGTGCATTGAAAGCAAAGGAAACGTAAGTTGTTGGGAAGCTCTGCCTTAATATGGTCTTCCAATTACCAATATACCTCAAATCTTTATTTACTCTACTGCCCCCCAAATCTCTATCTTCATAGAGACAATGTAAAATTCCATAAAAGCCAGTATTCTCGACTGAGACTCTAAGGTATTATTTAAGAATGCAGTTTTGTCATTCTGGCTGTATAATCTAGGAGCGAGGGACATTAATAAGACAAGCTTTGCATGAATACTGTGGGGATATAATAAAAAGATTCGGAGATATCAGAGGAATCTATCCAAGGTTAGTCTAAGAGGAACAGAGAGTGGTGATTCACACCTTTAATCCCCCCACAGGGAGTATCCCAGCAATGGTGACCTAAGCCCTTAATCCAAACTGAGTTGTAGGTCATTCTAGTTTACAGAAGGAGTCCCATGCTCCCAGGCAGGCAGTGGTGGGGCCACGCCCTACCTGATTGAAGAGAATATTTAATGCAGACATAGAAAGACAGAAGGGCAGAAGATGACAGGAGGTGGAAGGCTGAGGAAGCTGGAAGACAGCTGGGTGAGATCTGACTGTGGGGTTTACTCTCTCTAATATCTCAGCCTTTCCCAGAGATCTGGCCCTGAGTTTCCTTCATTTGTGCACCAGAATACCCTTTCCATTCCATGCACAAGAGTGCACAAATACACCATTTTTCCCCATGTATAGACATGGTATCCATTCTTTAATCAACATTACGCCAACTTGAAAATAAGAGGTAAATGAAAAATACTTGCAGCAGCATGCCAGACTAGTATCAGAACACCATTTAATGTTGATGATAGTATTTCCTTTTTGCTTTCAACTGTAATGTCTTATTCCATGATGGTATTTGAAGTAGGTATTGGGAAATATGACCTTTATCAGGGTTACACAGCTTTCATATTCCATTTTCTCCTGTCATATGGTTTAGAGGTCTGTAGGTTGTTTGAAGCATTAACACAGATGGTTACTTTTGTCTGGATATGATTCTTTGATAGGACACGAGCTCCATTAAAAATCACACTTCTAAATTTATTTGTCAGATACATGTTTTTACAGCTACTCATGGAGTCTTTTTTGAAAGTTAGGACCAGCCATAACTTATTTGTTGCCTTTCCTCTTTCTCTGGATCCTGCCCCGCTAGTATAAGACGCCATATGAGAATCTTTGCAAGAAAACAGTTGGGACAGGGGGATCCTATGCTTATTTGATCTTTGCCATAGAGCTGAGCTTTAATGCGTTTTCTCACTCAAAGTTTCATTGGGTTTTGTTCCTTGTTAGGAGAATTCTATAACTGGCGATTTTAAGACATATAGATTTTTGATCTTTTCGTCCTTTACTGGTTTATCTCTTTCTAATATAAACTTATTAAAAGCAGGATGTAAAAGGCTCTTGATGATTTTTTTCCAGTCACTTTTCTAAAATGGAAAATCCAATGAACATTTAATTCCCAGCGGTGTTTATTCATCTTTCACCTTCTGTCAACATTTCACAGGAGTGTAAACCTGTCACCAAAGCTTATTACTCTCTTTCATCAAACACACCGTGACTTTCCCCAAATCTATCTTTTGTCCCCTCCTCAGTTTCGTCTGATTAAATTATTTGCTATGACTGTCTGGATTTTGAAAGTCGAATTCTCTAAAGTATTATTGTCACATTTATTTTAAGATTTAGAGCATGTGTCAGTTTTCAAAGCTTTAAATATTACTTGTATAATGATAAACATAAAATTATTAAGCCCAAGATTTTACATTGACATATTCTTATTTTAAAATGATACATTTGGATTTTCCACATCTACGTAGAGATTTATATATACACTTTCAATTGTAAATACCAACAAAAATATGTAACTGCAAAAGCTTTTATAAGTATATTTGATTCACACTGTTTTTTCCTTAAATTATAAGATAAATGGTAAAAAAAATTAATTTATCTAGTCTCATCTCACTGGATGTTTCATGCACTGTAGCCACATAACCAATATTTGTTGACTAAATGATTGAAATAATGTACATTCATGTAATTTTATTTTAATAGAAATATGCTATTTCAAAATGACTTATTCTGGTTTCAGATATGTATTTAAGGAGCAAATAACAGACTGAATAAAACAGAATTTCCTGCTCTCTTCCAGACCCTAATTCTCTTGCTGGCCAGAATGGCCCTGATCATGCTCTCATAGGAGGAATCGTGGCTGTGGTTGTATTTGTAACCCTGTGCTCCATATTTTTGCTTGGCCGATATCTGGCAAGACATAAAGGTAAGTAATAGCTAAAGAAAGCTCTCTTGGCTTTGATAAAAATAAAGTAAACCTTGGAAACACTAATTTTATTCAAAAATCTTGTAGGCATATGTGTTTCTAAGGTGAGTGGAGGCAAAAGTACAGAAATCAAGAGGAATTTGGAGCCCTAAATCCTAAATTATTTCAGGAAAGTAATAATTGTTATTTAAAATGGTTTAATATTAATTTTATTTCTAGTAAATGTTGTGCTACCCCTAACAGTAGAAAATCAACTTACATGTTCTATAGATAAAGCCATGCACCATCAGCCAGACATTTAGAGTCGGATTATGTGATAGAAAATGTGTGTATTTCATGTTCTCTCCCTTGAAGCACTCACTCACTTGGGGCACTTTGACCATTGTTATCAATTTCTGAGAAAAAAAAAAAAAGACGAATGAGAATAAAAGTAGAAGGAAAGTCATATATTTGAGAAGATAAAATTCAACTCTTAACTCTTAAGTACTTGGCTACATTTTTGTTTGTTTGTTTATAGAAATACATGTAGCTTTATTAGCTACGAAATTATGTTTTTAGGAAAAATATTTTTAAGGAAAATGTAATAAAATTTATTTTTACAGTAGTTTATTCTAAACATTATTGACACAGCTCAGTATGATTTTTCATGCCCAGGAGTATTTGGATCATACAAACCAGACTCCATTGTTTTTCTTAGATTTTTGTGTGTTTTATTTTGGTATTTTTTGTCTTTTGGGTTGTTATGCTTATTTTTAGTTTGTGTGATTGTTTTGGTATCTCAGTTTGTAGAATAGGCAAGAAAGCTAATGGTAAACATTGAAGTTGACCATTAACTGCATACATCTTAAAAAGAGGCAATGATTGTTTTAGCTTCTTTTACAGTTTTATTAATTGTTAAAGAAGTCAAAATGATATATTAATCATTTCAGTCTCACTTTTGCCTCTACATAATTGCACCCCAGTTTCAATTGAAATGCATCTCTTAAAAAAATGAGGGGGGAAAAAAGCAAGATAGAATTTTATGAGTTGAAATTGTGTGGCTTTTACTTCTATGTAGGAGTATCTTCAATGCTGATTGTTTTGTTAGGTATCCAGAATTAATATTATTTTCTTCCCTTTCTCGCAGGAACATATCTAACAAATGAAGCTAAAGGCGCTGAAGATGCCCCAGATGCCGACACAGCCATCATCAATGCTGAAGGCAGCCAAGTCAACGCTGAAGAGAAAAAAGAGTATTTCATTTAAAATTCTGGCCACACACTCTGAGTTTTACCTACCAGGCTGACTGCTGGAGAAAACTGGCAATCATCTTTCAGAAACCATTCCAACCATTCTCTACTACTTTTATTAACACCCATACTGTACTGTTCTCAGTAGCCAGTGTGTACCAACAATCAGCCGTTGAAAGCATCATCTTTTAATTACTGTACCATTCATAATGCAGGACATTTATTATTGCCTAAATTTTACACCTTTGCTCTTTTAACATACAGTGCTTGAATATACAGCCTTAACAATGTTAATCATCTCACTGGATCATGATATTGAGTTGTTTTATACATTGAAGCAATGTATGCAGAGTCCCACCCCTACATTTGTTCCCTTTAAGTCACAGACTTTATTGGTTTTCACAAGTCACGGGATTAGGTAATGACCTAATGTGCTTATGTTTAATCAAAGATTAGAGGTTTACAAACTATGGTTTCTACCTGTCTATCTTCACAGATAACACATTGTGGAAACATATGCCCTAGAAAACACAAACTGAAAACACTGTAGTGTAGTTTCTGGAATGTTTGAGATTATACTGGTAATACTGTATCAAGTTGCTATTTTAAAATTTAGTGTTTGATACAGGCGCCATGTGTCTGGATTATAATCATGACACCTTATATTATTATATAGATCCTACCATTAGGTTATTGTAGCTTCATTTACCAATAAATTATTACAAACATTTAACTGCTTTGGGAATCATAAAGATTTCATTCATTTCTCTATTTGATTCTATAATTTATTTGCTCCATAAGGATTCACCTGCCTAAATAAAACTGAAGTAGGGCACAATTTTGAGACATTTTAGTATCTGTATATAGTGCATATAATAAATCCAATTAAACATTATTTGATACATATTTAACTTTTCGGCTGTAGGTTATTCAGTCATAAGTATGCATTTTCTAACGTCCATTATATCTCTTTAGATATTCCTTAAACTGATATTATAAGTAGATAACATATATTAGTATTTTTGTCTGGATGTCCTAGCACTGTCAACAACAAATTTTTCTAGTTCTTGTTAATTTTTGTTATACAATGGAAGCACAATGTTACAAGGAAAGGTAATTTTAAGCTAACAACCAGTGCACAGCCTCAGGTTTTAAATCACAACCACAGTTAAATAATAACCTAAAAACAAACTCCTAGTTTGATTTTAAAAAAAAAAAAAAACTTACACATTTTAATTTGGCAGTTTCAGGGCTGCTTAACTATGTTGATTTGCCAAAAAGGAAGTGTTTAGGATATGTTTTCTGTATAAATGAACTAATTCTTTATATTAAATTCCTGTCTATGCATTCTGTGAGGTACAAATTTATGAAACAGTGAATGAAAGAACATCCCTGCCATGCTCCTAACTCCAAGGTGAAAGTCTCCTTTCTGGGTTATTTTGAAATTTTTGTGTATTAAACTATTATAAAATTCTGTCATCTTAAATACAATACAGAGTCAATATAAAGTCTTAATTCTTTGGGTGAAATATAATATTTCTAGAATAGTTTTCATTAAATTTATTAGGAGCAAAAGAATAAAATCCAGTTAGATTAAAATTTATTTTTCCATTTACAAGCACTGTACCTTTAAGAGGAAAACAATTACTACAATATGATAGCAGTACTTGTGATGTATGACAGCATGATGGCCTAGAGTTTTAACAGTACCTTGGAATTTATCTGGGGGAGCAAGAATGACTGAATACAACATCCTCTGTTAGTGTCAAATGTAAGGCAAGGGTGCTGTATATTAGATTATTTATCAGAAAAGTATCAAACTTTTAAGGAAATGTTAGAAATTGTAAGGCACTTTTTTAATTGTGTAGCATTTATCTTGTTGATTTCTTACAAAAAGAAAAAGGACGGTGTCAGTCAAGCAGCACTTTTTCAAAATATACAGAACATAAATAATATGATGTGGTTGAGTGTTAACATAATAAATCATATACAATATGATATTTTAAGGAAATAAGTCTGCATTGATGTGATTGCATGCTTGTTTTTACAGTTCACTCCATACCATCTGTGGAAAAATGCAATAATATGTTAATATAGTATGGTAGTTTGAGAGAATCAGGTAGGTGCCTCTAGACACATTGAAACTAGAATAGGTCTATAAACTGCTCATATCTTTCAATGCATAATGTTTAGAAAGACTCCACACAGCAAAACTCATCCTGTTAGTACAAAATGGAAAGGTTCTTATTGCTAAGTATGTTGTATAACTACATCATCAATTACTATTTAAAGCCTAATTTCAGGATATATTTGCAAAAATTGCTACTCTTCATCAATGCTGTATTTACATCCTTCATCATCTATATTCTACTTGGCTCCAACTGCTAAAATTATTACCTAAATAACACAATCATTATTTATAGCACTGTAAAATTAGAAACTAAAAATTGTTTGCCTTTCAAGAAATTTGACTTTTTTTAACCCTTCCAAAATATAAACCCATAAGAACTTGCAAAAATAAAACCACTGGCAGATTAAAACAATTGTGAGCTCTAATCAAATGGTTTTTTCATTAAACATAGCTAGTTTTGATTAAATATCATTTCCTGTCATGGAAAAAAAATGATGGAGTTATACTTTTCTGTATTGAAAGGTTATTTGATTTTCACTAAAGGAAATAAGTTACAAGAATTCTAGGCATTCCTCATTCTAGTAAATAAAAAAAAATTGAGATAGGATTTCGAATTTGGACTCATGTCAACTGAGAAGCCTAAAATATGCACAGTCGTATGCACATGGAGCCGCTTTCTGTCTCTGCTAAGGGAGTTCAGTAGCTAAGGGGACACAGTGGAAGGAGTGTGGGCACATACTCCTCAAAGACTATGAGCATCATTTGTTAAAAAGGAAGTTCCTCTCTGCCAGAAATGTTTACAGTGTGCATTGGCATTGATTGTCCTCCATCAGAAATACCTAACCAACATTCTTCTTGTCTTTACTTTTTTTTTTCTTCTTGAATGTCCTGGGAAGAATGGTGACCAAAACTAGAAGAGTAAAATTAAGTTTATGAGTAAAATATTAAAGACAAAGTCCCCCATTGGAATGTTGATATGTGTGTGTTTGCACGTGTTTGTTTGTGCATGCATGTGTTTGCGTGTGTGTGTGTGTGTGTGTGTGTGTGTGTGTGTGTGTGTGTGTGTGTGTGTGTGTATTCAAGAGAAGAGACATTTAAAAACACAGAGAGATTCCAACGTCTTCTTTTTTTTTTTTACCAGAAATTACAGGAAGCAATTTAAAGAACCTGATATTGGGATTTAATCTAGAAACTTGATACTTTCTTTAAAGATGTTTAGTCTTTCATAGAAACTCGACAGTTATCCCAACAAACAGAAAGAAAAACATCTTTCCTGATTATCACAAAGAAGCTGACACGTCATTTATTTTGTTTGGGTTTTTTGTTGTTGTTTGTTTTTTATAAATAAATATATTAAGTATTCAATTAAAAAGCCAGCTCCACTTGTAATTATGTCCTCATGAGTGTAGCAGCATTGAGATTCCATAGGCACACGTATAGCGGCTGTTTGACAGCAACGGCTCTTCCATGTAACATGGCAGTTACTGTGTGATTTAGTGCCACTTACTGCAAAGTGTTACCAATGGGCACATTGAAAATGCTTTTGCTTACCAACCTTTTGAACAGCAGTATACCATAAAAGATGAAAATACAAAATTTTATAATTTTCCAATTTTGAAAAAAAAATCAAGGATCTTCATATTGTACTAAAACCTTTTCATGGCATATTAGTCCCAGAAACATTTTGAAAAAAAACACCCAGTTATGTTTCCTTTAGCAAATGGTAGTCTGTGATAGCTAACAGAAAATGAAATGATGATCAGTGAACACAACTGAAATAAGTGAAAACCCTGCAGTAAATTATTGATGAGTAATGCTTTTAGTTAAGTGGCACAAAGTACACACTAAAAACTATGCAAAATATAGGTAACTACAGTGTCTGTACATGTAAGTATCTTGTACTAGCTGTGTATGGATGTCGGAAACCCATGTAATTATAATATGCATTTTGAATTCTGGGAAAGAGGAAATCTTAGTGTAGATAATATAATTTGTTTTAAAATACACATTGGCAATATTGAAATATACTCAGTGCAATATCTGTAATTCTATTGCTGGATACTTAATGCAAAGGGACTTAAAACACACACAGAATCCAAGACTTTGCTAATTCACCTCTAAAGTGTTAAAGCACTAACAACACTTTATGTTTTTTCTTTTTTTCTTACTTAATTATTGAGGTAACAAAGGAAATTTATTTGATTTTGCTTAGTATTTAACATTAATGCAGAGAAAGAAATAACATGGATTTTAATCTTTGATTCATTTCTAATCAAATTTGACATTCTTAAGCTTTCTTTGAAATGTGTGTGCTTTAATAGATTGAAGTACTTTGATTATGAGTACAAAGAACATAGTGTATATTTAGAAGTTAAAGTCACTTATATTTTAAAGGGGAAATTCTTTCTTCTATATTCACATTTGTCTCCCTATTACACCCCAAATATGCCCTTTGCACTTCTATATACCCTTCCAAAGGCAGTGGATTGAAAGTAGCAAGATAATAGAAAGAATTGAAATGGACAGTATATAGGAATTGGTTCTAAAATCATCAGCATTTTTATGTATTGAGATTACTATTGAATGCAATAGTTATTGGAGATAGCTGGTAATTTCTCTGCCATGCATACTTACAATAATTCTTCTACCTCTCACTTTTAACATGGGCTATGATACTTCAATATAGAGGAAGTGAATATTTACAAGATATCCCAGGAAGCATCATTTTGGGACTTTCATAACAATGCACTCCCCACTCCCTGGGAAATCTCAAAAGCCAACTACTTGTGGTGTATTCTATGGTGTATGAATATGCGTTTGTTTAGCTTCTCTATCATTAGCTTCATATAAGTAAAATATAAAAACTTGGTGAGGACAGTTCTTTCCATGCCTAGTTAATATTTTGCTGTTATGTAATTGTAAATTTTTCAAAGTGATTTGATGGCAACATTTTTTGCAATCCAATCTGGTATTTGATTTCATTTTTGAACTGTAACAATTCCTTGAAATTCAATGCTGTGTTTTAAGTACAAATCATGTATAGAATTTAATTTCCAGAGAAGTGTTATCTATATAAACAAAATTTAAGTATTTTAAAGCTGCCTCCTTATGAACAAATGACCCCAAATAATTAAAAATATTGCCTCAAAAGCCCATTTTTTTTCTGCCTAGGCATGACATGAGCTTTTCAATGATGTAATTTAAGTATGTTAAAAATAAAATGCAATTTTATGAGCGTATTTTCCTTTAGGAAGAAATGGATTACATAAATTTATAAAATTATGATGGTGAATCTATAAAATACGCTTAAAATTAAAGTAAGATGTTTTTATGTTATGTGGTTATGTTATAAATAATGTTTGGTTTACTCTTTACCATCTTTTCCATATATATGTATATATACATATATGTGTATATATATGAAAAGTGTGATTATTTTGGAGAAAATGGGCCCAAATATGAAAAAGATGTAAAGAAAACACTATACCCCCTTGGAAATATGCTGTATATTTCAAAGATGTTAAGTTAAAAGTCAAGTGACAATTGCAGGGGCACAGGAAAAATCTACCAGGGCTCAGCACTTAAGCACTTTTTCCACATCCAGGGTCAGAGCAGTAGTGATTCCTACATGGACTTTTAAGTGCAGCATGAAATGCAGCATTACACGAACACACAGTACTGTCAAACCTCAAATGCTTGCTTTCTTTAGATCCTTTCCCTTGTACATGATCCCAGTAGACATGCTTTTATATTTACTGATAGTGAAAGTCACGCGCAATAAAATATAATGGTTGACAGCAGTAGTCACTAACCGGTTAAAGACAAGTACAAATGTAAACAGACTTGTTATATTTCTCCTCTCTACTTTTCTGTGTGGTTCTGGTGTGTTGACTGAATCTCATAAATAGAATGAAAAGCAATCAAGAGTTTTCAATGCTAGTAATATTGCTCCTTATAAATATGTAACATTTTAATCTTTTTACAAACTTATTTCTCTGTACTCACTGTACCTGTTGTAGATTCAATGATGCAATTGAGTAGTGACTCAAAGGACTTCTGAGTTTGAAATGGCATCTCTTTTCTTCATATTTAGTTCTTATCAATATTTGTAAATTGGTTGTTTATCTTTTTATTCAACCACAAATATTCCTTAAAGAACGCTTCATTCTTATTATAAATATATCATTGTAAACAACCTTGCAACAAGTTTGCCATATTAAAAAAATTTAAAGACTTATCTCTGAAAACAGTGTCCGGAAATGCAGGTGTTCCATTCCCAATAATGTAGCTTCAAAAAAATACAGTGTTCCATTTATATGACATGAAAATCCATATCTTTTAGAAGGGTATACTTATGACAACATTAAAAATATACTCTGTGCTGTAACGAAATCTAACAAAATGAATCATATTGCACAGAAAGCAAACATAGTTATTGAATCTACTCTTATCATGACCATTTTCACAAAACAAAATGCATATTGTAATATTAAGTACATGACACTTGCATGTTGATATGCCTATATACTTACAAAGTATTCAATGTGTACTGAGTGGCCCTTTAAATATGTCTGTCATGTACAATTCTTATAAACATGCCTACAGGGTTCCCACTTACACTTCATTCTTTCGGTAAAGTCTTCTCAGAAAAAATTGTCTGATGAATATGGAAAAAATAAAATTTGAATTTTAGTTATCTGTTGGACATTACTGAACTGTTTCTTCATTTAGTCCATTTTAGGCTTGAATGAAGACATTTGAAAAAACAAACTTTCTTTTTCTTCAATGAAAGGGGACAGAAGATGTTGTGAAACATACTCCTTTATGCCAATTACATTATTTTAAATACATTTGTCATTTGCATATCTTAACAATCCATTTTAGGTTTCCTCAATGACATACAACTTTCTTATAATTTATAAAGTTTTTTTTTAAAAAAATGAGAGCTACTTAAAAATAAATACTATCTTACTAATATATCATTTAATCATTACTCTTTGAAATGTATGAATTTTGTAATATGCTGGTAAAGGGTTAAAAATGTGTCACTGACGTAAAAAATTTTGCTTGAGATTGCCAACATTCAAAACTTTGTAAACATAATTTTACATCCACTTATTTGTGTTTACTGATGTTGACTAGGAACAGAAGCAAAAATATCTAAAACAATTTATTTTTGTTTCCACACTCTAACCAATATATTTAACTACCTAACATAATGAAATTAATCTTATATACATCATAAGCTTATAACAATAAGAATTTGAGATAAGCTTTTAAATTTATGGAGGATTTTCTTTGTGTCTTTGGAAGTTCACTTACCATGAGGTATTTTGTAGTCTACTTTAAATAACAGATTTTGTTATGCAGGGTAAGCCAAAGGCTGTACAAGTATTAATGCCATTGGGTCTGATATTTGTGTTGGACCATGAAATATTCCATTAAAATTTGTCTGTAAATACAAGGCAAGATTTTGTATCTGGTTTATTTTTATTAAATAACATGTATTATTTTTCATTTACATTTTTTCCAGCAAAGAAGGCATGCAGTATTTGGAAACTTGAAGCTTTCTTAAAGATCTTGTTCCATATATCTATAAGGAAATAAGGAAATTTACAGCAAAATATTCATAAAAGATCTTTTAGTGATGTCTAACATGACCATACATGTAAGCTCCAAACCAATAAAGCACATGGTATCCATGCCTCTAATTGGATAAACTTATAAAAATGGAAAGATTAATTCTGATACTTTTAATGGCATTATTAATTCAAAATTTTAAACTAACAATTTAAATAAAATTCACAAAAAAATTTGTCGATTGACAGATCATTAATTCCATACTGGTTTTAGTACATGAGAGAGACTTTGTTATATAAAAAAATTCATTGATAATGCTAATATATATTACAGGATATGCTTTAAAAATGAAACATTCTAGGAATAGTTTAAATTCTGTAAACTACTTCAATCATACTGCTGCTTGGTAAAATTTTAGATATTTAGATAACCCTAGTTGGTTTTTTTTTTTTTTTTTGGTTTTTGTTTTGTTTTGTTTTGTTTTTTTAAGAAGTAAAAGGGGAAAAACAATTCTACACTTGCATTTAAATTCTATTCAGTGCTACTTTAGACTGCATATTCTTAACCAAGAGGTTACCTAAGTCACTTTCTATAGACCAAATTAGTCTACATCATGAACTACACCAAAAACCTGAACACAATACTTTATGTTCTGACCATTAAAGCTCACTAATACAATAAGATTACCCTTCTTAATAGTATCTATTTTTCGCATTTTTGATATTATTACATTGCAGGTAAAGTAAATAAATTGAGTATTTAAAAATAGTATACTTTCAAACGTTCAAAATTAAAGAAAACTAAATATAAAATGTGAGCTTATCTTTCAAACACTGTGTTATCACAAACATACTTAGTATTTTTTCTGATTCCTCTGCTAACTCTTAAAAGAGATTATATTTATAAAGTCTTAATTATATTAATAAACTATGAACTTTAGTCATCTTCTAAGGAGTGGCCATTGTAGCAAGCAGATTGAGGATATTACTGAAAGTCTGAAGGTACACATCCTGAACATAACTACCAAATTTCAAATCATGTTATTTCCATTAATATACATCTTTACACTATATGTATATATATGTGAGCTAAAGGGTTTCAGAAACACACTGCTGTCTTGTAAAACAGTAATCACCTTAAAGGCTGAGAATGAGGCGTCTAGATTTTAAGGACATCCCAGAAAACACACTGAACTCAACCTCAAAGAAGGAAGAAAAGAAGAAGAAAGAGATGAATGAAAAGCAAAAGACGAGACAAGGCATTGCCACGTGACTCAGAGACGGACACAGTAGTAAACGTTCTAGGCACTGTTAACCCTATGAAACACTGCTGAGAACATGTTGTTAGAGTACAAGAATCATTCTAAGACCTTCAAACCGAAGCCAATGAAAGTGATAGGTGAAGAATTTATGCCTTTCAGCTACAAATTAAAATCATCAAGAGCTGAATGTTGTTTTAGTATATTGGGAGATAAAAAAGAATTACAAAACATATAAAGCTAAGTCATACATATTTGGTAATTTTGCTAAAATGTAGGAATACATTATAACATGTTTCTAACAAGATCAGAGAACTTTGTGAAGCTTTACTTCACAATATCAGAGATCCTACAAGTCTTTATCCATAACACTAGAATGGAGTCATCTAAAGATTTCAGCTTGTACTAAACAACCAAAAAACTGAATGATTATTTGCTTCCAAATATATCCTTAGGTCTTAGATTTTTCATTAAAACATAAAACTTTGAATTATGCAGCTTGTATTCTGAAAAAAAATCTCCAAACTCTTCTCACAGTATGTATTGTTCCTAAGCACTAAATAACACAGAAACTGCTCCTTGGACTACCTACAGATTCCCTCTAGAATGAGAAAAAGCAGCTGCTGGTTTATATCCCATCTTGGTTTGAGGTTTCCCAATAAACTGATGGAGTGTAAAGAATGTAGACATACATGAAACTGACATAAACTCATAAAGTCTTGTCAGGAACTCCAATTGAGACTCTTTCTTGGCCTTGTACTCAAAATCAAGTCTCCAGCTTGAAACACTTTGCTCTCCCTGTATCTGGCTGCCATCTTGGTCAACACACTGGGTACTGATTTCCGACTCCCTCAAATATCTACTGATTTTCCAGAGACAAATTATAAATGTAATTTTCCCATTAGAAGATAATTTTGAAAAGATTTTTGAAGCTAATATTACATCTTACCAAAAAGCAAACTATATTTAAAGGTTGGAAGCCTTTTTAGTAGGAATTGGAGGGTTATAATATGAATCCAACTACTCAAGTACATTGCTTCTGTACTGTGTTATTTGTACCACTGGACTCACACAAATTCGTTTCCTTCCCATGTTGATAGGATATTTTTATCAGTATCTATCAGATACAGAATTGATCTATATAGCTGGAATTTAAGAGTGACAAGTTTTAAAATTTTTATGATTCTGTGTGAAACTTCCCTCACTAATGAATGACTAAAACACCACTGTGATAGACATTCAAAAAGTTTGTTAAAAGGGAAAAAGGGGAATTTGGAGAGTAGGATAATTAAAGTGATAACTGAATGCCTGAGCTGAAGAAGCTTTAGAAAATGTCAAGTTAAAAACCTCAGGGGGTTGTTTTGTTTCATGACCTTGAGACATGGTATCACTAAATCATCTGGGATGGTCTCAAACTTGTTAACTAATGCTTTATCTTCAAATACCTGTGATTAAAATCTAGTTATGGTAGCGCCTGCTTCATTTCTAACTGTAAAGAGATTCATTAATTGAGTCTATAATTCAGTACTTAGCATCTGAGTTGATCCCATTGAGATCAGGAATATTCCCAGGGTCTTAGGCTCTAAGTGAGACTCCATACATGGGTTGTCAGTGACCATCCTGAAGGTCTTTATTTTACATTTGACTTCCTTTTTTGTAAGAGAAGTCTGGTCAGCTAACAAGGCCTTGTTCTGACTTGTTTCCGTTCTGCCTCTCACCATCTTTTTTGTCATAAGTATGTATTCCATTCACGACTAGCAAACACAGCCACTCAGGGAATTCTGCTTAAGTGTGAGAGTTGTATATCAATACGTACTTCCCAAAATAGGGCTTGGATTTTGTGAAGATCTTTACTAACTCTGTAAGCAACTTTATGTCTACAATAGTTCAATTATGAACAAAAAGAAACAGACAGAAAACTCAGAAAAATAACAACAAAAATATGAAAAGATGATAGAAGGAAGGGTAACGTTTTCTGATATTTGAAGAAAGTGTGTCACAATTTTATTTCATTGTTTCCCAGTATAATGAGTTATTATAAAAATCTATTATGTAACTGTTGAAACAAAAATACAATAATATATTGCTTTAAAAATTGTACTCAGATACATATCTATGAGTGCCAGGATTGAGTGGATGTGAAGTAGGATATGAAATAATAACTTAACATCTTCCTCTTTCAGTTCTCCTCCTCCTTCTCCTCCTCCTCCTTCTCTCCCCTTCTTTGTTTGTCTGTGGTTTTGTTTGCTCATTATTTTGTTATTTCTTTGTTTCCTCTTTTTTAAAAATCAAGAATCACCCAAATCATATTACTGATTGAAGACCTCAAGGCGAGAGTTACTTGAATATTTTAAATTTCATTTACTTCTTCTGCGATCTAATCCCAGTGTGAACAATAAAACAGCTGATAGATGAGCAGTGGATAATACGTTCCTTCCTTTAAAAATGGATGATCAAATTGTACATATGTAAATAGTAAAATGTTACTTAATCTATTCATATCAGTGTCTTTTGAAATTTTATAATATTCTATGAGGAAATTAAATGTTGGTGTTATTACTGAAGAGGATAAATAAAAAGAAAGCAATACAGGAATAATAAACTTAAAATTAAGATTCAATCTAGTAAGATATCTCAGCAGGGAAGAGTATCTGACACCAATCTTGACAACCCAAATACAATCCACAAGGTATCACAAGGTCGATGGAAAAAGAAACTCCACCAGCTTATTCTCTGACCTATACACAAAAGCCTCACACACACACACACACACACACACACACACACCATGCTAAATTAATATTTAATTCATTTCTTTTAAAAAAGAAAAGATATGCTATAATCCTAAACAAACATTTAAAATATATACGTCAATAATGCACAGGGCTATGATTAGCATTACACCTTAGCATGAAAACAGCTCTGGTCTGGAATTCATCTCTGACTGAAAATAGAAGAGAAATAAACTGTATCTTAAATTAAATAAGAAATGATCTTTATGTCTGAAGTCAGGTGGAAGTTCACTTTGACTCTTAAAGATAATCTTGAGCATTTAGGAATTACCCAGTATTGAGTGTCTAGTAAAATTAAGATCTATTTTAAAGAAATGCCAGCAAGATTTTATCCCTTTCCATGTAACACATTAGAATAACTCTTAATATTTTCAGAGAGAAGCACACACATATCTTATGTAATTTGCACCTGCCTTTTAATTTAGACATGCTGTATCTTTTCTCCCAAATTATACAGACATGCACTCCATCAATAACTCGTGTAACATTCTTTACCTTTTAAACAAGAACATTAAAGTATTAAAATATACCAAGTCAGTCTCTTGAGCGGGTAATACAATGACCATTAAGTAAAGACAATGACTCTTCTATGTTTTATAAAGTATAGGAAGAAAACAGAAAAGAAAACCCACAGTGGTTTATATATAATTGCCAATTCTAACATGTGCTGGGGTCACTTATACAAAGGAAGGAAAGACAAAAATAGACCTACCTGCCCTTTGGGCCTGGCATGTTCTTCCGTGGAAATATTTGAGCAGTTATTTTAATGAATTGACAAACATTAGCCCAGGGAGAAAAAAGGAAAACATCTGAAACTAAGGAGACAAGAAATGCCAGGAGCTGAGGCCAACTATCCGCAAGAAACAGCAAAAAGGATGCCAGGCAAAGGGACTTTGACATTTATCCAAATGTGTTCTATCACAGGCATGATTTCTTAAGTACTAATAAAGTGTATGGAAGAAACTGTAAAGCCATCCTTACATTAGAGGAGAAATAATACTTAATTGTGAGGGAGTGGTAGAGATCCAGATGAGAAACCCAACAGAGTGGTGAGACAATTTGGGGACTATCGATTTAATGAAGCTGCTATCACACTATAGTTCCAAAAAACCAGGCTCTTTAGCTTGTTCACTTGGTATACTGAGTACATCCTGCTCACATGGCAGGGCAGTGTCAGGAACAGACTTAATAATGGCAGGCTTGTGCCCAGAAATACTTATAGACATATTCAGTGTGTGCTGAAACCACCATGAAGCCCCTTACAAGATCTAGCCTTAGGAGTAGAAGAACCCTAACTGCTGGACTTCTGTGTAAGGAAACAGACAAAGGCACGGGGTGAAGAAAGGAGGTGCTTTAGTCTGTTCAGATAAGGGTAAAGATACATCTTAGATGAAGAAATCTGCAAATAATGTACTGGCTACTCACAGTCTCAGGACTGTGAAGTTCAAAGTAAAACCTCAGCAGGTTCAGTTTGGGTGCTCTTTTTGGCAGCCTTGATGAGGGCGCTAATCTCATTCCTAGAGGGTGCGCCCTTGTGGTTAGAGTGCTTCCCCAAAAGATCTACTTCACAATGCTATTTAGAGGGTAGAGAGAAAGAAAAGAGCTATAGTCTTGCAACCACCTGCTTTGTCCTTACCATTTGGGACACAAGATGTCAATATGTGCACATCCTCTGGCACAAATGTCCTGATTCGTAGCCGGTTAACACCTTTATAAAGTAGACTAGATGTACTTTTCCTTTCTGGGAAAGATTGGGAAACATCCTTTGTGTTAAGATTCTTCTTGCACTAAAAAGGAAATGGTTTCCTATCTGAAGACAAGCCTTAGTCAAAATGCAAAACGAAATAGGACACACGTAAGGAAATTGGAGAACAACGTCTCTCCAATGATATAAACACTGGGGCACACACAGGGATCCTGCATCCCCTGCTGCCTTCTCAGGACAGCTCCCACATATCCGCTATTTTGTCTGCAGAGTCTGTGACTCCTAAATCAGGAGGCATTATTTCTGCTCCCTCCGTTTTTCATGTCTTTCCTCCTCGGTTGTATCAGCATTGTAAGCTTGCCTTCCCTGTCAGTTTACATTCTCTCCCTGGCTTGAATAAATTGTCCCTGAGTTCCCTTCTTGTTTTGTATTTAGATTCTTTAATGCGGGAGACAGAGAATCAGGAAAGAGACCCCATTCCTCTATCTCCCAGCCACACTATTGCAATAGGGAATCCGTTTTCCCATATTAACTCGAGGGCACACTCACCTTCAGGTTACAGCAAATGGAAATAGCTTGGTTTCTTGCCTTCCCTGCCTTCTGGTATCTTGAAGCCAGAGGGCATGAAAAGGACTTAGAGCAGTGAAGGAATTTTCTAGCACTACAGCTCCTGTGCTTGAGGTTACAAGTCAGTCAGGATGGTCACTCTTCCTGGATGGAAAAACGGATAACACAAATATGCTTAACCTCAAATTTCTGAGGTGCACACAAATATTAATCTGTCTTCACACTATAAAATATTAAATAGTAATAGATTTCAAACTATTCGATATTTTAGATTGCACAGTATACATTTTGAAAGCTCTGGTTCTTATTTTACTCTTTGTGAGAACTCCAAATACTTATCTATGTTAAACTCTGACTATTTTAAGGTATTCTCACATCTTCTTTTTCTGAGATTCTACTTATTTTTGTTTATGTACATGGATGTTTTGCTTCCATGCATGCCTGTTTGCCACATCAGTTTGTGTCTGAGGGTCCAGAAGGGTCAGAAACCAAAGTCCAGTCTGTTGTCAACTGCTATGTGGGTGCTGAGAAACCACCCCAAGTCCCCAGAAGAGCAAGCGGTTCATTTAACCACTGAGCTATACCTACATCCCACTTTTTAAATTGTATTTAAAAAAAATAAACTAAGTTATGGAGCTGGGCTATTCTAAAGACTGGACCCTATGTCTCAGATATGAAGTTGAAAAAAAAATAGAATATTTCTTTAGAGGAATTGGGTAAGAAAGAGATACCTTTTAGGCAAACCGTGACCTATTCTCATTGTCTAAGAAATTCTCAAGAAATCATTGGTCAGAAACAATAAAAAGAATGATTGTCATTCGATGATGTTTCTACAAAATAAGATAAAATAATATTCCAGAAAAATAGGAGCATAGAAAAAAATAGAAATTAAAAATACTTTCCAGGCCAAGGAAAAGGCAAAAACAGAGACAACCATATTCTGACAAACAGAAAAGGCTTTGTCATATTTTTTGCAAAGTACTTAAGGAGACTCAAACCAATGAGAGACTCTGCCTTCAGTCTTTACAATAACCAGCTGCTAAGTTTTAATGCACAGAGCAATGAAACTGCTGCTGCTTGGGACAGGAAGCAGGCAAGGACTGTGTGTTTGTGTGTGTGTGTGTGTGTGTGTGTGTGTGTGTGTGTGTGTGTGTGTGTGTGTGTGTGTGTGTGTGTGTGTAAGACTTGTTCAGGCACCTTTGGGGTAGAAAGAGGACGTGGGCCCTGGAGCTGGAATTAACTGGCAGTTCTTTGTGAGCTCCCTAACATTGTGAAGAGACCAAATTTACTGGGAACTTTTACAAGAACAATATACTCTTAGCTGCTGAGCCATCTCTCCAACCTGTACTCTGGGTTACTAAAGTTAAACTCTGTAGCTCAGGCAAGCCTAGAACATGGAGTCTTCTGGCCTTTACTTCCCCAAGTCTGCTCTTGCAAGCCTGTAATATTCTACCTAGCACCACATTTCATGTTTTTACAAGGGGATTATTTGATAAAGGAAAGCATAAACTAAGCTAAAATGCACAGAAATCACAAATGTAGATATGTCTGTTCCTTCTCCCTCTTTATTTACCCATCTTCTATAAAAATGACATTACCTCCAACAGAGCAGTCCACATACCTTAATCATCTATTAGTTATTAAATGAATTTCTTGCCAAAACCTATAGGCCTCCTCAGTGGAACTTCTGTTACCCTAATTTGAATATGATGTTTTTTGCATTAATTTTCAGTGCATTTCTCTTCTGACCGTGGAAGCAACTTAAATTCCATTAAATATGAAAGTATTTACCTAAAATAGAGTAAATTTTGATAGAAGAGTATAGCATACACTGAGTTTCTGACTTCAAAGCAGAAATTATGAGTATCTAAAATCTTGAAAGATGCTCAATAAATATATTTAGGTAGGTAAGGTGATTTTTAAATTATTTCATGTAATTATTATTGATAGAGTAATAAAATTAACTAAATCAGTATTTACTATCTGTTCTTTGTCAGATACTCTTTGTCTTTTTCTACCCCTAGACATTTATAATACCTTTATAATTATTTTTAGAAGATAAGCCTTGCTTTCATGCAGATTTTTATTAGTGGCAAGATAAATAATATATAAAACAAAATATAGTTTCTTCAGATTGTGATCAGATATATAGAGGGGAAGATTGCAGTGTATTTCCTTGAATGAGTGTTCAGATTTGGGTGGAGGAATTATATGTGAATTATATGTTCTCTCTCTCTCCCTCTCCCTCTCCCTCTCCCTCTCCCTCTCCCTCTCCCTCTCCCTCTCCCTCTCCCTCTCCCTCTCCCTCTCCCTCTCCCTCTCTCTCTCTCTCTCTCTCTCTCTCTCTCTCTCTCTCTCTCTCTCTCTCTCTCTCTCTGTGTGTGTGTGTGTCCCCATCTGTCTCTATATATAATAAATTCTGCTTCAACGCCAAATAATCCAGGCTGGTTTGAACTTGATACTCCTGCCTTATTCTACCAAGTATTAAGATCTCCAGTGTGAGTGTTCACAGCAGGTTGGAAGCAACTGTTAACTGGCTGGCAGTTAAAGAGCTTTGCTGAAGATGTAGCTTTAAAACAGCTAGAAAGAACGAGACATGGGAGATTTTGGAGGCGAAGTTGTTCAATTTGAGTGAGTTACCAAATGAATATTTCAATATCAAAATCTCTACTGTATTTGAGAAAAACCAGGAAACACTTGAGAGTGTAAAAAAGGTGATGGTGGAAGTGATTATAGAGACAAGATAAAGGGGAAGAAAAATTCCAGAAAATCCTTTTCAATTATGATTTTTTATTTGCTTTTTTGATACAGGAATTATCTGTGTAACCTTGGCTGTCCTGGAATTTACTCTATAGACCAAGGTGACCTCGGACTTAGAGATCTGCCTGCACCATCACTGCCAGCCTCATAAAGGATTTGGCAGGCAGTTTTCAGTCTTTGGTTATTAATATGAGCAAAACCAAGACCATAAAAATGCTTTTGAGCAGGTGATTAAGTGTCACAACATGGTTAAGCAGAATTATCTCGGAAAGAAATTAATAGAACATACTATAGGCCTGGAAAAACAACCTCAGTTATAACAAAAAAACAAAAAACAAACAAACAAACAAAAAAGATTAATACAAGGGCTGGAAAGGTGGGGAAGTCAGTAACATGCCTACCACAGAATTCATTTCCAAAGGACACATGTAAAAAGTCAGGTGCTGTGATAAATTTCTAGAATTCAACAGTGGTGTGTAATGTCGAGTGGATCTTTTTAAATTGTTGGCCATCCAGTCTGGCTGAATATTTAACTTCTAAACTTGGTGAAAAATCATACCACAAAACTAAGGTATATGACCTGCAAGATGGATAACTTCAGAGGTTAAGAGTGTGTTTTCTTACAGCCAAAATTTAGTTCCCAATGTTCAAGTCTGGCTGTTCAACACCACTAGTAATCCAGATCCAAGGTATCTAATGCCCTCTTTTGGCCATCTTGGGCAAACCCACTCACATGCACTTACCTCCCCCACCCATATATATATATATATATAAATTTAAATGAATATTGAATAATTTAATGGTGAACAATTGGAAACATGCATGACATCAAAATCTGGTCTCCGTACTCACAGCTATGAACACATATATATACATGCACATATACTAGCACATTTACCAGCACACAAATGAACACATATTCCACATGTATACCTTCACACACACATACTAATACTATTACAATGGTTCTCTTCAAACAAAGTGTTGATTCATTTCATTTAAATATTCCTTTGATATTTTGATAAGAGATTTTTAGTAAATGTATTTATTTATATCCTGGCTACAGTTTCCCCTCTACTTCCCCTCCCAGTCTCTCCTCTACAATCCTCAATCCACTTCTCCATTTCTGTTTAGGAAAGGGCAGGTTTCCCATGAGGATCACCAAAGCATGGCATAGCAAGTTGTAGTTAAGACTCAGCACCACTCCATGTATTAAGGCTGGAGAACAAAACCCAGTATGAATAGTAGAGCTTCGAAAAGCAGAAAAGATTCAGAGACTGCATCTAGGAAGATTCCATTTATTTGGGTCCTCTTTTTAAAAAAAAATGCATTTTTTTTAAAAAAAATGATTTTTTTTTTTTTTTTTTTTTTACCCAAGCTAAGAACTGATTTACTTTATGGCCTAGAAAGCCTAAGAAAATTGTACCTGTCTAAGAAATATTAAAGTATATATCTGTGAAAATACATGAATTTTAAAAAGGATTTTAGTTCATAAATTAAAATGTGTAAATAATACAAGTTTCATCAATTATCAAAAGTTTGAAAAACACAATCCATAATATGTGCAAAAGCATAGTGACATAATCGATAGTACTCAAAATTAAATATAGATTTACTGATATCATATAACACTAGTGGGTAGATATCAAGAGCTTTTTATTAGATATAAAAAGTTTTAAATATATAGTATGCATATTTATAATTCCTTTAAGTGAGGTTATAAATCATAGTGTCAGAAAGCACATCATGAAAGTTAAAACCACAGTGACATGAAGGCATTCAGTGTGTTCTCGGGGATAAAATTAGATGGAGAATAAATAAAAAAAAATTGTACAAGGAGAAAATTTGGGGTAATCTATGTAACCTACACCATAAATATTGTGATAGTGATATTGCCAAATGATTTTGCATACACAAATTAAATGTGAAACTAATGAACTCTGTCATTACACATCTCTGTGTTACATATTAAAATGTTAGTAGCAGGATGCAGTAGACCATCATATAGGTTGGTATAATATCAATCTGTATTCTAAATTTTAGTATTAAAAAAATATATAATAAAGAGAAAAAGATAATGGGACTTGGAACAGATCCTGGACTGACTTAAAGTAAAATGAGTGACAGGAAGGATGAAGCTATCAAAAGCACATTCAGAGATGCAAAAATCCATCATAGAGTATACACCATCAACTTTTGCATATTTTTGTTTGTAAATATTAAAACTGGATAACGGCCTTACAGAGGTTCAAATATATAAAAATTTAAAAACTATTGAAAATTACAATTTAAAAGAACATTGATAATCAAGAAAAGAAGAATATTGTCTCTTTGTTTTCAAACACTTCTTCTTGGTGGATAAATGTAGAGCAGTAGTCTAGTTTCACTTGCCTCTGTCAGCAAATGTATGAGCAAAGTAAGTGTACTGAGAAAGAATGTCTTCCAAGGAGGTCACGCCTCTTTCTAGCGATGCTAGATGTAGCTCCATGGGAAAAGTGAGCTGCTTACTTCTTTGAATATGGAAGGAGGCCCAGTACTGCTCCAGTCCACATAAGGTGATGCTAATGCAGTATGTGAATTTCAGCAATGGTCCACATGCAGCTCACAATTTTGCCTGATGTATTCCCTTAAAACACTGACTTTGGAGCTTGAATCTCCATGTGATGCATTCAATTACCTTGAAGTTGTTGTGCTGGAACAAACAAAAAAATTAACATAGACATAAAAAGAGATTCCTAAGGAGTTTTGGCTACTTCACATTTCATCCAAAGCTTTTAAGCCCAAGCACTGACATGCGAATCAATGAAGTTTCCTATGCTCCCAGAACACAAGCTACCCTAGCTGATAGACTGAAAGAAAATCAAATTGTGCCGAGGTAGAATATCTAATACCAGATCTAAAGGCTGAATACATATTTTACATCATTAATTTTTAGGACTTTATTTGTATGGTTAAATATTCAGAGTGTTTCTCTGAAAATGTAAAAGAAATAATAACTTCTCAAATGGGTATGTGGATATATCTGACTAGATTTCATCAGGCAGTCGATATTTGACTAAGTATCATTAAACAATAAATACAATCTAAACTGCTGCTAGGAAAAACATCTGGACTCTATAGATTTTTGAAGCACTAACCCAAAATATGTTTGTCTTATATAGTCATGGTGGATCTCCAGATGTCTAAGTCATATTGCTCACTATCTGCTGAAAGCTCAGGGTCATCTAAAGGGGAAGGTCAAACCAAAACCAACAAGGTTTCTTACATTAGCTCAATATATTTGTTTGTTTGTTTTAATATTTGAAATTTTTTCATAGTCATAGAGTGCTGTGGAATGTTTATATACAGGTGTATTGTGCAGTGTTTAAATCAGAGACAGTCTTCTTTTTAAACTCATCATTTCTTGTATACATTCCACCTATGTTTGCTTAATATATTCAAGATAATGGTATTGAGATTGACATTTCATAGTTTCAGACTTTGTAACCACAATATAGCTAAAAGTAATAAAAATAAAATCAGAATTCAAGTGACTGTATTGATTTATTTTCATTCTGGAAAGAAATAAAATTATTTGAAAAAAAGGATGTGTTTTTCCTTTAGATGTAATGAGAGCGCTGAAGCCATAATTGATGAACAACTATTTTAAGATCTATGACATCAACATTCAAAAGGCCAAAAAGAACCAGATGAAATAAAGAGGGTCAGGAAATAGGTGTATAAGTGACAAACATAAGCCATTTCAACAAAAATGCACTAATAGGAATAGAAATGAATATAGTAATTTTCACAGTAATGGAAATTAAAGTCAATTAAGATGGTGTGTTTTCTTTGTAGGGCTATACGTGCCCATAACTTGTTGATTGACCAAAAGAAAATTTTAGACACTTAGCCCAGAGACTTGCATAAAATTAAAGAAACACAGCATAACTTGTAAAAATATGTAATCAAATTTGCTTTAATATGCACAAATATTCACAAGAGGATAAGAACATAGGGTAATACATGTTTAAAAATTGCTTTGGATATGTTGAAGATGTATCTTACATTAAATTATAACCAATGACTTAGAAATCTGTATCTCCACATTTACTACATATATCTCAAATTACTAACTATATATACATTATATATATATATAACTATATCAACTATATATTTTTGAATATAAATTAAAAACGAGGCATGGTGGCTTGTAATATTAGCACTGAGGAAGTTGAGACAGGAAGAGTGCATCAATTTTGAGGCCAGTCTAGATTACAAAGTACAATCTTGTGGTTGCTTGAAGAATGACCCCAATGCTCATCTATTTGAATAATTTGTCATAGAGTTGAACTAGTTTAGCAGGATTAGTATACCAGCCTTGTTAGGTGAAGTTGTGTCACTAGAGAAGTAGGTTCTGAGGTTTCAAATGCTTCAAATGCCTAAGCCTGGCACAGTCACAGTCTCTCTTTCTCTCTCTCTCTCTCTCTCTCTCTCTCTCTCTCTCTCTCTCTCTCTCTCTCTCTCTCTCTCTCTCACACTTACAGATCAGCTACTTACTCCACATCATATTTGTTTATATGCTTCTATGTTCTTTGCCATGATGATAATGATCTAAGCATCTGAACCTGTAAGCAAGATCCAGTTAAATGCTTTCTTTTATAGGATTTGCTTGTTCATGGTGTCTCTTCACAGCAATAGAACAGTGACTAAGACAGAAGCTGATACCCAAAGTAGGATATTGCTCTGGCAGGCCTGACTATGCTGCTTGTTGGCAGAATGTGAACTTAGGAAGTTGGGACTGAAAAGCATTTGAACACATAAAGTAGAGCTTAATGGGCCATCCTGGCGGGAGTAGGAACTCATTGGATGATGGAAATGTAAGCAGCAAGGGCCCAGAACAGGAAGTGTCAAAGAGAAAAACATTTCAAAATGAAAACCAGCCTTTCTTTTTTTTTTTTTTACAAATATATAGAATAATTCAAATCATGTGTTGCTTGTCTTTCTTTGACTTTCTGGTAGAATTCTGCAGTGAGTCCATCTGCTCCTGGGTTATCTCTTCATTTGTTTTTTGTTTTGGGGATATTTTTAATTGCTAGTTCAATCTCATTGTTGGTTACGAGACTTTTAAAAATTATTTAGTTCAATGTGTTTTAATTTTGCCATTTTGCATGCGTCTAGAAATGTGTCTTTCTTTTTGGCTTTCCAAGTTAGTGGAATATATTTTAAAATATGTCTTTATGCTTTTTGAAAGTCACTGGTATTTGTGGTGATGTGTCCCTCTTCTCTAATTTTATTAACTTGAGAGTTAGCTCTTCCTTTGGTTAATTTGGCTACAGGCTTGTCGATTTTGTTTATCTTTTTAAAGAACTGGCTTTTCATTGATTCTTCGTATTATCCTTTCATTTCTATTTTATTAATTTCAGCCCTGATTTTGAATATGTTTTCCAGTATACAGTTTTGGAGTTTGAAAGCTTTCTTGCTTCTGGCTATCCTTCAAAGGACTAAAAGCTACTATAGCAGAGAGGAAACGAATGGATTGGTTTAACACTAGATCTTGCCTGTGCAACACTAACTAGCCAAACAAGATGTGTCCACTGGTGTCATAACAGCAAGTCTGTTTATGGGTGTAACCAAAGGCTTTGTTGAAGGGATTTGAGAACTGCTTCACAGACAGGTGCCATAAACATGAGCAACATTCATGGCTAGTGAAGTCATAATACCTTGGGAAGGTTCTATTAATTTTGTTTATCTAACTACTCTTTAAATTGTTTATTACATTAATGTTCACAAATGTGTGCTTCTTCCAACATTAGTCAAATGGGGAGGAAGGATTGTAGGAGCCAGGGTATCAAGAACACTGCAAGAAAAAACACAGAACCAATTAAGCTGGGCTCACAGGGGCTCACAGGTTCTCACAAGGACTGAACCAACAACCAGAGAGTCTGTACAGAACTGACTTAGGACCTCTGCTTTCATGTTAGATGTTAGAATTATGTAATTTAGTTTTCTTGTGGGACTTTTAACAGTGGGAGCAGGGTCTGTCCCCTGACTCTGTTGTGTGGGGGGGGCAGGGGCGGGGTTTGTTTTGGTTTTATTTTTTTGTATGCTTTCCTCCTATTGGATTGTTTGTTTTGTCCAACCTTAATAGAAGAAGGGTTGCCTAGGATCACTGCAACTTAATATAACCATGGCTGGTTGATGTCCATGGAAAACTAGCCATTTCCTGAAGAGAAACAGAGGATGAGGAATGGGTGGGGAGGGGTTAGAGGGGACTGAGAAAGGAGAAAGGTCAATCAGAATGCATAAACAAAAAATAAGTTAACAAACAAACAAAAACAAAGAAAAAGACAGGAAAATATCCATTAAATTGTAACTATAACTGTTTTCATGAATGTAGTTAGTATTGTAATGTTACACTTGTAGGGAAAATGAAAACTCAAATTTAGAATTTTGTTTTTAATAATTTTATTAATTCATTACTTAAAAAACATCTGGAGATTTTGCATATTTATTCAACACAGAGTAAGGCTATTGGATTGTAGTTTTATAGGTCTTAGCAAAGATTCCTTCTTATCTGCTAAGTGATAAAATAATAATAAAACAATAAACATAAAAACGATAAGATAAACCACAAACAAGCAATCAAAAGTTGTTCATTTTAGAGAGAATTGTGAAGCATTTATTACATGAAGCTGCTTCTATTGCTAGAAATGTGGAAAAATTACATCATATTTTGGTTAGATGCCACAGGGTGAAAATTGGCACAGAAATAGTGCAAAACTATGTCCTTTAAAACAAACATATCACCCTGATGTAGCTGATTGTTACTACCTTATAACTTTGGATTGACAGCAGTTGGGCAGGAAAAAAACAAGAAATTCTATAGACATCCCATCATGACACAGCCAGAGTGGCAGATTATAGAATTATGGATTGTAAATAGCCATGCTGTTGCCATTATTTATCATCCTTGGTTAAATAAAAATTTTACACACACACACATACACATACACACACACACACACACACACACACACACACACACACACACACACACTACCCTGAGGACTAGTTTTCTATTTAAATATATTTACCTTTGTCCTGAAAGTGACGGCTGTAATGGATTTAAGATGCTACATTGTAAATAATTGTCCTGCCTGTGAGTTTAATAAAAAGCATTGATTGACCAAAGGCAGACAGGAAGTGTGGGCGGGGCTACCAGACTAAGAAAACTCTGGGAATAGAAAGAACAGAGCAGAGATGCCAGAGAGAAGCCAGAGGACGCAGAGGACAATATGCTGCTCTGTGAAAAGGTAGCAAGCCGTATGGTTGAACAGGATAAAGTCATGGGTTAAAGGGTAAAGAGTTAGCAAGTTATATGCCTGGGCCTTAGGCCGATCAGCCTAAAACTATTGTGTCTCTGTGGGTCTAAACCTTGAGGCCAGGAACCTCTTACTACACACTGCTTTTACATCTTTTTTTAAATTTGTGTCTTTGTGATCTATGTAGAGCTCATTTTAGTTTTGGTTTTATAGCTGGGAAGCAAAGCCTGAACTTTCCTACCACTATCTCAATGATCTAGTTCAGGAGTGAGCTTATAAACCATTTATGTGAATGAGAATGAATTTCAAAAAATTTTTAGTATGATCTCTAGGAAGTAAGATGTTTTCTCTTTTTGTCTTCCTTTTTACTTTTCTTCCCTCATTCATTCCTTTCTTTGTAAATATAATTTTTCTTGAATGATATGTGTTTGTGTGTATGTGTGTGTGAATCAACTTCTGATCCTTAACCAGTAAGTTTTAATTTTCTTCTTAAAATCAGAGCAAAATAAAAGGCAATAGCACACACAGTCATTGGAATCCATCACCATCTCTTATGCAAAATGGCTTCCTTTCTGAAGCAGATGAGGGGTAGAGTAAGGAGCAGAGGCCAGGGCCATCTCAACCTGATGGGTCTTTTTTGGAAAATGGTATCACTCCTGGGATGCATCTGTTAGAAATCTTCCATTTCATTTCAAGAACTGGCTCATGTAATCACATATGCCCCAACACATTCTAGAAACATGAATGTTGTATAAGTGGTCATATTGCAGTCTTAAATCAAACAGTGCTCTTTTTGAACAGATAACGAGAAAATAGATATTATGGAGTTAGCTAGTTTTTGTTTTTGTTTTTTGGTGGGTTTTGTTTTTTTCTGTTTTGGGCCAGGTTTCTGGAGAGAAGTATTAAAGCCTAGAACATGGGAAATGAACAAGAACCGAAGAAAAATGGACCAAATATCTTCTAACTCCAAGAAAAGTTTCTGTGGCCATGTTTGACATTCTGCCTCCTGGGAACTGAGTATTTGGAAAGTTTAAAATTTGGATCAGAGGGCTACAGCTAATCACTTAGTACAGATCCCCCCTCTCTAGCTTCCTCCCTCCTCTTCCCCTCCCCCCAGCCCCAGTGTGTGTGCATGCACTTGTGTGTGTCAACTTGAAACTGAACAGGCCCACACCTAAAGCTACTGTGAAACTTCTGATAATATCACAGTTATTTGGTGCCTTAGAAAGACGTTCCTGAAAAAATAATGTTAGAATTTAATATATATCATTTATATTTCCATATTTATTTTATATATGAAAAAAACCTAGTCAAAAAACACTTCAAATAAAATGTGAAAGTTGGCTTGGCACTTGACATATTTTTTAGAACAGTCTGGAAACAAGTCAAAAAAGACAGGAAAAATAGGTGATACCTGTCTGTACAGCTAGTGTATCAACAAAGTGAAGTAAACTATCAGCAAGAAAAAGCAAGATAAAATACTTTCATGTGACAACTCAAGCAAAATAAAGACAATGGAAATGTAAAAAAATTAAAAATGTCAGAATTAAGAACATACAAAGATAAAAAAATAACATCATAAACATAAAGATTACAGAGAAATTTGACAAAGTAAAACATACATTTCTAAAATACCTAAAAGAAAAATTAAGGAAATTAAGCAAAGCAAAAACCTAGAAAAAAAGTGGATAGATGACCCTTCAAAGGGGATTATAACTACCCATGATTGAAAAAAAAAATCCCATCTGAATTATCACCTTGTCCTGTAAAGTTAAACAAGGCAAAAAGGTTGGGATAAATGAGAGTAGAAATGTGCAGCATAGATATTTTCATTGTGGTTGTCATTTAGTAAAACATGTGTGAGCCAAATATCATATGTATATTTTAAAAGATAGTAATTCTGAATTCTCTATGGGAAAAAAATCACTTGATTAGAGTATACAAAAACAAAGCTTTCTTTTAAAAATAAAATAGCCAGAAAATTGCATCTGCAGCTAATGGGGTAATTTAATAATTTTTATATTAAGCCAAAGTATTCGTTAGCTAAGAAAGAAGCAAAGGAATAATTTAAACTCTGGAAGGAAAATTGAATGAACCAACTTAAAGGTTAGACTCAGTCAAAGTGATGAGTCAAATACTGGCAAATCTTTTAAGTTCTAGAATCTTTGTAAATTTCAATTAGAAGCTATTAATATTCCAATTAATATTAGAGGTTGTAAAACTAAGACATTGTTATACATCTTGATGATGTGAAAGTTATGAAAAAGACACCAAAGCAATAGTTTCCCAGGTTGGAAAATTGTATCTAAACTGTATATATTTATTTGCACATGCTTATGTGTGTGATGTGTGACTTCAGTAGTAATGTGATTATTTGGAAGTTTTTGTTGGCATCCTTTTGTTTTTTTTTCCTCCATCTTCCCTTTTTTCTATATCAATGCTCCTCCCTCATTAAGGCCCCCCATTTTCCTCTTCTGCTTTCAAGTCACTGGTATCCAGATCTTCCCCTCACTGTTTTTCATCCCCATCCATTGGTTCCTTTTTATGTCCTTTGTTCAGATGTTACCTCCAGTAGTATACTCATATCTGAAGATTTGGAGCTAGGAGCTGCAGACAAGAGAAGATGTGATATCTGCCTTTCTAGATATTTTCAAGCTCACTCATACTGACCTTTTCTACTTCCATGCATTCATATTGAACATTTCCTTATTCTTTTTTCCTAAATATTATTTTATATATATCATATTTCCATAATCTATTCATCCATTAAAGGATATTTGGGTTATGTCATTTTCTAGCTACTGTGAATAGAGCAGCAATGAATATAACTGAACAAATATTTGTGTGATAATCAAAGAGTCAGTCTTGAAATCATATACATATAAATAATATTACACAAACTAAGCAAGTCCATGAATTCGTGCAAGAGCAAGAGGGTAGGTACATGGGAAGAGCTGGAGAGAAAAAGGGATGATTAAAACTAGATCATTTCTATATGTAAAGAAGAGGATGGGGTGAATATCAGACTGTGGAGTTCTTGGAAATCTGACAAGAAAATGCAATGCAAGGGTTTTGAACACAATACTTGAGAACAGAGGTGGGTACCTATCTTCTGTGTGAAATACAGGTCTTGTTTCATATTTGCTTGGTAACCATGGACAGAATGCCTCCCTGTGGCTACTCCCTCTAATGACATAAAACTGCCAAGAATGTCAGGGTAAATGAGTGTGTACTGGTAAAGTATTGAAAACGCTGCTTATTCTTTATACACAGTAAGAACCAGGAAAAGGATTTTGTATTGTTTTGCTTTTTAAGATAGAGAATTCTGTCTTTGTACTGACATATCAATTTCATATATGCTGATTCTTAAACATGGACTAAAACTCCTATTTCCCTTAAACTTTGGAAGCCAAGAAATGTGAAATAATCAATTTTCCTCAGTAATAAGAATCATTCCTTCACAATTTAAAATAAAAGGCAACTTTACTATTCTTTTGCAAATAGCATAAACATAAAAGGCCATTGCTTTGTTTCTAAATTTTTCTAGTTTATAAGTCTTCATTGCAATTGTTTGAAATATTTACATACATTCTTTAGTGGCAGCTCACATTCTCCAGAAATTGCTTTCTTTTGAGAATCCTAGTTTTTAAATTTGTTGATCACTATAAACAATGTTGTATATAATCTTTTAGTCTTATAGTAAAATATAAATGATTATATTTATAACAAAATATCCTTTCAATCAGAGAAACTATTCACTTACTATACAGCATTTTACAAGCACGAGTTAGAAAAGATAAACCAAAAACATAAGTAACTATTATATTAATTAATTATTGGTTTTGTTTTATTCATCTTCATAAGGACGTATCATAAAGATGAACTTAGACAAATGTATAAGTCTATCAAAACAAGAATCTAAGAAGGTTGGGTTTCTATATTATATATGTGATACAATATATACATATATGTGCTTCAGGGGAATATATATTATTTACCATATCATTCTCTCTGAAGCTTAGATTTTATTTCTACATTGAAAAATGGCTTCTCTTAGACGTATGTTTAGTTGCTAAAACAACAAGGAAAAAGATGGGAATAATAATTAGACATGATTTCTGTTTTCTCTCTACCATTTATATTTTGTATTTAAGCAAAGTCTTCATCCTTTTCTTTCTCAGTAGTCACATATGTGCAGGGGAAAAGTGCCCCTGGCAATTTGATTGAAACTCTATTGTGATTGGCATGGCACTTTCCCAGAACTAGGAATTACAGAATACATTTCTAACAGAGAACACTCTTTTGTTACTCTGATAAACACAAATAAAAGCAAAACAAAACAAAGCAAAACCTTTCATCTAATACAATGTACAGAAAAGCAAAGAACACAGGAAGTTCACACATTTTAGTTTTATATATTTCCTTTCAACTTATTTTTAAACACACAGAAACTAAGACCATTCAAGAATTCATGTCGGTTTTTGTTCTCCAATGGGATAATTCACATGAAGTTGGCAAGACAAATATTTACAAGGGCTGAATTTCTTAATATTTCTCCCAAATTATCTTTGGGTAGAACAGTAATTTATAAAAGAAATCTTGGAAGAGAGACATGGAAATCAAAACTGTAATCTTTAAAACAGTAACATATACTGACTAGGAATATGTATTAATCAATTACATGACATACAGGTGGAGCCAGATGGAAAATAGCAGGGAAAAAAATTCATAGATGCATTCACACCGACTTCAAAACTGTAGGGAGGAAAAAGAGACTGTGACCTTGTGAAAAAGAGGGAAGGGAATGGCAGGTGCAGATGTTGGAAATGATAACAACTGTTTGGAATTGAGAATTAGCAGTTTTCCATAATAGCATTCCTGTTAGCTACAGGGCAGGAACAGCCACACACATGGAGAGCAGGCAGATGACATGGTAAGTCCCTGGAGTGGAATGTGTGTATAAAAGTTCCTCGGCTAGTAAAAATTGATTCTGAAAAATGACTTAACACATAAAATATGTTCATCTGAGCAACCCTAATGTTGAATGAAGCCATAAGCCAAGTTACTAATAACAGAAAAAAAAATGACTAATGAGGATTATATATTGGTGGTGCTTTTCTATCTGTAGTGTTCATGTGATTGTCAATTCAACTGATTGTAATTCTGGATTATAGACAGAAACCAATCATTTTTAAAGCTATGAAGTGTATGACTGCAATAGTGTGTTGTGGTATATTATTTTAAGGTATGTTACTTTTTTTTCCTACTGCTTTTGTTAACAGTGAAAAGATGTGTTACATTTGTTTGAATAAATAAAATTAACCTGTGAGCAGAAAGCTGAGTCAGGGAGGAACCATGTGTAGCCAGGGCTCCTAAATAGAGCCAGAGCAGGACTACTCGTTATTTTGGGGTCGGTAGAGAACGAGCAAGGAGAGAAGGTTAGTTACTTGCTATTCAGTCTCTCTGAGTGAGCAGAATTTCACCTCAACCACTGAACACTGAATTCTTTTTAGTGGTCACTATAGTGCCTTCGGGATCAGAATTCCTATTGGCTGTGACCAGAGCTGTTGAACTCTGTTCAACTCTGTTGGTAGCTGCAGGGTTGCAGTTGGTGATTAGGACAGCTGTTGCATAAGGGGCAGCCACTATACTTAATAAAGAACAACAGTCTATTATTTATTCATATTGCTAAGTGATACTTTGTTATCATGTTTTCATACTTGAGCTCATCATTTCTTTCATTTAAGTTGATGCAATAGCATACACAGAGTTTTGGGTTATTATAAGTGAGAAATACTTTTATATGATGGAAGGGAAGTCAAAACATTCAACATCTGCTTCTGAGACTTTCTCCATGTGTTAAAGGGTCTATTTTGGTACTTTGCCTGACCTATATATTCCAGAAGATCTGAAATTCAGTGGGTCTTGTATGAAGAAAAGTGAGAAAAATTGAATACAATTTGTACTGGGTTTTGAAAATGTGTAATTCTTTGTCCACTCAGGAGTGATATTTTAAACATTTCTGCCTAATATATAACAGATTTGTCATGTACATTATAGAGATTGATTCAAAGACTTGACTATATTTTGGAGTGGTTAATAGCAGGTACTTTGGAGCTTAGCTAGACTGTGGTGAGAATTTTGATTCTAAAAGTCATTAGATATAAACTCATGTGAAAGTTACAGAACTTCTAAACTCTCCTGTGCCCTCTTCAGTACAAAAGTACTAATAATCCATATGATTCCATAGCTGTAATAGAATTGTTGAACACGCTAATTTTGTTGGACAAAAAGAAAATTTGTAGGCCAAAAATTATTCCTAATTATATAAACCTCTAAAAGACTATGAGTTTATATAATTTATTTCTTTCATTATTTCTCAATTATTTACTTATGGTTTATGTTTTAGACAGAGGTGAGGAAAAGATTTCTGCCTTATTCAGAGTGTTGATCTGCTAACTCTAACTATATTTAAATACTATATGCAAGTTTCTATTTTTTTTTTATAGAATTGGAATCATCATGCTTAGATTAAATAAAGCATGTAAGAGAGTTTGGGCAACTCTAAAATAATATAAAATGTGAAGCATGATTAAACGAAATAGCAAATGATATTTGTATCATAATCACTTCTTCAAAAACTACCCAATGAATACTAACCACATTCAAGGCTCTGGCTAGATCCTCAAGAATGAAATAGGATGTACATTGAAAGCAGTCAGCTGTTTTTGCATTTGCAGTGGTCTTAGTATTCATTTTAAGACCAATCATGGTATAACTAATGGTCTTTTAAGTAGTATCCAAATCCACTCATCTATATTTCCATTAAAAAATCAAAACAATAAACAAAAAACCCATACATCTAGAGAGTTCACCAGGCAATATTTTGTATGTATCTGTCAGAGTTTCTTTTCTTTGTTTATTTAAAAGGGGTTTTTTGTTGCTTTTTGTTTGTTTGTTTGTTTTACCAACTACCTTTTCCCCTCCCTTTCCTCTTCTCAATCACCCCCTCCCCAAGATTTTCCCCACCACAACCCCCATCCACTCCTAAGAGAGGGTAAGAACTCTGGGGAGGAATCAATACAGTTTAGCATATCAAGATGAGGTGGATTAAGCTCCCCACCCCCCACCCCAATATCATTGCTGAGCAGGGCATCCCTCCACAGGAAAGGGGCTCCAAAAAGTCAGTTCCTGCACTAGGGCTAAATCCTTGTCTCATGGCCAGAAGCTCCATAAACTGTCATCTACATTCAGAGGGCCTAGTTCGGTTCCATGCAGGTTCCCTAGATGTCAGTTCAAAGTCAGTGAATGAGTTTGAGGCGAGCCTAGTGCTACCAAGTGTCAGAGTTTCTTTATGGAACCAACACTTAAATTGGCATATTGAACAATGTATATTGTCCTTATTTAATATTCCAAAACAGAAGATCTAAGAAGGGTACCTAGCCAGACTGCTTAATTTAGTAGCCTGATCTTCTGCACTGGTTGCCTAGGTTTGGATTCTTCCAGCCTTCAGACTTACATAGCTGACTATCTCATCTCATTTACTCTACCTAGTTTGGTACTTGCAAAATGATTTTTGACACAGCTCAATTTCTGTAACATTGTGATACATTTTCTTATAACAAATCTTTCTACAAACAGACATATAATCAATTTTCAACCCTTCCCTGTTATATCCTTACCCTACTACCACAGGGCCAGATCCCTTCATATAACAGAATTGAAGAAAGTAATGTTAGTTCAGTAATAACATGCTTTCCTGAAACACATAAGACTATAGGCTCCATCCCATAAAACTTAAAAAAAATATATAAAAAAAATATATATTTAAAGTATTACTAATTCAAAAATATTTTTCCTAAGCAGGTATAAAGCTTCAAAAAGTAAATAAAATAACGATGTATTTAATGTTAGAGCATATTTGTCCACATATATTTTTTTCCTTTCAACAAATGCCTTGAGGTGCTGCTCTCTTCTCAGCAGTCCTGGTATCTTATAATTTGTCCTTCCATCTATTCCTGTAGAGAAAATGACGATCTTTCATTTTTAACTTCAAAAAACATATTCCTAACATAGCTATCCCCAGGTAAAAATTACACGAGATCTGTTAACCTATTACTGGTGAGAGAAATTCTGATGAAAAAAAGCCATTCGCTTCTTAGGCGGATCCTTTTGTTATTGTGTCCATATTCATAGTTCAAAAGATGCCAAATGCAAGTTTACAGCAGTGGCAGACATAAAGATTCTTTGCCAATAGCAAAATAGTTCAAGTGAGTTGTAAAATCTGCATGGCCAAATTGAATTCTGAGAAGACTGACTTAGTCCTGGAGGCAATGATTAATTTTGTTGGGAAGAAAAATGCCACCAACTTAGTCTATCAAACATTTTTTGTAATTTCATTGAAATGCTTAAAATGTTGTAAGTTATAGAGTTTGATTCAGTGTGAATTCTCAAATAAGATAATGCTACTAGAAAATAAAGCATGTCCTGACTGTGAACTGCATCTGGAAGATGCATTAGGAATTTTAGTTGTATCCAAGCAAATGTTGTCTAGACTTAACCACCAAGCAAAATTTTCAAAGCGTTCTCCCTGGAGGCTAATGTCTACAGGAATGCATTCAATGCACATCTTTTCTTAAATAATATATGATGTTTTTGAATATTAGCTGAGCCTAAAGTTTTGAACCACTGTCAAAAACAGAAGATCTAATTATGTAAAACTAATATTGTACAAAAGAAAGAAGGGAGAAAAAGTAAGAAGATCATATACTTTATTTATGCTTTTTTTTAAAACCTCTTAACCATTATTTTTTTGTCTGTGTATTGATTACACACAGAAAAACACATTGGCTTGATAATGCTGTCTTTACTAAATGGAGGGGAGAGCTTTGGAAATGTAGTATCAATATGACCTCTTCAGAAGTCCTGAAATCTCAGGAATTCATGTTGTTTTCTTTTAGCATATAGAACTTTATTGAAATAGAAAGCAGTGCTTGAAGTTTTTTTCTGAGAATGTTAATATCAAATAATTATTTATATAAGTGAGTTTCTTCTTGACTAAAGGAATGAGAATTCTGTCTACAAAACCACTGCCAGTTTATGTATATTAATGTCATGAGTTCATGAGCATATTTATAAAGACTAACACAAGCTTGACTGTAAATACAAAATCCCTACATGATTATAATTATGACATTAGTCCACTTTAAATACTCAGATGGAAGCTTTTAGAGGCTTATATAGATTAAATTTCATTCATGTATTGAACTGAGTCTTATATTAAGCTTAGACTCTATTTAACAATTGTGTTTGGGAACATGGAATAAGATCAAGAAATAGCAGATCTTTTTCTCATCTCTAATTGTACTACAAACTAAATATTATGTGTAGGAACATACAACATATCTACAAAAATCTATAGTAATGCTAGGAAGATGGCTTATCAGGTAAAGATGATGGTTCTCTTGTTGACAATCTGAATTTGTGCTGAGAAACTAATAGGGTGAAAGAAAAGACCCAGTTCCTGCAAGTTGCCCTATGTCCACAACATGAACACAATAACACGCATACAGCACACACACACACACACACACACACACACACACACAATTATATTTTAAAAAATAAAATCATTAAAATATGTATTTATATCATAGTAAAAATTACAATAACGTAGTTACAAAAAGAGCAAGAATTTTACTAGATTCTACCCTAGGTCATCCAGGCAACGTAGTGCATGGGCTCCACTCTGAAGGGGAGGAGGCACTCAGGGGGAGGTGGGTGAGGGTGTAAATGTCTATTTATATTTTATTGTTGTGAAAATAGAATAATCCTATAACTCTCTCCCCCTTGACCCCTTCCTGAGGTCCCTGAAACTAGCCAAGGTTGAGATGGCTTTTTCTCAGAAAAGCTTTGTTCCCCCATTGCCTGGCTGGGACTGCATTCCTAGCAACCTGGAATTCCTCATTCCTGATCTAGCAACCTGGGTAGAGCCACCCAGGAAAGCCCTACCTGAGAACTGTTAATTGTTTGCTGAGGCAGGAATTTTCTGAAGCTTGCACAATGTGTCCTGCTCCAGGAAATGAATGTCTTCAGGTGGTTTCACAGGAAATAGCTTGCCTGCCTGAATTCCTAAACTCTGTCCTAAGCTGACCTTTGGCCCTGCCCTGTTAGCACACTGAGCCCCCCCATACCCCCTCCCCTACCGAGAGTAGGGTATAAGAATTCTGCCCTGAAAATATTCGGGGCTCTGTGCTTCTATACAGTGCCTGGAGTCCACACATGTGTGTACCGGTATTCATATTCATATTCATTAAACTCTCTTTTTATTTAATGTTAACAGTGGTCATTAGCCGTTGTCTTGGAGTGTCTTGGGGTGCCCTAGGGGTGCCCACCTATTACAATTGTGTTTGAAGTCCTGATAGCATTGTTAATTTATCTCTAAATACTATTACCTTCTATTAGGCATTAATTAATTTTTTAATTATGCTTTTTAATTTTTCAATATTTATGTATTATCTTATGTTTGCTAATATATTCCTTAAATTTGACTCATTTGAATGACACTGTTTTTAAAAGTTGTGCTTTCAAAATTTGGTAACTTTCATTGCCATAAACATAAATATAGCAAAAAATATAATTCTTTTTGTTTGAGACTTTTTTGCAGGATCTTGATTTTCTGTCCCGCGCCCACTTCTCGCCAGCAAGAAAAGACGCGGCACACACGTAGGATCCTTCTGCAGTATAGCTTTAATGGGTCTTGAGGGAGAGCATTTAGCTTACGGAAAATGGAGGGGAAGGCAGAGAGAGGAGGGAGAGAGAGAGAGAGAGAGAGAGGCAGAGAGGCCGGCAGAGAGAAGCAGAGGGGTGGGGGCCGCGGCGCAGGAACCCGCGGCGACAGGCCCCAGCGGGGGAAAAAGAAAGCGAGAGAGAGCACGAGGTAGGAAGCGCCCGATTTTATACCGACCAAAGGTCCCTGCTTTAGACGTATCATCTTCCTATAGGTTGCAGTCCAGTATCCCACATGACGCCACGGAAGAGGCTGAGAAACCAGTCTCGCAAGAGCACGCATGCGTTCTCTACTGACTCAGGCGGGTTGGCCAGCACCAGATAATGGCGCCACCTTGAGGAGTTGGAGCCAGCGGCCCTCAACAATTTTCCCTCCATCTCTCTCAGCTCCTCCCCACCTCCACTCTTCCTCAGCTCTACCTCCCTCTGCTTTTCTTTCACACACAAAAAAGCAAACAAAAAGACAATATATACATTAAAACAAGATACAATAAGACAAGGGAAATGCCGTCATGTCAAGGTTGGACAAGGCAACCAATTAGAAGAAGACTCCCAAGAGTAGGCAAAAAATAGTCACAGATATACTCAAGAGTGCCACAGAAAACCTTTGGAGGCCCCATGCTTGTGCTTCAGTCTCTGTGAGCCCGAATGAGCTCTGATTCCATTAGCAATGATCTGTGTTCTTCATCCTATCTAAGTTCTGCAATCTTCTCTCGTTCTCTTCTCTAGAGTCTCTGATCTCCAAGGGGAGAGACTTAATAGAGACCTCAGATTTAGACTCTTTATGTTTGTCTGTGGACCTCTACATATGCTCCTATCTGCTGCCACAGGAGGCCTCTTTGATGACAGCTAGATAAGGCGCTGAACTGTGAATATAGCAGTATATCATTAAGAATCATTTTATTGACTTTTTTTTTAATCCAGTTGTGTTTGGTTCTACCCTAAGTCATTCAGGCAATGTAGCACATGGGCTCCCCTCTGAAGGGGAGGAGACACTCAAGGGAGGAGGTGGATGAGGGTGTAAATTAAACCAGACACTGGTTGCCCATTCTCACAAGTTCTGCACCTTCACTTCCCAGCATATCTGGCAAACAGGACAGATTGCAGGTCAGCTGTTTTATGGCTGAGTTGGTGTCCATATTTTTTATTCCTTAGCCTGCATTCTTCCAAAGCAACAATGAGTTAAATTGATGTTAACGGTATTTACTTATTTATTGGGATCTTCTGACATAAAAGGTCCTATCATCTGTGAAGAGGAAAGAAGTTCTCTCTCTCTCTCTCTCTCTCTCTCTCTCTCTCTCTCTCTCTCTCTCTCTCTCTCTCTCTCTCTCTCTCTCTCTCTCTCTCTCTATCTGTGTTTTTCTTGCCTAGAATCTCTAAATAAATTTTCTAGCACAGTAGTGCATATATTGCCCTTGGTCTTCCTAGTCTATCATGACCATCGAGTGTTTTCTGTTGATTGTAATGGTACTTGTGGGTTTCCAGTGGTCCTGTTTTTAAAAGTATGCACTACCATACCCTATATGGAATAGATTTTTAATTAATTTATTATTGGCATGTTTATATGCATATAATTTTATCCTGGTCATATTTATCATTTTTATCCTTCTACCTTTGCTTACCCTCTTCCTACAAACTGGGGTCTTCCTACCACTGGCTCCCAAGTCCCTTTTTACATCCATTTTTTTTGGGGGGGTTGTTTTGTGACCCACTTGGTTTAATTGGGTCCATTTGTATGAATATAGGCATAAAGCTGTATACCAAAACATGAATAACTCAGCAATGGCTCCAACTGTATCGGACGGGTGCCCCAAGACCACAGTCAACGACCACTTTTAACTTTAAAGAAAAAGAGAGTTTAATGATATACTATGGAAGCCAAGAGCTCTGAATATTTTTAGGGCAGGAGTTTTATACCGCACTCTGGGTAGGGGAGGGGATACATCTGGGCGGCTCTAGCGAGATAAGGAAGTTACAACAGGGCAGGGCCAAAGGTCAGTTTAGGACGGAGTTTAGGAATGCAGCAGCCTGTGGTTAGGCAGGGGGCATATTTCCTATGAAACAATAGCAAGTCTTGGGCAAGCAGGAGACCACCTGAGGAAATTCATTTCCTGGAGCAATGGTCACAATGGGCACGTTGTGCAAGCTTCAGAAAGTACCTGCTTCAGTAAACAGCATATGGGTTAATTATAGGTCAGGGGTGGAGGATTCTAAGAGGTCAAATCTCAGGCTAGGCAAGGAAAACTCTATCTTCACACAACAATAAAGACAGTGACTATCTCTCTACCAAGAGCGCTGAACTGCCATTTACTCCCTTAGGCAGGAAATAGTTCTGTAATCCCCTCCTCCATTTGACTGGATGTTAATGGAATCAGATTGTATGCGCTTTCTACAGGCAAACATAGCCATGTGAGCTCATGTATGCTTTGGCTATATCATTCAGAAAACAATGTTTCTCAGCCCTCTTCATCATCACAAGGTTCTTAAGCTTATTCCACATCTTCTTCTGCAATGTTCCTCGAGACTTGGAAAAAGTGAAGTTATGTCACCTTTATGTCACTGAACACTCAACAATCACTTATTATGACTACTGTGACCATCTAAAAGTCTCTTTGTAAAATACTGTTTACTACAAAGAGAACACTATTTGATCAAAGCAAAGACAACACTGGTTTAGTTTGTGGGTATGCACGTAAATATTTAGGGGGCTGTTGATTTAGCAAAACAAAAGTAATAGTTTCAATTCTATTATCTACAGTCTCTCAGCAATGGCCTTCAATTACCTAATTAACATAACACCATACATTAACCCCCTTCCACATAGCTAGAATAACAAGATTAACCCAGTCAAAACTGGGGAATCACTTCAGAATTATCTCCTCTAGACATTTGCATAGGAATGTCCAGCACAGTGAACTCTATCCAGCAAGGACTCTTCACGTTTGCTCAATACATTATCTCTGTATTCTGCAGCAAATGTATGTGTTCTCAGTAATAGGATATTTGCCAAACTAAGGGCAATGGCCATAACCTGGAACTATTTTAGAGACTTCCGGGAACTTTTTGACTAATAGCTACTGGGAAAGTGTATGTACCTTGAGCTAGGGTTTAAAAAAAACTATGCCATCTGAGATAATCATTGACTCTCCATGCATATCTCTCTTCACATATCTCTCTTCAAAGCCATTTTTAAAATTACGGATTTTAAATAACTTATTTTATTTTCAGTGCATTTACTCATTTAAATTTCAATCATCTCATTCCTGATAATATAATGTGGATCACCTTTTATACACTCTTTCTTAGCTCTGTCTTTGAACAGTAATGCAAAGTGTACTTGTACTTAATATAATTACTCAGAAAAAAATTATGCCAAAATTACTATGCTTGTTTCTCTATTTTTAATTATTTTTCATTTTTGGTAAATAGACAATTTATAAAAGTCTATCTTCATCTTTTTATCATTTTACTTAGAGTTTCCAGTTATAATCTCTTAATATCTATAATGGTGAGTAATATTATCATCTTAATTTAAAATTCAGAAGAAAGAAAATTCTTCCTTTTTATCTTGTGAATTAATATAAAATGGCAATTTTGTAAATCAAACACCACTTCCATGTAGGGTAGGCTGATACTGTTTCTATTGTCTTATTCTGTCTCTGTCACCTTTCTACTCCCTGCTGTGAACTGTAACCCCTGGCTACATACCCTTCCAGGAAAGAACTGGACAGATTTCCACAAACACTTTAAATCAATGGTTCCTGGCCTTTGTTTGGAAGGTTCCTGCGTGTAAGGAGACCCCAATAGTCGAGCTGTCTTTTAAAAAGGAGAAGGTTTATGATTACACACGCATGCGGGCTCAGGGCCCTGTGGAAGCCAAGAGTGCAGAATATTTTTAGGGTAGAAGTTTTATACAGCACTGTGGGTAGGGGAGGGGGTAGATCTGGGCTCCTCATGAGATAGGGAAGTTACAGAAAGGCAGGGCCAAAGGTCAGTTTAGGATGGAGTTTAGGAATGCAGCAGCCTGTGGTCAGGCAGGAGGCATATTACCTGTGAAACAATAGCAAGTCTTGGGCAAGCAGGAGACCACCTGAGGACATTAATTTCCTGGAACAATGGTCACAATGGGCACATTGTGCAAGCTTCAGAATGTTCCTGCTTTGGTAAACAGCACTTGGGTTAATTATAGGTCAGGGGTGGAGGATTCTAAGAGGTCAAATCTCAGGTTAGGCAAGGAAAATTCTATCTTTACATGCTCAGTGGCCAACATTTTAGTTTACAGTTCTGCCTTAGTTTCTACTGATTTTGAGCAATCCACTGATAAATTAAAAGTGAAAAATTAGAGCTTTGGGGAGGGGGGTTGGAGTATTCATACAGTCATTTTCTTGGTGGTGGTGATGGTGGTACTGGTAATTGGTTTGGTTTTGTTTGTTTGTTTGTTTGTTTGTTTTGTGAGACAATGTAGACTGTATGGGATTCTACAGGGCCTGGCAACCAGCCTAACTTCTGCCAGTGCAAATTGGTGACAACTAGTATCTTAAAACATTTGCTCACTAAACAACTTGGGGTCTGAGCAAGGGAGTCTAGGTGAGGGCAGAGTCTGGATATGATAGTCTTAGACCAGCAAGAGGCCACCACCCACAGCTGTAGATACCAGCAAATCAAAGCCCTTTCCTTGGCTAGAGGGAGGGCCAGGAAAAATGTATTTAAGGTCTTGCTTCCATAATAAAATTGAACTTGCTTATTTCATCCTGTTCCTAGAGACTGTGATGATCTCTGAGCAATCTTTGACTTCTCCACAAGAAGCAATCTCAATTCCAAACCAAGCCACATACCAACAAGGCAGGGTTCTCTTTGTAGTCCTGGCTGCCCTGGAACTTCTTTTTTAGACCAAGATGGTCTCAAACACATAGATCCATCTATCTCTGCCTCCAGAGTGCTAGGATTAAAGGTGTGTAGCCCAAAGACACACAGTACTTCCTATGAGTACACCTTTTTACAAAAAAATGACGTATCTTTTCTTTTTTTTTGGGGGGGGGGGTTCATTAATACTCTACTTGGTCCAAATTACTAAAACCATCTCAAGTATCAGCTAGTTACATACAATTCTTTACCAGAATCACTTAGTTGGGGCTCTTTTCAGACAGTGAATATTATTATTGGGAATGAAAAATTACCAAATGTACACCCTTTCCCGTGAGACTAGAGACTAGACCCTCTTCTGACTCCCCCATAAATTCCTGGTGTATTGATAATTGGTGTACAAATATGTGCCAGACTGAGAGGAGCCAGCTGCACCCTAAGATAAGTACCTAGACAGAGAATTACGCCCTTGTGACTTACCCACCATTTCCTTTTGGGTTGTGAACTGCTGTACAAACATGCTGTGTTAAGACAAATGGAACCACAATGCCCCAAGATAAGAGCCCAGGGCAGAGGGCAGTCCGTTCCAGGAAATACCACAAAGACCAAAGGCATCTGGACCTGTCTGATGGCCGAACTCTAACTGACCTCGCTCCCCTGCCCTGAGAAAAGAATCAAATAAAAAGCCTAAAAACTTGCTGTTCAGGGTCTTCGGCTCCTCTTCTGGCCATTGACCCATGCACGCATGAATGTCTTCAGGTGGTTTCACAGGAAATAGCTTGCCTGCCTGCATTCCTAAACTCTGTCCTAAGAGGACCTTTGGCCCCGCCTTGTTAGCGCACCAAGTCCGCCCTGTTAGCGCACCGAGCCTGCCCATAACCTCCTCCCCTATCTAAAATAGGGTATAAGAATCCTGCCCCGAGAATATTCAGGACCCCAGGCTTTTGCCTGTGCCTGGGGTCCACATACGTGTGTGTACCGGTATTCATATTCATTAAACTCTCTTTTTTCTTTAATGTTAACAGTGGTCATTAGTCGTGGTCCTGGGGTGTCTTGGGGTGTCTTGGGGTGCCCTAGGGGCTCCCGCCTATTACATTATCAAGTCACATAAAGACAAATCCTGAAAATAGCACCTTCTGTCAGACTACCAGTCAGGTAGAATAGTGGTAATTATTTGGAGGTAAAGCTTTGTAGCACTCTCTATATATTTTCTTCTTCTATCAGCTACTAAGTTGCTGGTTCTTTTATGGGTCTCTTGGCTGCAAGAGTATCATTCTTCAAAACTGTTGAAGGGCTGGAGGCAGGAATGGGATTGGGGCTTAAGTCACACAAAGCTCACCCTTCTTGCTAAAATTGTGTTGTTATACTATCTTTTTATTTAGATAACTTAAAGCATATACTAATGTCAGAGTCTGAGAAGGGGTGGAGGTTTTATTAGAGTTTGTATATCTTTTAGAAAAATTCAGATATTCAGAGGTCTTTATTCCATCATTGTGAGCCATTCTGCCTTTATAGCTTCTGAAAAAAATTAAATCTCTTGGTTCAAAAATATATAAGGTCAGACATGGTGGTACACACCTGTAATCCCAGAACTATACTAAATAAAATAATATCATCACAAGTATGAGTCAGGAGTACAGCAAAAAAAATCAATTTGAAGCCATCCTGGGATAAGGAGCAAGGCATATAAATTTATCAGTCAAAACTTTTCTAAATGCAATATGGAGAATTTTAGGTGATAGTGAAGGATGGTATTATAGTTTGCAGTTTACTGACTAAAAAGCTTGTGTTTTAGGAAATATTAACATATTTCTTGACAGATTTAGAACTCATAATTGAAGGCATGTGTGACCATAGAGAAAAGTCAGTGTTTTATGCATAAATTTTATACCGAAAAGCAGAAATACTTAGTGCTGTGTTCTAAAATGGCCAGTGATGAAATGCATTCCTGACTACAACTTACTTTGAATGAGTACAAAATAAGAGGGATTAAAAATATAGACAGAGAAATGAATAGGTATTTTTTAATTGAACAAAGCAAATAACATAAATATTTTATATATTTTATGTAGAACTTTCTCAATAAGACTTAGTTTTACATAATTTTGCCATAAACTTGTTTTGATAAAAAAGCAAAATTTAAAACACTGATCATTTAAAAACATACTTCTAAGAAGGCCACTATCTTTGTGAAAATAGAAAAATCCTGTAACTCTCTCCCCCTCGACCCCTTCCTGAGGTCCCTGAAACTAGCCAAGGTTGAGATGGCTGTTTCTCGGAAAAGCCTTGTTCACAGGATTGATGGCTGCTTGGGATGCACCAGGCAGCCTGAGCCTGATACTTCCTGAATTCCTGAGACCCACCTGGTGAGCAGCTTGACCTTCCAAGATAAGGCCCTGGGACCACATTCCTGATATAGCAAGTTGGGTGGGGCCACCCAGGAAAGCCCTACCTTGAGAACTGTTAACTGAAGCAGGCAAGAACTTTCTGAAGCTTGCACAATGTGTCCTGCTCCAGGAAATGAATGTCTTCAGGTGGTCCTATTGTTTCACAGGAAATAGCTTGGCTGCCTGCATTCCTAATCTCTGTCCTAAGCTGACCATTGGCCCTGCCCTGTTATTGTGCCGAGCCCGCCCATACCCCCTCCCCTACCCAGAGTAGGGTATAAGAATTCTGCCCCGAAAATATTCGAGGCTCTAGGCTTCTATACAGTGCCTAGAGCCCACACTTGTGTGTACCAGTATTCATTAAACTCTCTTTTTCTTTAAAGTTAACAGTGGTTATTAGCCGTGGTCTTGGGGTGTCTTGGGGTGCTCTAGGGGTGCCCGCCTATTACATCGTAATGAATAAGGTTTTTTTTTTTTTTTTCATAGTTAAAACCATGTTAGCATCATTGGAAGAAAATTAAAGAAACAAAAGTCAATTGCCAAAAGGGTGTAGTTAAAATCCTTCCAAAATTGAGAGTGTTAAAACATATAATGCCATATCTCTTCTAAACTCTTAGAAATTAATATCATTTTCAGATCCATAGATGCTCCATTTTAGAAGCTTTTCTGTGATAGAATAAGAACATGTAACGCTACTTTTCATTTCTCAGTACCATTTTTGTAAAAATAAGTAAAGTAGCAGAGGAACCAGATATGAAACTTTTATAATAACAGTGAACACAATGGTTTATTTCAAAGTGAACTAAAGCTAAAATTTCTTCATGGAATCCCGGGAGGTGAACATTGAACACAATAAAATCTAAACACAATCAAATTGGTCTATACAGGGAGTGTCTTTTATTCTTCAGAAACTTAATTAGGCCATAGATTAAAGTCTAGCTTGAATAGAATGCTGTGTCATCTAGACTGGTTTATTTGTCAGTCGTTGGCTGAATCAAATGACTGGATTGTTATTTAACGTGATTGCATGCTACAAAGCTAGGCTATACACAGTCAAAGAAGTATCAGCCACTGCTACCACACAGTAGAATCTATTACATAATTGGCAACATACTGTAGTACCTTTGGAGTTGAGGGGAAGAGATTGAATAGGTGGCTTGTCATGCTGTTTAACAACACAGAAATCAGGACCGTAGGCTGTAGCAACCTGACATCACAGGTCATCCAGGCTGTGTGGATCTCTGTCCCTGAGAGAGCAAATGGAACTCAGATACACGGGTTGAGTGCTATTGAATCACCTTAGGAGATGTCTGGACTGTGTTTATCTTTCTCTCTTTTGTAGATAAATAGGAACTGTTAGCACTATAAATGTACTGAGTCTCTGTCTATAACAGGGGAAAGAAAAGAGCTCTGTGATAACCAGAACAGACATTTTAATTCCTAGCATCTAGTATACCAGCATATGGTGGAAATTAGGCAACATTTGTAGACTAAATAAAACATGAATGAATGTTTTAGATCACATGGCTGCTCAATTTCTAATATCTTTGCTAACATTTGACTTTCCAATATTTCAAAAGCTTTACACATGCAGTAGAAACTAGAATTCAGTTTCTAAATTTTTATCTTTCCCAGACTGGTAACAGAAAATATTGCTCTGTAGTAATTCTAATTATGAGCAGTGAGTCACAGTTCCCAGTCAACCATAAGATTGTGAGGGTAATTCACTAGTACTTTATAATCAACAATGCTTCGAAGCAGTGGTGTTGCTATGTTAGGTCACTCAATACATTGTAATATAAACATTTCCAACTAATTTGGACTTAAGTTTAAATAATTGATGTCAAGGATGATCTAATTATGGTATCTGCAACTTTCTAGTTTAGATCATATTCTGGTTCTAGGTCCCAAGAAGCATATACTATATCAGAAAAGATAAAATTCTTAAGCAAATCTAAGCCCACAAGTCAGAAAATCATAAGATTTATATGTGAAATGTATTTAAACTGGCTTAGAAAGTATAAATGGAAAACCACACTGCTTTAGGTGCATCTTATAGAGTGCTAGTTACCAATAAGAAATAATATTTGGACATGGGAAAGTGTATTATAAATAATAGTTATAGAGGAAAAAGAGCAAATGATAATTTTTAATTTTTATTCAAGTTTATACAAGTAATCTTTAAAGTCCATCTGAAGGAGGCATTATATGTTTATATTATATAAATATGATATGCTATATAATAGCTATCACAATCTTGATACAGATTATTTAATTATTTATTAAATTTCTCCTGTGTTTTACTCTAATATCCACTTGCAACTAAAACAAATTTCCACAAAATTAGTACTTTGAAATACCTGATATTTATTACTTTACACATTCAGATGTACATGTCCAAATTGAGTTTCATGGGAAGAAATGCAACATGTTACTGTAGGCGGAGTTTACCCACAAGGACACCAATATCAGATAGATATTTATTAAAATATAAACCAACACTCACGGTACAGGTAACAGATTACAGTAGCACCTGAACAGGAACCAGAGTCTGCAGACGGACGGACGATGGGATCCTCCCTCCAGCAGCCAGGAACCAGGAAGAGAGTGTCTCGTCTTTCCGCAGCCCCTTTTCAATGGGCCTTTCCCCTGCCCCCTTCAGGTCGGGGGGCCCGGTGCTCTGTATAAATGTCCCTTGACCTTATCAGCTGACACCTGAATCCCACAACATCTCCCCCCTTTTTCTAACTAAGAAGGTTCTAAACTAAGACTATGTACAGTAGGAATTATTATGAGGTAGTATCTAGGAGAGGTCAAAGTACAATTGCTAATCAAAGCCTAACTTATATAAGGTACATCTAGTAGTTCTAGAATAAAACTGGGAAAGTGAGAATCTAACACCCGAGTGTTCTTATCTAAGGGATACTAGGGTGAAAACCTTAAACATCTATTCTTCAACCTCTTCAAGACCTGAGAAGGAAGGTGAATTTGTCTGAAAGACAGAAGTACATGGAAGCAGCTACTTCCAAAATTTGGGAGAGGACAGCAACACAGCTACCTGGACAATCACCTCTGGATTTGTGTACCGTTAGAGCATCTATCGGATTGGCTATAGGCCTATGGCATCTGACAGATCTTTTCACAAGCAGAACAATTTTGAAGGGACTGTCTTATCCTGTCTAGGCAGGTTTCGTCAGTCTCCATCTATCAACTTGTTCATCCAGCTTGACATCATGTGTGTACTGTCAGCAATCAAGGTAAGGACAGTTCCTTACTCAGCCGGCCATTTTTTGCCAAAAGGACCAACTCCAAAGGAGTATCTTCGATGCTCAACACCATCTCGAGAAGGGAGCAGTGACACCAGGAGTCGTCGTGTCTCTCGTGGCCGAATTTTAAATGTTAAATGCCATATTCTCTGGGTCTATGAAACGGTTGAAGATTCTTGTCCATCTATGATATTCTAACCTGTATCTGACATGACTGGGATATGATACCTTAAATAGTGTTGACTGCAGATCTTATCGTCTTAAGGAATAAACCCTGTACTAAAAATTAGAATACCTATATAAGGGGTGTACAATCTCTGAACAATGACCCTTAGTAGAACTATCGAACATTAGCCAGGGGTATTTTACCAGGTAAAGTGTCCACAGCATTTTAGACATGTAAATACATATATATCATCCAAACAGAGGTATATAAAACATCTTGTGCATATATCATAACTAGTGCAATCATACATTATATCTAGTATAGTTAAATGAAGGTAGTAATTGCATAGTATACATGACAATGATGTGCAAATATTTTAAACAAAGGTAGAAGCATACATAAAATATAGCAATTTCAGATTCAGCTTTACATAATAGTTACAGATTCAGATTTATATCGAAGTACAAGTTGCTTTGGTTACATAAAACAATCTCAGATTAAACTTTGTACCAATGTACAAATTATCACAATTAAACATATAAAATGATTTTGCATTAGTATCAATATACAGATATCTATGACAGTGCAAATTGTCTTTAGCTTAGCCCATACATTCAGCTAAAATGAAGTATAGGTAGGTAGAACAGTCTACCTTTATCTATCCTATCTATTCCCACTCTCTTCTTCAAAAAAAGATCTCTGATGGTATATTATAGTTTTGTCTTTTACCCAGTTTTATCCACAACCTTTGGAGCATAAAACTTATTGGGAAAGGGGGCGTAGTCGTTTATAAGGTTGCTTCCTGCTAACTTAAGGGCGATGGCATCTCTTTGGGATCCTGTAAAAGCTAAAACAATGGCTAGTTCTTAATGGACTGACCACATACATCTATAACCATTTTTAGGATAGTGGTTAACTCCATCTGGAAACTTAATTAGCAGTGTGATCTGAAGGATAATCATAAGGAGCTATCTTGCAGCTGTTTTTGAATAATCTATTTCTTGAAAGCAATTATTGATTGGTGCGCACCAGGTTCTTGATTTTTCTATTTTTGTCTCTGCTGTCTGTCTATCTGTCTCTTATTCTCTCTCTCTCATACTCTTTCTTTTATTTTTGTTTTACTAGCAGGAGTTGTTCCGGTGGAGGCCCCATCTCGGTTCCAGATTCTTTGTAGATAGCTGATAGGAGGAAATGTTATTTACAGTGGAAAACTTAAGCATTGTCGATATTCAAAAGATATTTATATCTTTCATGACTTTAGGAGACTGGAAGCAGACAGAATGAGATGTTTGAGAGGTACAGAAACAGGGAGGAACAAGGTTTAAGATGAAGTCACAGTAATATTGGTCCCTAAATATTTTGCCTTCTGTCTCACACCAGGTGGCTTTTATGATGTGAGACAGAATTTTTCATATTCCTTTACCAATATGCTTGGGTTTAGAGATGGAGAAAGCTACAAGTTCCCAATCCAAATCCAGCCTTATTAATAGTCAAATCAGGACCATTTTTTTTTGAGGTGTAGATGCAAGATGTAAAGCAGTAAAAATTGAGAAATTACCCAGTAGTGCATGTGTGTATCAGTTGGTCTCATAGTCCATCTTGTACATTCCTTAATCATCAGTCTGTCTTCTATTGCAGGTGAGTAATTATTCAATGTTTAGTCAATGCCGTAAAAATAGTTGTATCCATTTTCCTGTAAAGACAAAACTGAGAGACCCTGCCCCAGGTTTGTTAAGTGTGTTTTCCTTACCACGCATCCGTTTGTCATGTCAAGGATGAGCAGTTACTTTTCTTGTTCAGGAAGAGACTCCTTTTCGAAGCGGGCTTTTATTAGTTTTGTTGGTACCCATATCTTTTCTGTCCCTGTTGAAACAAGAGCAAAACCCCTACCCCATCGAAGCACATACCCTGGCTTCCATTCGGAAGTCAACACATCTTTGAAGTAAATGGGTTGATTTAACTCAGAAGATTTCTCTACTACCCAATGTCTCTCAGCAGCTGAAGTTCCCTTTTCATCAGCATTAAGAAAATTTAAAGTCAATAAGGCACTATGCAACCTCTCTCTGGGTTTTTTCATGTCTTTCTTTTGTTTATAAAGCATCTCTTTTAATGTGCAGTGAGATCTCTCCACGACTGCCTGTCCTGTAGGATTGTGTGGTATCCCTGTAATATGCTTTATATCATAGTATGCAAAAATTATCTTCATTTTTCGGGAGACGTAAGCTGGAGCATTGTCAGTCTTAATCTGAGTGGGAATTCCCATTATGGCCATGGCTTCTAAAAGGTGAGTTAGTACAGCATCAGCATTTTCAGAACTCAGAGCAGTCACCCATTGCATTCCAGAATAGGTATCAATAGTATGATGTACATATTTCATCTTTCCGAATTCTGGAAAGTGAAACACATCCATTTGCCATATCTCATTTCCGTGTGTACCCTTAGGATTAGTTCCTGCAGGTAAAGATGGTTGGTTATAGAAAGAGCAAGTGTCACATTTTTTTATTATTTTTTTTGCTTTGATCCAAGTGATGGGAAAACTCTTCTTCAGCCCTTTGCTGTTAACATGATGTTTTTCATGAAATTCTGTGGCCTTTAGCACGCTTCCTATTAGCAACCGATCTATTTCCTCATTACCCTGCGCTAGAGGGCCTGGGAGGCCCGTGTGTGCCCTGATATGTGTTATGTACATAGGATGTATCCTACCTCTGATGATATCTTGTAGTTGTATGAATAGTAAGGTCAAGTCTGTATCATCGTGATTGAAGTCAGCAGTTTCAATATGTGAAACAACTCTTTCTGCGTATTGAGAGTCAGTAATTAAGTTAAGAGGCTCTGTGAAATCCAACAACACCATAATAATCGCATATAGTTCTGACTTTTGAACAGAGTTATAAGGGCTCTGAGCCACTTTAGTTAGGTTTTCAGACTTGTAGCCAGCCTTCCCTAAATTGTTTGCATCTGTATAAAATATAGGGGCTCCAGAAATTGGTTCATCCTGTACTACACGAGGAAAGATCCAATTAGTTTCCTTTATAAATTGAATTCTCTTGTTTTGGGGATATTTATTATTAATTTCTCCTAAAAAGTCACTGCAAGCCTTTTGCCAAGGTTCACTGTCTGCCCATAATCGTTCAATTTCTTCATTAGTCAGAGGCACAACAATTTCTGCAGTGTCCTTTCCAGTCAATTGACGGAGTCTCAATTTACCTTTAAAAATCAGATCAGCAATTTTTTTGATATATGTCTTCATCTTTTTGCTTGGCCTATGTGGCAGAAATATCCATTCTAATATGATGCTTTCTCTTTGCATTAAGATTCCTGTTGGAGATTGTCTTGAGGGTAAAATAACAAGTATGCATTCCAGGTCTGGATCCACACGATCCACATGTGTTTCTTGAAGTTTTCTTTCTACCAACTCTAATTCTTTCTCGGCCTCATCAGATAGTTTTCTTGGACTATTTAAACCCTTGTCACCTTCTAAAGTCTTGAATAAATTAACTAGTTCATAGTTTTTTATACCAATCATGGGCCGTATATGAGCAATATCTCCTAGTAGCTTTTGAAAATCATTAAGAGTCTTCAATTTATCTCTATTTAATTTTACCTTTTGTGGTCTAATTTTTTTGTAAACCTATCTTATATCCTAAATAATTGATAGAATCTCCCCTCTGTACTTTTTCTGGAGCAATTTGCAGTCCCCAATTAGGCAATACTTTCTGTAGTTCTTCAAACAATGTTTCTAATGTCTGTGGGTTTGGGTCTGCCAACAAAATATCATCCATATAATGGTAAATGATAGATTGTGGGAAGCGCTTGCGCAGTATTTCTAGTGGTTGTTGTACAAAATATTGGCATAAGGTGGGACTATTTAACATTCCTTGGGGCAGGACTCTCCATTGGTACCTCTTAGCTGGCCCTGAATTATTAAGAGTAGGCACTGTAAAAGCAAATTTCTCTTTGTCTTGTTCCTGTAAAGGTATGGTAAAAAAACAATCTTTCAAGTCAATAACTGTAATAGGCCATCCTTTAGGTAGCAGAGAAGGCAGGGGAATACCAGATTGTAAGGAGCCCATAGGTTGAATCACCTTATTAATTGCTCTTAAATCTGTCACCATCCTCCATTTTCCAGATTTCTTCTTGACAACAAAAACAGGAGAATTCCACGGACTGGTTGATTCTTCAATATGCTGAGCCTGTAACTGCTCCTGTACCAACTGTTCCAAAGCCTGAAGTTTTTCTTTTGTCAAAGGCCATTGTTGAACCCAAATAGGCTTTTCCGTTAACCATTTCAAAGGCAGTGCTGTGAGTGTCTTATTAAGAGGGCAATTCTTTTGTACAACTTGAATGGCTGGTGAATTTTTGTCATTTTTGGAAACATAGTTGAGCCTCCAGCTGACATCATAACCAGGAGGGATTTTAATCTGGGTATTCCATTGCATTAGGAGGTCGCAACCCCACAGGTTCACTGCTATATCAGCCATATATGGCTTCAACCGTCCTTTCTGACCTTCTGGTCCTATGCATTCAAGCCACCTCACACTCTGTTTCACCTGAGATATTGTTCCAATACCCAGAAATTGGATATCTACTGTCTGTAAAGGCCATCTCGGATGCCAGGACCGTGGGGCTATGATCGAAACATCAGCCCCCGTGTCGACTAAACCCTGGATATAAATATTGTCTATCCGTACCCCCAATTTTGGTCTTTGTTCATTTATCGAAGTCTGCCAAAATATTCGTTTCATAATTTTCTTTGGAGTTTCTGAATCTTCTTTTGAATTTATGTTATCATCTGATATTGTATGTTTTTCAAGATCAGGTATTGGGTGTTCTATTCGTCTTGAGAATGCTGGTCTTCTACTACGACCGGATATGATCTCACCATCCTCGAATTTGGAGTCTGATTTTGGGGGGCTTCCCGGGGGAAGCCCCGAAAGGTGTTTCCCGATGGAAGAGGGTTGCCTTCTTTATCTCTGGTAGATCTACATTCATTGGTCCAATGCCGTCCCTTGCCACATCTTCTGCATAATCCAGAAGGCAATGGCCTTCTGTTCGAATTAATCCTAGATCGGGCATCGTTTCCAAGAGTACTTTGTGTACAGTTTCATCTTATATGGCCTTGTCTACCACAGTTGAAACAAGTGATTCCTTGGTTCCTCTTCCTTACCTTATCAATGGCTTGGTCTACCCAATTGTCTTCATTACTATGGAGAGGTTCAGCATTGATTGTATATTGAATCCATTCTTCTAGAGGTGCGGCTCTGAATTTTAAAGGCAGAAGCATTCTTCTACATTCCGGATTAGCATGATCAAAGGCCAAAGAAAGTATTATTTGCTTTCTAGCTTCTGGATCTTATATTGCTCTATTTACAGCCGTGGTAAGCCTGTGTAGAAAGTCAGTATAAGGCTCTTTTAAACCTTGTTTGACCTTAGCATAATGCTCAACTTTTTGACCTGGGTCTAAAATCTTTTCCCATGCATTAAGTGCAGCCGTACAGCATAGCAATAAAGTATGTTCGTCATAAGTAGTTTGAGTCTTCACGTCAGAAAACATTCCTTCACCAAGGATTTGGTCCTGAGAAGCAAAGAAACCCCTAATTCTTCCTTGGTGTTCTAAGGTCCTGGCTTCCTCTCTAAACCAGCTTCTCCACTGTAAGTTTTGACTTTGGTCCAAGACAGCAGCCGTTAGCTGCATCCAATCGAAGGGGAGGATTCGGTTTTTTGCAGACCATGAATTCAGGAGCTGCTTTACATAAGTAGAGTGAATACCATACATGGATATTGCCTCTTTAAAATCTTTGATGTCTTTCATATGTAGTGGCTCATAACTATACTCTACATATTCTGAGGAACCCCCTGGTGCCATCTTTGTGTGAATAGTAGCTGGGAACAATAGTGGTGGTGAAGGGGGTATCCCCGTGATGTTTACAACTTTATGTAAAGTATTTCCAGTACCATAACACCCCACTGGGGGTTGACCTGAACTGTTCTGAGCATAAGATGTATCATTGCCCTTTTGTGGTGTTGCAATATGGTCCCCACATTCTTTCATTTTGGATATAATGGGTTCCCATTCTTGGATTTTGGACATTGCAGGTACAAATTCTTGTATTTCGGATACCATCTGTCTCAAAGTTTGACTTTCTTGATGAAGTAATCCTTCTAAAGACCTCGCCGAGTCAGCAATTTTGAGATCTACATCATTAACATAATTGATGATTTTCTCGTCCACTTTATTAATGTGGTCAACAAGTTTCTTGTTCTCATCAGTTACGTAGAGTTTATATTGTTCTCGTATAGTGCTGTCATAATGAGAAAGCTTGTTGTAATCAATTTGTAGAGTATCTATCGTTTTTGACATAGCAGAGTTTGAGAGCTGTAATTTACATACGTTGGACAACAGCTGCCGATTTAAGTTCTGCATCTGCTTAACGTCATCTGACAGTGTAGCGTTTGATAATTCTATAATACCAAGTTTGGACTGTAATTGAAGGTTTGAATTCGTGACCTCAGTCATCACCTGTCTATTGTGGAACACAACATACAGAAACAGACCAAAAAATAGTAAAACTGGGGTATTGAATACCTCAAAATACTCATTTAAAAACTTGTCAACCATCGTGGAAAAATATATATCGAATTCCTCAAAAGAATAGTTGTCAGCCATTACCTCAATCCAGGTGCAATGATGCGGTGTGGTCAGAAGATGTCACAATAACATTTAGTGCCCTGGTATATGGCTGATGCGGAGACACTCAGCACGCTATTCAGAGATCCTAGGTGTTAAAGGGTCTCAGCGGGCAGAATAGAATTTTTGGGAAAAGCAAAGTCTCACAAGTCAAGACAGCCGCTTGAATCTGCAGTTTTTGGGTAGGCAGCGGGGCCCCTGCTGCGCGGCTCGCGCGGCTGATTAAGGGGCGGAGTTACCGACCGCGCTTGGCAGAATCAAATAGCGTACAGCTAGGCAGCGGGCTGCAGCCGCGCGGCTGGTAGAGCAGAGGAGGAAGCCGTAGGAAACGTGGGGGGGTGAGAATGCGGGTCGCGCGAGTGCGTTCTAAGCCCGACCCGCGGGTCCGCCGGCCCCACGTTGGGCGCCAGATGTGGGCGGAGTTTACCCAACAGGACACCAATATCAGATAGATATTTATTAAGATATAAACCAACACTCACGGTACAGGTAACAGATTACAGTAGCACCTGAATAGGAACCGGAGTCTGCAGACGGACGGACGATGGGATCCTCCCTCCAGCAGCCAGGAACCAGGAAGAGAGTGTCTCGTCTTTCCGCAGCCCCTTTTCAATGGGCCTTTCCCCCGCCCCCTTCAGGTCGGGGGGCCCGGTGCTCTGTATAAATGTCCCTTGACCTTATCAGCTGACACCTGAATCCCACAACATGTTACAGAACAGTTTTGTTCTGAAGGCTCCAGGGCAGTCAGTGTCTATCTTCTTCTTTCTAAGGGTTATTAGCACCTCCTGGATTGTAACCGCACCTCTACTCTCACAAGGTCACAATGTTCTGATCTTCCTGTCTCCTAAAGACCTTTTTCTGCCTACCTCTGCATCTTCCCCTTGATAATGACAAAAGTCTCGCCTAGATGTTTCAGTTTTTAAATGCTTAATCATACACGCAAATTGCTTTGGGATGTCTTTCTATATGCTGTGATGCTTTATTACCATTGGTTAATACGAAAGCTGCTTTGGCCTATAGGGTCAGGCAGGAAATCTAAGAAGAGATACAAGGAAAAGAGAACAGAGTTGAGCAGATGCCAGTCAGCTTCTTGAGGAGTAAGATGTGTTAGAACACAGATAAAGACATGAGAAACATGTGGCAGAACATAGATGAATAGAAATGGGTTGATTTAAGTTGTAAGAGCTTGTTAGTAATAATCCTGAGCAATAGACCAAACAGTTTATAAGTAATATTAAGCTTCCAGGTCGATTATTTGAGAAGCTGATTCTAGGTATTTGGGAACCAGCAGGTGGGAGAGGAATGTCTGTTTATTGCAAATTCCTTACCTTACATGTTTAAAATGTATAGATACAGAGCAGAGTGACTTGAATGCATTTTAGATCAGGAATGAAGGGACTGATGAGACTATTGCATGCATTCTTAAACCAGTGAACTGACCCTAAGCACTGGCCCTGGAAACTAATGATCTAATTTTGTGGATTATATATTTTCTCTTTCTTAGAAATAATGTGAGTGGCACCATTGTATGTGTAACACTTTTGCTGTGTCACAATGCTTTAAATATTCTTTCATGTGGGAAAAATAGTGCGTTTTTTTGTCCATTCTTTTTCATAAATCATGATATCGTATTATGTGAGAATTTATCAGTTTGTATTGTACATTAACTAGGTGATGTTTATTCGAGTTTATAAAGGTTTTTAGCAATTGTGAATGAAACTGTTGTTAATATTATTTTACATAACAATTTTTAACTAAGTTTTTATTTCTTTTAACTAAAAGCATGACTGTTGAATGTCTCAATTGTAGGGTTTCATTGTTGTAATAAAATAGCATGGCCAAAGGAACAAGAGAGGAAAGACTATATTTTGGTTTATGGTTTTAGAGGCATAATTAGCCATCATGAAGGAAGCCATGGTAGCAGACAGGCATGGCGTGCAGAACAGAAATTTGGGATATCATATTCCCAATCATAAGGACAAAGCAGAGATGAGCTGGAAGTAGGTCAAGACTATATACTCACCAAGCCTGCTCATAGTCATGTATTTCCTCCAATGAGGCTCACCAAACACCATCAACTGAGAACTAAATGTCCAATTGCCTGTGTATGTGAGGACACTTTGCAGTCAAATAACCATGTTTCCACTCCATGACCCTTATAGACTCATGGTTCTGTAATCATGTAAAATGTATTTATTCACATTCCAAAAGTTTCCATAGTCTTTAACATTGTTTAGAACCATTTAAAATCCCCAAGTCTAAAATCTCTTCTAAGATTTTGACAATCTCTTTATTGTAGGCCCATATAAAATCAAAAAGCAAACTACATACTTTTTACAAACAAAGACATGGAATATGTTACCACCTTAAAGGAGAATAATGGGAACAAAACGAGGAATGCTAGACCAAACCAAAACCAAAGCCCATCTGAACAAACACAAAATCCTGTTACAGTGAGGTTTCTTGGTCCCGTGTGGCCAGAGGTCCAGACCCATAGACCTGCAGCCCCAGACCCCTTAGCTACCCGCAGCTGATCAGGTCCCCCAAATGCTCAGATGCTTATATTAACTTCATGCTGTTTGGTCTATGCTAGCCAGCTCTTACAACTTAACTCAACCCATTTTCATTAATCTATCCTGCCACGTGGCCCGTGGCTTACCTGTGTTCCTTACATGCTTCTTCTTGTGTGGCTAGGTCAGTCTGTTCCTGACTCTGCCCTGCTTCTCCTACCTATGCTGTGACTTCCCCTCCTACCTTTTCTATGGTGCCTGTCGTGGGCCAAAATAGTTCCTTTATTTAAAGATTGATATTCACAGCATACAGAAAGACATTCCCATATCAAAATCCTACATTTTTTACTTATTGTCAAAGGGCTTAGAGACTTCCTTCAGGCATTGTTGCATACAGTATACATACTTGTCGACTTGTTCCTCTTCTTGTATATAGCATTTCATGGAATATGTTACATAGCTCTGGTATGTTCAGCAAACATCTTGGGATCTCTGTTAAAATCCTGGCTTATATTCACAGGTGCTTGAAGTGGCCTTTCAGAGCCTCAAAATGTTCACATAAATACTCTTGGAGAAATATTATCTCACCTCTTGGAATCAGTCTTTATAAATGTTGCATAGTTGTATCTCATGCTATTTATTTATATTTAAACAATGTCCTAATTGTCTTCTTGCATATCTATTTGCATGCAATATGATATTATCTATTAAATTTTGACCATTTGTGATGTTTATCATTTTCTATGCAATGAGAAACACTATATATATTGTAAACAATAGCTGTTTACTCAAAATATTTTCCAAATATTATTTTCAGTTGCTACATATAATTTTTATTTTATTATGTTTAGGTATACATCTGAAAGCCTTTTTTATTCTAAAAGCATTTTTGTAATAAAATTTGGGGATCCTATCATAAATTGTTTACACTAGCCTCATATTGGCTGGGGATGAAGAAAACACAGAATAATACAAAGTAGTGGGAGTTTTAGGACATAATTTTCCGCTAGGAAAAGTACTTGTTACTTCTGAACTCGGAGCCATTTTCCTAGAGAGTTGACCAGCAAGAGATGCCAGCTGCCATTGGAATATCTACCCGAGCCTTTAATTCTAGATTTCTGCATGCTTTCGGGAATGTGACATAACTACTTTTAGTTTGGGACTCACTTTTAAGTAAGTAATATCCTTTCTAATGTCCTTAGCCCAAATTCTGGTAATTTCACATAATGAAAAATATACTTTATTTTTAATCTATATCATTAACTTACTGAGATCTACAACTTGCAAATGGCATATTAGAAGACTTCCCACGCTCTATAATTATGTGAACAAATATTTATAGCTATACTATATATGTTATATCTTATAGGTATTATGACATAAAGTATCATGGCTATATAATGTTGTGGCATAATAACTAACATATAATGATATATGTAATATTTATATAACATATAAATGTACTATTTATAGTAGATAAAATGGTATACATTACACAAATATTTCATTTTATGTTATATGTTATATTATATATAATATACATATATAATTTTATTAGCATAACATATATATAATCTTATCATTTCTGTATCTATGGTATGTTGTCAGCAATAATGGTTCTAGAAGACTAGAGTTGTAGCATTGACTTTCTAAAATTCTTCATATTGCTACAGATTTTATTAAATTGATCTCTAAAATTATCAGTTATAAAGAGAGCTGTAACAGTTCCAGTGCTAAAGAAACAACTATTTACCAATGGCTTGCCTTAAAGTATAAGATGCAGAATACATGCACTTAATACTTCTTGCTTACCCCTTATAAAAATTAATAATTCAAAGGATACCTTGCACAGTCTGGATGGGGTAGAGGGGTTGGACCTGCCTCAACTGAATGTACCAGGTTTTGCTGACTCACCATGGGAGGCCTTACCTTTTCAAAGGAGTAAATGGGGGGTGAGGGCACAGGAGGTGGGAAGGGTGTTTTAAAAAGAGAAAAAAAGAATAAATATTCAGTTTGAATGCATGAAATTAACTTTTAGAAAATATTTACTAGAGTAATGAACAGTAAGTTCTTTTAAAGGATCTGGATTTTGGCTCTCAACAGATACAGACTGTAGAGGATGCTAAGAGACTGACTGTTCAACAGATACAGACTGTAAAAGATGCTAAGAGACTGATTGTTTGTTCATGAAAATTAGGTCAAAAAATATGGCTCAGAGATTACTTTAACAATGAATAGAAGTATCTTATGAAGTAGCAGCTCCTATGCAGGCCTGGAGGAGATCTTTATCTATTACAGCAGCAGAGCTCACATTACTGACACACAGTCCTCCAGTGGCTGGCTGAATTATAAAACAGGAAGAATTCTTTATCTTAGAAAGTGTCTACTATTAGAGTGAAATACTGGGAATGAAAAATTCCCTTCCAATTGAATTGAAGCCCTGTGGGAAATTTCATCAATCTGTGGAATTAGCATCCAAACTGTCTTGCATTTTTTTTCCAGAGGAAAAAGACTCCTAGTGAAATTGGTCTATCCATGCTCTAACTGAAGTAGTACCCTCTCCTAATTCTGGTGATCTTAAAATACCCACTCTATGAGGTATAAGACTCTGTGTCACCTGTATCACCTGAGCGAGCTTTATCAAGCAAAGGCCTACAGATTGAAAGATAGACACACTGGTCACTCTTGAAAGAAGAATGCCATTTATTGGAGCTCAGAGAAAGTCTTTTTGACTTTTGACCTTGAGTAACTCCTGCAGCTCACAAGCAACACCTGACTTTAGCCAGCTTCTTTGTCCTCTGCTAACTTCCTAATTCCTAAATCTCTGCACCTGCTTGGGCTTGTTCAGATAATGGGAACAGATAAATTGGGTCTGGTAAACACCACAGGCCACTAAACAGTGCTAATCCCTGAGGGCTGCAGGCTGACCTCCACAAGACTCCATTTTCTGCTCGAAGGGATAAATCCTACATAGGGTGAGTAAACTTCACTGATCAAGTGGGAACAGTTGTGATTCCTTGTAAAATTGACTTTTCTCATACTAGCCATGCTCTACTTCTTTGTTTTCCCATCTACTTGAGCTGTTGCTGGTCTCTAGATTAAGTATGACTGATGCCTCAAAGGAACTGCTTAAACTTTTTAGTTTGTATAGAAACAATGAGAAGGTGTGTAAATATTAATGCTGAACATCTAAAATAGGAAGAAATGTACAACTCAATGGGACTAAATTTAAATAAAATATTATTATAAGATATACATTATATTATATCATTAACTGAGATTACATATTTAATAATCTTGCTTTAAGTGTCATAATAGGTCCTTCTGCTTGTTTGTGTTTTTCTTATACATTGAAAAATTGTAGTACAAAGTGAGCAAATTTGAAATTATTGATTATGCTTGGTTTAACACAGAAGACAGAATTCAGAGATGTAAGGATATTGAGGTCTTAGTGTGGCTTGGTCCCTTAATAAAGAAACTCATCCACAATAACAAAGTCCAAAGGATATAATCCTACTGCTGCTCTGTCAAACAAATTTGTGGCCCAAGTACTGTAATCATTCAATGTGAGTCAGACCTCGTAGTAAGAGCTAAAACTGCTTAATATGAGCATCAAAATGCAACAGAAATATGTGGATCTTTCATGGATGAAGAAGGAGAGCACATAATTGGACAATAGTCAATATGGTGATCAGAATACCCAAACTAATGGAAACACTATTATTAATTAGGTTATCTTGTTAATCAATTAAGAATATAAAATATACTGAATTCTTCCCTAATCTTTTTGAGGAAAAATATAATCGTTCTGAAGATCAGGTTTTAAAAAGTAAAATTCAAAGAATAAAATCCTATTTAATGATGAGACAATATGCAAAACTTTAATTTTATAATCTGATGTCTGATTATCTTCAAGAATAAGGTTGGACACTACATGAAATCTGTACTGCTAATCTATGTCCAAACTTTCAGCATGAGGAATTATTGCCTTTGACCAGATGGCTGTGCACTGAGGAAAAGCAATATTAAGACCATTGGATTTTAGCTTAAAACTTACATTGATTTGAAGAGTTGCAAAGAGTAGAACAAATCCTAATTGATGTTAATTAAAAACCCAAGGTAGATATAAGGGTAAATGCTGAAAGATTGGAGAGACAAAAGAACAAGCCACAGCCATACTTTTACCTCACCAATTCCTCAGCCAAGATGGGAGAGATCCTGTTTCTAGGAATCCTCAGACTAAATGTCTCTGAGATCCTGTCTCTGCCACTTTATGTTTCTCTCTCACTGCCCAGCCATAACTTCCTATCTCATCCTCCCTAGTGCTGGAATTAAAGGCATAAGATCCCAGTTGCTGGGATGAAAGGTGTGAGCCACCACTGCTTGGCCTCTATGGCTAACTAGTGGCTTACTTTGCCCTCTGTTCTTCAAGCAAGTTTTATTTGTTATAGCATATAAAAAGTATCACTATATCAAAGCATCACTAACTCAGCAGCTAGAATTTAAAAAGTAGATTTCAAGTGATCAACAAATTTTGTTTTGTCCACCTTATGAGTGGACATTCTATGGATAATATTAATATGTATGATAAATAATGAGAATATCCCATAACTTACAGATTCTTTTCATATTAGTTTCATGAATGTGGCACTTAAGTTAATCTGATATTTTAAAGCAAAATAGTTCAAATACAAAAATTCTAGAACTACTTCTTCATAAAACAATAGAATCCAAATATGAAGGATTCAGTGGTGGTTGTTTTCATTATAAATACATTCAACAATTTTTTTATTTTGTCTGCTCAGAAAAAGGTAGAAAGATCCTGAAGAATGTTATCTTTTTTAGATGGTAGTGTCAATTCTAGCCACAATGCCATCCAGCAATGACTTTCCTTGAGAATCTTAAAGGCATCTATTCATCTGCCTAATGCAACCAAATATGCTGGCACATATATCATCCAGACTACCTCAAATTCTTAGGTTGGAAGGTTATTTCAACCAACAGTTTTGAACCACTCTTAACAATATAATAAGAATCTCTCTAAAAATAAAATAAAGACACAAATTAAAATTCTACATGGAAAAAACCTGAACTACGAATAAGAATCAAATATAGGAATATTAATTCCATTTGGTATTTCAATACTATGAAGATAAGTTATAGTTGGTGATGTGGGAATGTCTTTCTGTATGATGTGAATATCAATCTTTAAATAAAGGAGCTATTTTGGCCCATGACAAGCACCATAGAAAAAGTAGGTGGGGAATCAGAATAGGTAGGAAAGGAAGGGCGGAGTGAGAGACAGACTGAGCCAGCTGCCCAAGAAGAAACATGTAAGGAACACAGGTGAGCCAGGGGCCATGTGGATATCAGAAAGTATGGATTCCTCCTTCCAAGTTCATCTTCCCTCACCCTTTGTCATTATTTCTTACACAAGGGGAAAGTGGCTCTTCTATTTTCAGCCATAGACTGTGACTTAGTGCAACCCTTTATCCTCAAAGATAATCTAGGTAACCTCAGAGCCAGTAAGTGTCCTTATTGATCCCATCACTTCTGCATAGACAGAGAATATAAAGAGGGATGCTGAGCTGCTCCCTGTGGAATGGCAGGCTGTGGCTGATAAGGGGGCAGTGAGCAGTCATATCTCTCAAAGAACAGAAAAAATATTATTTTCAAATAAGATTTTTTTTCTCTTAATAGAAATAAGGATGGGTAGAGAAATGATTCCTATTCAATTATTAACAAATGAATTATTAATCTTTACTCTGTTTTTCTAATTTGGTAAATGTTGCTTGGTGAGCACTTTTTGAACATATTTTCCAAAGGAAGAAAATATTTTGAGCTCATATACACGGCCAACATCTCTCTAACATGGCATTGCCATGTTTGAAATTTGTCTTTTGCTTTGAGGTTGAATTAAAGAACAGAATGATGATTCTTCAAGAATAAGTCGCATGTTTCTCTATCTGTGACAAATCTAAATTTGTCACAGATGTTGGTAACCTTTTGTATTATTATGATTACCTATCTATGAAAAGGAAGACGGGAATCAAAGTTTCTTAGAAAGGTTACATCAGTATGTGACTGGAAGGGTCAAGGTAAAATCTGAGAAGAATCCTCTGGTAGACAATTATTGGATTGAAAAGCATAGTGTTTCATACTGACAATATTTTACAAAAGATAAGTACATTCACATGAGAAGAGTGGTAAAATTTTAGAAATATTGTACAAACAAAATTAAAAGTTTAGATTTTCTTGCTTGCTGGATGATTGGTAGTACCTAGTTTATAATTAGTATGTAAGGTTTCAGTAAATTATCTTAGAGAAAGAAAGATTATATAAAACCCTGCAGTGAACTTGAACATATTTTCAAATAATCTGTACTATAAAAGTCAACTTTCACACAAAATTTATTATTCGAGAATAGATTCATAAGCAATATCAATAAAATTGGCATTTTGGCATCACAACAGTTCATCACTGTTGTCTACTTTATAAATTTTAATCTTAAAAAGAATGAGAGTAGTGAATACCAATGTTAAAGTGTGTATTATTGTGCTGGCCATATTTTTGCCACCTCAAAAAACAACCTAAGATTGTCAACTCACAAAACAAAAAGATGTGTTTGTTCTCAGTTTTGGAGTTAACATGGGTTGACCCTGCAACTTTGGCATGTACTAAGGCAGCAAATGATGGTAGGTTGAATTGGAGAGTGAAGCTTCTTTCTTCATACAATAGAGGAGAGACGAGGTAGAGTAAGATGCGGGGGCACAGGAAAATGCTAGAATGTGTCTGTCCTCCTCATAAAGCATGTAGATAATAACCTATAGAAATCCCATTAAGCTATGTCTCCTAATAATGATTTTAGAACCAACACTAACATAGGCTTTTAACAACTGATGATTTGAGAAATACGTGTCTAAATCATAAGAGAGATTTTGTCAAGATGCTGTTAATTGCTTTAACTAAAAACCGCTAGTGTTTCCAGTTCTTTAAAAGTAAGGATTATGAGAAAAATTCCCACAGTGATGGCTAGCTGGGGGCTTTGGGGAGCTCACTGAATCAAGAATAACCACTGGAGATCCATCAAAAAAGGGAGGTGGGCCCTCCAAGGGTAGGTGAATGTCAACTGGCATGAGTAGTATGTAGAGCCTTGAGAGGTGCGATCAGACTGTGTTCCTGTGTGTGGGCTTGGACCACATTCCCTGCAGAGGAGCTCCTAATCCAGCCTTCTCTGGATTGAATGTGCCACTGCGAGCTGATTTACCTTGGGACTTCTTGCCCTTTTGGAGGAGGGATTAGAAGGATGGGGAGAGGGGAAGCTGAAGACTGACTTGTAGGTATTGGGAGGAGGGAATGGAGGGGGCAGGGGGATACATGTATATAAAAGATTTTTTTTATAAATATAAAAACAACAAGAAAGTAGCTATATATGAAGACTGAATGTGTCAGTATAAGTAGCAATGTTAAAGTATAAAGCATTTCTTTCACGCCATCCTTATCTGAAACCCTTGATTTATTTTAACCTTTAACACCTTTATTACTTTCTGTTTATATTTTTCCATGTTGCAACACAATAATTTGGCATATTCTCCAATGATGATTTGCTAATATCTTTTCCTCCCTGAGTGTTGACTTATGCCCTTCTAACACAGTAGACCTAGGATAATGTACCAGAAGACTTTAAAAGAAGCCATGTATAATATGGGACTCAATGTCTAAGAAATTAATTAATATATATGCTAAATATCTCTATAAAACTTTATGTTAAAATTTAATTCTCCAGATAACAGGAAATAATATTTTGGGGCGGTAATAAATCCTGATGTTTGATTCAGTGTTAGTCGGTTAAAACACCTGTGCACCTGTGTGTGAATAGTGGTACAGTTGACATGAGATTAACCAATTGTTTTCTGCTTGAATTTTAGACAAACTTCACTTGAGGGAGTCTATGCTTGGTACTATAAACCTAGCAAAACTCATGACAGGAAAGATCATAATCCTTAGCAGAGAACTGAATAGTATTACTCAGCTCAATTAGCATAAAGAAGTAATAATTTATTTTTGAAAACTGGAGGAAAGGTGATTGATCTTGCCAAAAAAAAAAAAAAAAAAAAAAAAAGTAAAGAGCCTGGCAGAGGTGTGATAACATGTCAGGGTGTATGGAAGAAAATATTCAATAGTTTTATAGTGGTGGCTTGGCTGCTCTTAAATACTTATAGGAAAATATTCGATGGTGAAATAACTTCAAGAGAGAACTTTCAGACCTAAAGTTATGTTAAATCTTTGCTATAATATATTATAACAAATGGCAGAGCCTGTTTGGAAAAGAATGCCAAGTGTGGCTAAACTGTCTTCTATATGTAGACGTGTTGTTCTATAGATACTATAGTAAAGACCCCATAGGCACACCAGAAATTAAGAGTTCCAGTATTTTTTTTTTCATAGTACCAACTGGAGACCAGAATTATTCCAGCTGAAGGATTCAAGGTGCCTTTTTATTCTTGATATTTATTCTAGGACTGCCTTAGCACCTTTTCCTGTATTTATGCACATTTATCTTGAGTCACACCAGCTATGGTTCCATTGAATATGGGAGATAGAGACTGTCGTCTCCCTTTCTAAATATAACAGATAGTAAAGTGAGGGTATATGCATGTGTGTTAATGTGTCTTTATTTTTATTTTTATTTTTGTTTTGTTTTCTTTTTCACACAGAGTTTAACAGCCATAGAGCATGACTCTCTCCACTTAAGTTAAGAAAGACATAGTTGACAAAGCTTTGGATGTGTGACCCATACAGAGGTCTAAGACAACTATAAGGAGCATGATGTCCCAGATAGATAGAGCAACTACCATTCCGTTGTATTCTATGGGAGATACAAGAAATGGTCATGGCCTACAGTATGCGTAGTGCCTAGGAAAGCCTTCCTATTATAATAATCCTGGGTTCATGAAATGAATTTGAAAAATCCTCTTTCCATTTCTACTTCCTGAAACAGGTTAAAGAGGCTTAGTGCCAGAAATAGTAGAATTTGGTAGTGAACCTGCCCAGCCCTAGGCTTTTGATTGATGAGATGCTCTATTACATTTTTTCAAACTCATTGCTGGGTTTCAGTAGTTATTAGTTACTTTTTCCATCAGTGTGACCCAGTATTTGTTAAGAAAAAGTCACGGAGGAGAGATTTTATTTTGGCTCAAGGTTTGATGTTATACAGTTTCTCATGATGTGGAAAGTTTAACAGAAGAGGGGTTTGAATCTGGGGAAACAGGTATATTAGGTATCTGCTTTGCTGTGTCATCACTGAGGAAGCAGTGTGTTGGGGCTAGAACCACCAAGGACAGACTGTAATCCATAAGTCTTGCACCAGAGACCAGCATACTGTATGTAGTCATATCTTCAACTTTTGAAGTTTCTTTCTTGAATAAAAGACACATCTGTTGATGAAAGTATAAAAGTCACCCACTATTATTTGATCAGGAACTATGTGTCTCTTTAGTGTTTGCTATCTTTGAATATCTGGTGCATGAATGCTTACAATTATTAGATCTTCTTCATAAATTTTTTCATTGTCAGTACATAGAGGCCTGATTTCTATCTTCTGTCTAACTTTGATTTGAAAACTACTTTATAACTATAATGGTTGTAACTGCTTTGCACATCAATACCTTTTTATATTTACTTCTATTAGTTTATTCTAAATGTGACAATGAACTTTCTGTCTTAGTGACATAGTTAAATCACCTTTTCTAATCCATTTCAAGAGTTTCATGTTTTAATCGGACAGTGAAGACCATTTACCTATTCTGTTATGACTGAAAGAGATTTATTTTAATCTTATTTACTGTTTTTCTGGTTGACTAAATTACTACAGTCTTTTTATTTCACTTCATCTCACATTAGGTACTGGATAGTTTACAGAACTGGATACATTAGATTTTTTTCTCCATGGTTCTCACTCACTCATCTCTTCCTCTCAGGAAATTTATTCTTTCCTGTCCTATAAAAACTTCCTTCTTCTTCTGTGTAGGATACCTTATTTATCTCCTGTAGAGGCAGCTGGGTGATCAGGACTTGCTTTGCCTTATGTTTATTATCTTTAAATATCTTTATTTCTCTATGTTATGATTTCCAGCACATCCAAAAATATAGCTGTAGGTGTTCCCTGAGTCCTAAAGCTGGAATACACCTCTGGCAGCCAGACATACATGTGAGCCATGGCATACACAGAGTGGCACACCATTCATATGCATGAGCAGGAGTCACCACATAATCTCTGCATGCATTTGTCTTTATAAGCAAAGTTCCTGGCCCTGCATGTTCTCTCTGCACAATTTTTTCTGGCCCAGTTCACTTTACCTGCTTCCTGTCTGACAGGAATAAATTCTAATGGTGAGTTATTAGTATTGTTTTGTGATCTGTTCTCACATGTGTTAACAACACAGCACTCTACCCATATAAAACATATCTTTGAGGGCAGGTAAAGCAGTCCTGGTTGGCAGTCACTAAATTTTAAGATTTCAACTCTTGTTTCCCCTCTGCTGCCTGCAAAGCATCCAGCTTTGAGCTTTAGACTCCAGGACTTCTTTGAACCATGATTGTTTTAATAACTGCTTCCTGTTAGGACCCTATGGCTGTATATTTTGGGGGTTTATAAGGTGTGATCATTCCTTGTTTCCAAACCTCCACAATAGCTCAACCTCAAGATGGCATAGCACTCCAATCTGTCAAAAATACCAAGATAAATGTGTCCATGGCTGACTTGATATGCAGTAGTATGCTCATAAAAATCCTCCATGGATGTAAGCTTGTGAGAACTATGGGCTTGCTATCTGCTAGGACTGATTGTCCATTCCCTTTTAAACCAGGGACACTGGCTAGCCTGTGGAAGTCTTCATCTGTATCTCTCTGAAATAAATCCAAACAGCCTGGCTTCTCACCTTCATTATTATTCTCTTCTAAGTTTTTGAAGTGTCCTGTAACCACTTCAGTCCTTTCTTATATTCTTTCTTTCTTCCATGAGGTATTCTTCTCCTAACTTTTCTTATTCCTGGTGTCAGAGTTGCTTCTAAATCTGGTCTTATGTTTTTCTCATATATGTGAATTTGGAGAGGGAAGGGACATAGAAATGGGGTTTGAACTATCGTGTTTCGCCAAACTCACATGATGATAATGTAACACACAAAAAGATACTATACAAGAAATACTACTACTAATAATAATAATTAATGGGAAAGGATTTATTCTATCTCACATATAGAGGGCACAGCTCCTTAAGGTAGGGAAGTTATAGTGGCAGGAGCTTCAGGCTCCTGATCCCTTTGTGTCCAGAGTCAGGCAGCAGAGAACCGTGAAAGATTGTATTCTGCTCACTTTCTCCTTAACTACTACACAACCCTAGTAATGTATTGTCTACTTAATAAAATCAGCCTGGAATATCAGAAATAGGAAATAGACCACAGTCAGTTCTTACCCAGCCAATTTCTGAGGCCGAACAGGGTAAGTGCTGTCTTGAGGAGTCCTCAGCCTGGCTGGTCACTTCTACAGAATGGATGAATCTCTGCCTTCTTCTGCCTTGTGTATCTTCTCCACCCAGCTGTTTTACTTCCTGGTTCAACTCCATATGATAATCCTAGAGTTAGAATTAAAGGTGTGAGCTGATACTGCTTAGCTGTTAAGTCTTAAACTCAAAGAAATCCAGAAAAATCTGTATCTCTTGAGTGATGGGATTAAAAGATGAGTCACCACTCTCTGCCTTTCACGGCCTGACTGTGGGTGGTTCTGTTCTCTGATATTCCAGGCTGATTTTATTAAGTAGACAATATATCACCACACAACCCCAGTCTATGGAAAAGTGCCACACAGATTTAGGCAGATCCTACATCAATTAACCTAATTACAAATCTTCCTTGACTTGGAGGCCCAGAGGCTTATTTTCTAAATTCTTCCAGATCCCATCAAGAGACCACCCCATATGAGTTCCCTAATAAAGAAGCTAGTTACTTTCTCCTACAATGTGAGGGCACAGTAGGAAGTTTCCCTGAAGGACCAAAACAGCACCCTATTGGGCTTTAAGTCTTTCAGTGCCTTTATATTGGAATTCTCAGGTTTGGGGACCATGAGAAATAATTCCCATCATTTTAGATGATATCTCCTTTGAGGATGTTCTTCTAACATCCCGAGGGCTGTGAAGAAAAATCCCTAAAAAGAAACTGTGTCTATAAAGGCTGTCTAATTAAAATTTCAAAGGCTGTAGACAGTTTGGAAGGTTCCAGGTCCAAAAGCCTAATTACAATTTCTCATGTGCTACCTTTATCTTTAGAAGGAAACATACTTTTACTACCTCTGTGTAAGACCTAATATTATAATAAACAAATAGAAACATTTGGAATATATTAACAACAAAATTCTATTCTCCACCAATTGGAGGGCCAAGGACACTATCAGAAAACTATAAAATATCATTATGCCTTGATCTTATAGTTGAGAACTCCCCTGCTGTCTTGGTATTTAAGCTCCCTCCTTTAGTTCAGCCATTCGATTTTTACTTTCCTGCCACCATTTCTGGGGCCTGGAGAAATCACTAGGAAGTTTTTTTATTCAGAATAAGCCTGAACGTTTTGTTTTTCAAATCATTTTGATCTGGCTTACTGCATGGGAGGAGAGACCTCCCCCCCCCCTTCTCCCCTTTTCTCTTTATCACCCATAGTTTATACTACTTGAGTTCAAAGATACATTAAAGATAATGATTTAAAAAGAAAAAAGAAGGGAATTCTCAATAACAGAAGGATTACAAATGGCACTTAAAAAATTGCTCAACATCTTTAGCCATCAGAGAAATGCAAATCAAAACAACTCTGAGATACCACCTTACACCTGTCAGAATGGCTAAGATCAAAAACACAAATGACAGCCTATGCTGGGGAAGATGCAGAGCAAGGGGAACACTCCTCCATATTTGGTGGAGTGTAAAATTGTACAGCCACTCTGGAATGCAATAGAGTGGTTTCTCAGAAAACTGGGACACAATCTCTCCAAGGATCCAGCAATACCACTAATGAGCATATATCCAAAGGATGCCCATTTGTACCCCAAAGGTACAAATCAACCATGTTCATAGCAGCATTATTCGTAACACCAAGAACCTGGAAACAACCTAAAAGCCCCTCAACTGAAGAATGAATTAATAAACTGTGGTATATCTACACAATGGGGTACTACTCAGCAGAATAAAAAAAAAAAAGAGACATCCTAAAATTTCTAGGCAAACAGATGGATTTGGAGAATATCCTCCTGACTGAGGTATCACAAGCCCAGAAGGATAGGCATGGGATGTACTTACTCATAAGTGGAATTGAGATTAAAAGCAAAGAATATTTAAGATGTAAACCACAACCCCTGAACAACTTGGGATCAGTAGGAACTTAAGAGAGATATCCAGAGATTCCTCTAGGAAGACAAAATAGAGATCTCCTTAGCAACTTAAGATCATAACGGGTTGCAACCAAAAAGAGGTGAGAAGAAATCATGAAAGAAGGAGATGGTTGAGTGAGAGGAGCAACAAAGAGAAAAAAAAAAAAGGTATCTTGATAGAGGAAGCCAATGTGAGATTGGAAAGTAATTGGGTGCTCAGGAAACTCCCAAGAACTCACAGGATGTCCCTGACTAGGTCTCCAACCAATCATGCAGGAGGTACCTAAGCAGGACTTCCCTTAAATCAAATGAATAACTATCCTAAGTGTCATCACAGAATCTATATCCACAATGAGTAGAGGTGAAGACAGAGATCCATGGCTGAGCACTGGGTTGAACTTCTGATCCAGCTGAGAGCAGGGGATGAGAGTCTATATGAGCAAGGGGGTAGGGATTATGAGGATAATTCCCACAGTGATGGCTGGCTGGAGCTCTGGGGAGCTCACTGAATCAAGAATAGCCCATAGGAGATCCATCAGGAAAAGGAGCTAGGCCCCCCAAGGGTAGGCAACTTTTGATTGGCATGAGCAGCATGAGGAGCCCTGTGGGGTGAGATCAGACTGTGTTCCTGTACATGGGCTGGCACCTTGGAGCCCATTCCCTAGGGAGGAGTACCTAACCCAGTCTTGATATTGGGATGAGGAAGTTGGACTTGCCTGGAGTGGATGTGCCACTCTGAGCTGACTCACCTTGGGACTTCTTGCCCATTTGGGAGAGGGGATCAGAGGATGGGGAGGGGGAGGCTGAAGGCTGACTGGGAGGGATTTCGAGAAAAGAAGGGATAGGGCAGGGAAATACATGGAAGAAAAGACCTCTTTTTAATATATATAAATAATAATTTTTAAAAATATCAACAAAGAAAAAAGAAATATAGCAAATGGAAATCTCATCTTTATTGAGCAAATTTTATGAGATTATATGGCTACTCAGAGGCCAGATTTAGAATGCATTGTCTGTGATCCTATATACTAGATAGAACAAATGTAAAATAAAGCATCTCCTATAGATGAAAGTGACTGTTAAGGAAGAAGAGAGTTACCATAAACAGCAAAGAAGAAAACATAAAACATTGCCTGGAGCCCTGTTAATGCCTATTTTACTCTTCTTAACCAATTAGTGAGTCTCTTATCTAGGACTCAAGCATAGCAAAGTTTCAGACTCACAACAGCATGGTGCATACATTTAGGTAACTAGTGACACTAGAGGGCTGCTTCAAATGGAAGTGGGTAGTTGTTTTGCAAGTAATTAAGAAAACATTTAGCAGAATTTGGGAACTGTTGTGAAACCATCACTAAAATCCTGAAAATGTGAATTTTTTTATATTCTATACTTGTGTCAGATGTGTAGGAGTAATCAAGAATTCTCAAACCACATATTTAGTGCTACAGTTTTTCTTTGTTTTAATTAACCTTCTTAACAACATGCAACTAACTCATCTATTTCAGGGATGTCTAAGGGTACTTGGAGAAGGGAACATAACATAGTGTAAAACTACCAACTAATTACTGGGAAAAAAGTATTATAAAAAAATAAAGAGAAATGCTGTAATGTTTAATGAAACCATTACTTTGTACTCAATGTCGACTTGGGAAAAGAATCTTTACTAAGGGTTATAGAAGATAGAATACAAATCTTACCTCAAAGGATACGTAAGTGTTCTAGAAGATAAAATTATGCATTAAAATAACTATAATATTAAGCATTTAAAGTGGTAAAGTTGGTTACCATTGTGGCTAGAATAATTTTTTTTTAACTAACAAAGCAAATAGAAAGTTAATGAAATGAGAATTCAGCTGTTCAAGTTTAGGGTAGCAAAACAGATTATTAAGGCATTTTGGCAGTATTATGACTAATAAAATGATACAATTTGTACAAAGACTAATTTGACCTTTTATAAACTAAATTCTCATTTAGTCCCCTAATAGGACAGAAAAATATCAGATGAAAATGAATTATCAGCTCATGTACAGTGCTAACAGACAAGTACACTTGGAAACATTAAAGAATACCTACCACTTTAAAATGGTATGTATTGACAGATATGTGTCAAGTTTTTAGCTTATGTTTACAAATTCTTATTTTTAAAAAAATCCATTAACTAGTGTACAGAAAAATGAGGCTTATTTGTGATGTGCTGTTTTTGGTGTATAAAGAGTATCTTTTTCCATGCAATTGTTTAATTCATCACATTATTGTGCTAACTTAAATGGGTGGCATTTACACGCATATCTAACAGCTTACTGTATGCTGCTTAAGTGATCTTTAAAAGTTAAGTTATCTGAACAACAAACAAAAAAGAGTTTCCATCTTTTTCTACTTTTAAAACTACAGACCTGGAGAAATGGTTCAGTGGTTAAGATGAATTGTCACTCTTGCAGAAGATCAGGGCTCATCTCCCAGGACCTACAAAGTAGATCACAGATGTCTAAGTTCAAATTTCAATGGCTCCAATGACTTTTAACCTCTGTGAGCACTGTACACACATGATGCATCTACACACTCATGTACATAACATATCTAATAAAAATTTTCAAAAAGATATTTTTTTAAATACTATAGTTTAGATTTCTGGTATGGTTGAGCATGAGTGCCTGAAGTCCTATGTTCCATCTTCAATGCCTGTAAAGTCACTTCTGCTGAAAAGCAGCCTAATATCTACAGCCCAAACATGGCTGTCAGCTACAGAAATACTAAATGTACAGTTTTCATTTCTGCCTTCACCTTGAAATCTGAATGCAGTAAAACAGGTTGCCACACATTTAGAGGATTAGAACAACACAAATTAGAATCTTACAGTTTTATAGGGTCAGAAATCTAGTGGATACGTTTGGTTTTATGCATCTTGGTTTAATACAATCTGACTCTAGCTTGCCTCAGGCTGTGTCTCTTATGGGAAGTTCTGTGGATGAATTTGTGTGTAAGGTGTAAAGCTGATTTTAGATTCTTAGCGAAATTCATTTCCATCTAACTATACAACTGGTATGTCTTCCCTGCTTCCTGACATCCCTTATCTTCCAGGAACTGTCCTCCTTTTCCTGTTCGCGCCTTCCTCTTCCATTTTTGTGTCATTGCTGAGAAGCCACTTCTCTGTGACTCATCTTAACTCTGTCCCCCCTTCTGCCACACACCCCTTAAACCACCACAACATACTCTTTTTAAAGTTATAGCCATCAGATGGGCAGTGCAAGCTTCATTCCTTATTTCTTTCCAGTTCATTGGCCATTTTCAGTCATCTGCAAAGTGTTCTTAGCAGTATCTTTGTTAGTGTTGAACTCAATAATGCGGCAGTGGGAATCTGTGCATAATTCTGTCTGCTACAGTCATAGTAATTGATCTGACTTCTTTCTTTCATTTCTTCCTTTGTCCTTTGTTCTTCTCCTCCTTTGGCCCTTCTTTCTCTCTTCCTCCCTCCCTCTCTCTTACTCCATCATTACTTCCTCTCTCCTTCCATCCTTTCTGTTTTAGAACAGACAATTGTTCATAAGACCTAGCACAGGATAGACAAGACTCCTCCTAACCTATATGCTCAGACAGTAAATCTGATTATTTTTTTAAAACTACATTTATCACTCTTTATTTCATCGTGATGCTGTAGTTTATACCTAAAATACTTCAACATAAGCTGATTATGAATTTTTTCTCTTGCAAGACAGAGGTAATCACTCATAAAGTTTATCTTATCAGGTTTGAAAATCTTAGCTTTGATAAGCAATAAACTCCCACTGAGAACTATGTACTTATAAAAAATAATATATTTTAACAGCATGAAACCAGTATTTAAGAAAATAAGTGTTAAATCTCTTTTTCTTTGTTTAAGCTACTGTCTTCACTAATAGCACAATTTAACTTTACGCTTTATCTAGTTTTGAGTGAATAACAGAATTTCAGTACCTAAATCTCAATGTTCTTACTAATTTCATCATTGAATGTTTTAGGTTAAAACACAAAATGTTAAATAACTTGTTCAAAACAAAATGTTTGCACTTAGGCTTGGGCTTTATGTTTGTTTACATTCTACAATTTTATTAATATAAATTACTTATTCTAACACATACGATCTAGATTGAAATTATTCTGTAAATATTAGCGTTAATTAACAAATAATGTATATAATAATAATAGTCTTAGTATCATTTTTTAAAAGTGTTCCCTTCTTCCTTTGGTGCTGATAATGATCAAAGATTGAATACATTTTATTCAGTTGTCAAGATCTCTGAGTCTGACTATATCTGACAGTTATCAGCTGGTAGCACTGGGATTGACCTTGTCACTAATAATGTAACTTATTGAAGTGATAGATTTACTGTTTTGCTGCAGCTACTTACAAGAATAACAAGAAGTCCTTGTAGTAGTGGGGTTCTCCGGTCCCGGGCAGCCAGAGATCCAGACCCACAGACCTGCCGCCCGAGACCCCTTAGCCGCCCAAAATGACTCAGACGCTTATATTAACTTCATGCTGTTTGGCCTATGGCTCAGGCACATTGCTAGCTAGCTCTTACATCTTAAATCAACCCATTTCTATTAATCTGTCTGCCACGTGGCCTGTGGCTCACCTGAGCTTCTACATGTTGCTCCTTGGGCGGCTTCAGCTCGATCTGTCTGACTCCACCCTGCTTCTCCTACCTATGCTCTGATTTCTCCTCCTACTTCTTCTATGGTGCCTGCCATGGCCCAAAACAGCCCCTTTATTTAAAGATTGAGATTCACAGCATACATAAACGCATTCCCACATCAAGTCCTAGTGAATGTGTCTTATTAGTGCAAAAATAATGGTACAGGAGTAATACTGAGGATCAACCTGGGAAACACACACACACACACACACACACACACACACACACACACACACATTCCTGAATATATAAATACAGCCTGCTCAATCTTTGCCTACATAATAGTGTAACTTTTACATATATATTTTCAGGGATGACCATTTGGTATTAGATGTCCAATGAATGTGAAATTTCCTGAGGAATACTATTTCTCCTCCACTTAGCTTTCCTTAGTTGTCTGTACTTTTTTTGCCTAGAGTTGGTTCCTCCTATGCTTTCCTCTTTCCATATTTACATGCTAACTGTTGTCATTTATTTTGAGGCCCTGCTTAGAAAGCTATGTTGGTAATATTTTGTTGGTGTAGGTTTTCTTACATTTCTAAGAGGCACAATCTGAAAGAAAACTCATTCTTCCTATGACTTTTTACATTTTTCTACCCTCCCTTCAAAAATAATTCTTAAACTGTAGGGATTAAAACTGTATTATAGGTTTATCTTGAATCACTTGCAGTTTTCCATGCTTGTCCAGTGGTCCAGCAAGTGTTGGCACAGGTGTTGAAAGAATGAAGAAATGGCAGACACAAACAGAACTGGACACTGTAGACATTGCTGTCTTATAGAGAAGCTTAAGAACTTCAGAAGCTCAGCACATTTATTTTGTATAGTTGAACTGAAGTCAGGGTTATTACATACAGATAAACAAGTAGGTGGGTTACTGCATACTATTAAAAAGAAGGCAACATTATTATAAATATACCTGCATTGCACATATTATATTGCTTCCATATTTTTCATCAGAAAATTGTAATGATGTTTATTTGCATCTAGGCACAGATTAATTTCATAAAAGTATGAAATTTTTTAGTCATTGTTTATCAGGCATATACCCTCATCATTAAATTTCCAAAACATAAGCTGTCAGGACATCACACCCTCAGGCTTTCACTGACTTCTTCCCTTTAATAACACTCACTGTGAAGCATGTGTTAATCATGCACTTGTGTTTACCCACAAACATTCATGGCAGCTACTACATGCCAAATCCTAAAAATTCAATATTTTTGTCAAGATCAGTGGCTGATGAACCAGTCTCCTAATTGATCACTATAGTAGAGAGTAAAGTGTTATAAAAGTAATAGCTGAGCTTGGACACACTAGTGCAATATTATGGCATTCAAATGGATAGGAAATACTATAATGATAGCCAAGCATCTGTTTAAACTAGCATAACCATCTCAGTTTTGGTTATGACTACTATTTATTCAGAGACAGAGTTATGACCTAGAAGATTAAGCATTTGATTTAATTTAAAATGACACATAATATAAAATTATACATTACCCTATAGCATTTTACATATCAGTCAAGTGAAATTGAACCTTCCCTTTATATAAGTTAAAGAACCAAATATAACATGTAGAAATTTTTATAGGATGCTGCAATTTTCTTCTGCTTTTCAGTTTGCAAATATTGCTTCTTAATAAAGCATAACAATTATTTCTTTGAGTCTGAATGAGCTACATAATAGGCATAAATCAGATAAATGCTCTTTTACCCTGGAGTCCTCTTCAGGGGATACCTATCGATGGAGATCTGAGACAATGGACATACTCCAGTACCTCATGAATCTTATCTACTAAATATAGTATGCAACAGAGTCAAAGATCAATGAAAAGATTAATGGTTTTAATTACCCCTCTGTAGCCAGTTTCGGGTAAAATTTTACTTGCTCCTTTCACTAAGGGTAAAACACCACAGTCATCCTTCCAGTAAAGCTAATTTGACTTTCCTCTGGTAAATTGCTCATTGACAATCGTGTAATGAGTCTGCTCTGTGTGTGACTGACTACTGAGCATGGTTCCACTTCAAAGCCCAAGGAAAAAAGGCTATAAAACTGATGAATGACACATAAACAGTTTCTTTATGAAAAAAAGTCCTAGCAAATAAGACAATTTCCAAGCAAAAGTTTCCCATATTGAACCATATGGAGTAAGTTAAAGAGGACCAAATGGATTCTGTATTTATGGAGTTGCATGAACAATGCTAATAAATACTGACAAGTGCCTTCTGAAGATATATAGAATGAGTGATGAGATTATTTCCCCTATGACAAGTAAAAGAAAAAAAAGAAGTTTAGTCTCATAAATAGCTCATGATTTTTTATCCCTTAGAAGAAAACTAGTTAATAACATGCACATATATCTTTAATTCATATTCAAGAATAATTGAAACTCTGAACATTTTTTAATAATTCTTTCTAAATTATGCCCTGGTATGTCACCCATTAATCAAGATTTGATACAATTAGCACTTCTATAGAATGAATCAAGACACTCCATAATAACCAGAATTTATCAAGAATGATTGACACATAGGCAGAACATTTTATTACTTAGGTTTTAATTTAATTTTTATAGTGGAAAGGACAGTGTTGTCATGTATTTTTTAAAACATAATCTTAAACTTATTCATTTTATTACATTTGTCTGAATATAACTTGTGTTATTTGTGCTCTTCTTTGTTAAAATGATTAGAAGGTCCTTAATATAACACTGAATTGATTTGTTACTGTCAAATGTTAATATGTTGTGAATATTAATAACTATCAAGGTCCTCGTTAGGGGCATAAGTTCAGAGGACCACTCAGATCAAGGGAGATGAAATTCAAAGGAATTATATTAGCCAAATACATACATAATTATTCTTATACAGCCTTAAAGAGAAACAAAGACATTCTGCAGAGCAACATAATGATTTCCCAAATTCTTACTTTATTTGCTAGATGAATAGTCTCAAGAAATGTGATTCTATCGCAAATGATGTCACCAAAACTCTCTTTTGGTATCTGAAGACATGAAACCATTGTCTGTAGTATCATACTATCTAAAAGCAAATTTTTACGTAGGCTTTGGGTACAAATTATTTACCAAGGCTTAGTTCTCATGTGAATGTGGGAAAGTGGAACATCTGATGAGAAGGAAGTACACGATTGGAAAGCCAGGCTGTCACTGTGGGAAGATTTGTTACAGTCATTTCCTCTCATATTTTGTTTTTGTTCAATCACCAAATGTGTGTTATCTGAGTGGTAGACCAGGAAGGAGCTAAAAGATGGCAGCAGTCTCTTGATAATATGTCTAACGACTGGGCTGGCAGGCCTTCCTTGAGAATCTGAAAGGGACATCATTTACAATACACCACTTGCAATGTCCAAACATATTTCCCTCCACTGGTTCGGAGAAGAGTTCCATCGGTATGCCAATGTCAATGTTGAAGAAAAACCAAAAGGAGGAAGGCCTCAAGATGCATGACAGTCAGAACTGCTGAAATTGTTTCTCCTCACTGTCTGGTTCTAGATTCCCATAACTGTCAGCTCTCATCTTTGTCTATTTAAGAGAGAGAGGGAGACAGCGAGAGTATGTAAGAGACATTCATTATTATGAAGGCTGATCATTTTTATTTTTTGCCATCTATAAACTGAAAAATAAAAAGTACTGATGGTCTACAAATCTGAAAGTACAACAACCAGAAGTTCTAAGAATTCTGGGAAGACAATCTCTGTCTCATCACAAAAAGGGAGAATCCTCCATCCCTACCTCTTGTTCTCATTAAACCCTGAATAGATTAAATGATGCTCATTTCATGCTGCTCAAGGCATATTTTGCATATTCAGTCTATTAATCAAAATGCTAATGTCTTTTGGAAGCTTCTTCACAGACATTCTTAAAATTAATGTGTTTTTCTTTTCATCTATTTAAACATTCCAGTAAACTTGACATGGAAAATTGACCATCACAAATAAGAAAATTGAGATCTTCCTTCCTATATGATCTGAGCCTTCTTGTTATTAGTGATTCTTTTCTCAAACTGTTGCTCACAGCGGGGTGAGAATATCAAACCTGCTAATCCACCCTATCCTTATTTACACTGCACTGAACTAGTATTACCTATATTAATGTACAAAAACAAATATATTGTCAAAACAAGTATTCTTTCATGTCTCTGAAGTGCAGGAAGCAGAAAACTTAGTAGCAAGGATTGTTTTATTTCTGAGGGCTACTCTCTATATCCTGTGGGGGAAAATGTGTTTCTTTGGGATAATAGTACCCATAGACCCCATCCTATGGTTGCAAGGTCATGAAGCCCTATCTAGAGACACAATAGTGATAGTAAAGTGAAGAAATTACTAATTCTCTTCCTTGTGTGAATTCCAAATACTTGTAATTCTATTTTTGCATTACTTTTACCTAATGGATTTAAGTCATCAAGTATCCTGCATACCTAAAATGAATACTTATCGCATCTCAAAATTACTGGTTTTGTAGATTAGCCAATCTCCCCTCATCCCTATTCACATGCCAGGAACACTAAATGGAATATACACCAGGGTTGGGGGAGAGGAAATAATTAAAGAAAGAAAGTCAATAATTTAAGAGAGAGTAGGGTAATAGAGAAGAGATGGAGGGAAGGATGACGAGAAAATGATAGAAATGCAGTCTTGTGTATGAATTTTTAAAAAATAGGAATAAGCCAACTGCTATTCTTTAAAAAATGTTTCATTAAAAACTTACATTGAAATTGTATGTTAGTGTAAAAGTATGGAGAAAGAAGACCAGTAAGAGGCGTCTGGAGAAGGTAAGCTCTTCCTTTGTGATAGACATGGCTGGGGTAGTATGGTTATAACTTCAAATTTAGTCTGAGCTATATAATAATAATGAGAAGTTTCTGGGCAGAGTAAAAAGATCTTAATGAAAAAAATAAGAAAAAAAAACAAGAAATAAATAAAACCCAAGAAAATGAATGAGTAAAATGTCACTCTTTCAGTGTTCATGAGTCAAAAATGTATGGTAACTTATACATAAGTCTTTTAGGTCCCCAAACTCAAAATTCACATATAAAAGAAACATGACACATTTATGAGCTTACAGTTATCAACATCCCCAACCCCAAGAAGGTGAAAGCTTTTCTTCTAGCTCCATAAGCAAGAGCTTTCTGCTCAGCATAGGCAGTTTTTAAGAAAAGACAGAGACAGAAAACTTAAATAACAGCAAATAAAATTACCTAAACTGACAAGAAAGCAATTAAAGTAGGTTGTCCTTCTCTTTAATGCTGGGGCACTACATATGGTATGGACACTCCTCAATCCTTTAATGATAAAACAGAACACATTTGTTACACAAAGTAACTTGTATGGCTGTGTCTATTACCCAGATATGAATATTTAAAAATATCAACTTTAATAGCATTAAAATGTTTGGACTAAACATAATGAAGAAATTGAAAGAAATGTTCAAGGGAAACTATCAAATGTTGATGATGGAAATTAGAGAAGACACAAATAAGGAGAAACTCATGCCATGCTCATGTCATTAAAAAAAAGATCACATTTCTAAAATAAATATATCACTCAACAAAATCCACAGTCAATTCAATTAAAAAGTACAATTAAAAACTTTTATGAAATGAAACAACTTCTTTAACCATCAAAGTCACCTTGGCTAAGTTGAGAGATGGAGGCAGGTCCCTGTGACTTCAAAAATGGAAACTAAAGCAATCAAAGCAGTGTTTCCTGTGACAGATATACAGTGACATTTTTCTGGGACAGAGTGGGTGAGAATCTGGATTTGATTATCAAAACTGAGAAACAAAATGAAAGAAGAAGTGGAGGAGGAGGGGGAAGAGAACAAAGAAGATCAAGAAGAATAAGAAAAGAAAGAGAAGGTTCGCCATGCTTCTTTCACTAACTTAAAAGTAGACTCTCACAGACATATGTAATTGAATACTTACTAAAGAAATAAATCCAAACATAGACAGCTGCTCTTTGAAGAGGGTGTCAGGAACACCCACTGGGGAAAGGAGAAACTCTCTAGGAAGCAACGTTTAGAAAACTGAATTTGTGCATTCCAAATTTTGGAAATGGAACCTTGGCTCATATTATTTGTAAAACTCAGTCAATAGTGAATTAAAGGATTACATAACATCTAAACCTTTCCAATCACAGAGTGATTTTCTTTGCATTGATCTGAGGAATGAGTCTTAGATATGACTCAAAATATCACAAGAAACAAGAAAAAAAATTGATAGAGAGTATAGTACACATCACTAAGTTTCTGAACAGCTGGAAGAACATAGTAAAAACACAATGCACAAACAGTAAAAAATAGTGGAAAATACATCTAATAAAAGTTTTAAATTTAAGATATATATGAAACTGATTGAGAAAAGAAGAAATGGGATTAAAAAAAGAAATGAAGTGCCTAAATAGATAATTCTAAAACAAAATATTCAACATTACTGACCACAAAGAAAATAATTAAAAGTGATGGAATTCACATCACTAAAAATGGCTATTAATATAAAAATACAAGATGATGATTGACAAAGAGAGAAAATGGAATGCCTCATAAGGAAACTTCCACAGTAATTAGAAAGAGAATATGGAAGGCCATCAGAAAGGAAAAATTAGAAGTAATACATGAACCAACAATTCTCATGCTGCTTCCACCTCTGAAAGATGTAACATCAGTGGTTAAAACAAAATTTATGCTCCTACTCATTGCAGAATTATCAACAAGTTCCCTGGTACAGAATCAACTCTAGTGTACAATGCCAGACGAACTAAAATTTTTGAAATATTATTGAATACAATCCAAATTCAAAAGTTTGTGATGAGATGAGACAAACAAAACTTGATAACATCATGAAAATAATCTATACACAGAAAGATAAATACTACATGTGTTATATCACTCATATACAGAATCTGTAGAAGTTGAATTTATAAAAACAGAAAATGGAATGGTATTTAGCAGGTTCTGAGAGCAGAGAAAAATGGGAGGTATTTTTTTAAAGAGAAAAATTGCATTTCACAAATTTATGTTTATATTAGAATGAAGTAAATGTGAACATAACACCTATTAATCAACTCTTGCTGAACTAAATAGTTAATAAGAGCTAATATCAGAATTATCAAAGGGTGGCAATGTTGGTTAGTTTTGTGAATACAAACTAACTAGAGTCACCTTGGTAGAGGGAACCCCAGCAGAGAAATTATTTTTGTATCAGATTGGACTGTGGGCATGGCTGTGGTGCATTTTCTTGATTTATGATTGATAAGGGAGAGCCCTGGCCAGCTAAGCCTATGCTGTGTAAGTTAGCAAGGTGAGCAAGGAATGTGAAGCAGACCAGAATGGAATGTTCTCCAGTGGCCCCTATTTGAATTCCTTCCTCCAGGCTCATGCATTGAATTTCTTGACCTCCCTGGAGGAAAAATCAAAAACTGTAAGCAAAATAATCCCCCTTTTCCTTAAGTTACTTTTGGTTGGTGTTTTATCACAGTAACAGGAAGAAAACTGGGATAGTAGAGATGAAAATAAATGAAATATAATATACATGTAACAGAGCCAAGAATAAAGACATGAAGCTAAAACTCAATTTTGAAATGACTATAATTGATAAAGATTTAATATCTTATTTAAAAGGTAAAATATGTTTAAACAGTGAATACTATATAAGAATTTAAAAATTACAATGTGTTACTTTCATAAACTTAAAAATCTCTATAACTAACCAACATTCTTAAGAAAAGATACATACACACATATAGTCAGATTTTTAAATAAGAACAGCAGAATGTGTCCATTATCTTTCATTCCATAGCAAACCATGTTGAATATAGGAATACCAATTTGTGTTGGGCTTATTTGAGACAGATTATCTCATTGAACAACACAGTAAGCTGAATGCTTGATTATATGTTCACTATCCGGTGGCAATAGACTTTTTCATTTCTGTGTCTTACAGCGTGCTCTTGGTTGACATGGGTGATGGCAGTAACTGTTTCTATCATTGTTCAGTTAGGTGGAACACACTCATATGAGCAGATCAGTCCTTTGTGGACCACTGACATTAAAGAGAGTTTTATTAACCCTGCCTAAATACAGGTTAATCACATTTAATAATACCTTCTTGGTAAGATCTAAGTGAAGACTTGATTACATGTCTTCAAACTATGTCCAAGAAAAAAAAATGGAAATAAGATCTCCCATAGAAATTTTCTATCCACCAAAAAGCAAAAACAAAACCAACAGACAAAAAACAAAGAAACCTCATCCATCAGTCTGACCCAGACGCTACCTATCCCTAGTAAAGTGGGAAAAAGGTCATGCCTCAAGAGTGTAGTATGTGAGATCAGGGAGATATGAAAAATTATTTTGTGAGTCAGCACAGAATGTTAAATAATACAACATTGTGGCGACGTGAAGTAGGACAGGAGAATGAAATTTAAGGATGGACAAAGAAGATAATCTGAGACTGTGCTATTCTATTTCTGGGTGATATATTTGATATTTCTTGTCTTACACTTTTTAGCTGTCTTTATATATTATTATGCATATTATCATACATGTACATAAAAGTGTGTATGGACATTATAATTTCCTCATACCATAAGAAGATTTGAAACCCTTCCAAAGTAAATATGGATGTTTCAAACACTAAAGCTTTAATCAGACTTTGTTTTAAAGAAACTTCATCCTATCTTATATATCAGATACAAATTTTATATTCTCTTAAATGATTAATATCATATTCAGAGACATTTGCTTTAATGTCACACCACAGAGACAAAAGCAAGAACAGTTTATTGTAACCTAGAAAAACTCTAAATCAATATGAACACCCACACTGTGTTAATGTGCCACTGTCACTGTATTTTACATAAAATATTTGAGATACTTTCTCAGAGAAAGCATCTTTACTAATTAGATGAGAGATGTAAACATGATAGATTTTATAAGAAATATTATCTTATTGATGAACTCATATTTGAATCAAGCATGCCATCAAATTTCTGTTTTAATAAAAAATACTTTCTACTGTGCTTAGCAAGATATTTCACTTACAGTCTTACAGCATTTTAAACTTAAGGGGTACAAATATATTTACATAGTGGAGGTAACTTATCATTCATCAAATGTGCCATTTGTGGATTACAAACATTACCAAAAGGAGTGAATCTGAAGATGACAGGGGGTATAGAGAAGCTATATAGGGAAGAGTAAAGGGAGGGAAAACTGTAATCAGGATATATTTATGAGAAAAGAATCTAGTATTATTATTAAAAGAAAAATCTCGAAAATTTTGAAAATGATCTTTTAAATCATATGCATTTCATCAATCTGCTTAAAGGTAACAGAGACAGAAACAAAAGATGTGTACATATTTACATTCTATATTCATAGTTTCATGGTAGTTCTTTCAAGAATATGAATAATTGCATACTTCATCTATTGAATTTAATAACTAGGGACAACTCAAAACTCTTTGTCTTCTATTTGCAACCTGTATGTTCTATCCTCACAAAGTAAGTTATTTTGTACCTCTGCTTCTGGACAAGAAAATGTATAGTTTAAAGATAAGTTGAATTACTCTTTGAAAAAAAAATAAAATAGTATATCACCGAGCCAGTGGTATAGCTTGGCAAGAAAGGCTTTATATCCAGGTCTGAGAGTCTAAGTTCATCCCCAGAACTCATACAGCACAAAGAGAGAGGTAATGGCAAGAAATAGATCTTTGGCCTTTCACCATGCCTATCCACATGCCAACATGTGTGCATGCACACCCACACTCCCTCATCCCAACACACACACACATACAAACAGCATAGTTCATACAAACTGAAATACTACTTTGCACAAGTGCTATTTGTCAGTCTATTGTTGAATTAGGTTTCTGGCCTTTGATCCAGACCCGCAGACCTGCAGTCTCACAGGGACACACAGACACTTGTATTAATTTTATGCTGATTGGCCTATGGCTCTGGCATATTGCTAGCTAAATCTTTCTCTTAATCTAACCCATGACTCTTATCCTGTTCAGCCATTTGGCTCAATACCTTTTCTCAGAGCAACATAGTTGTCCTCTGAATCTTCTGGCTTCCCTGCATCTCTGATCTGTTCTCCTGTTCCCAGAGTTATCTTAATCTGGTAGCCCTGCTCACACTTCCTGTCTGCCTTTGTCCAATCAGAGTTTTTATTAAATCAGTAAGTGGGACAATTATTTACAATGTAGCATAATCCCACTTCAGTCTATAATAACAAATTTAAAATAAAATCTTAACAGAATGTCTACATACAAAGCCTTCAAACTTCACTGGATCTAAATAGAGCACAGTAGTGTACATTGGATAAGAATTTGGACACCATAGCAAGATTATCATTATAAGACATGACACAAAAACTTAAAAGTAGAGAGTACTATGCCAGCTCTTGCCAAATAGATCTCCAAATGTGCTCAGTTATTGACAAAATGAACATTGTGATGGCGTTTTGATAATATGTGATGGCAAATATTTATTTTAAATATGCATAAACAGTTGTTTTGTTAGATTGTATTAATAATTTGTTATCAATTCTGTTTTAATGCTTACAGATGCAAACATCTGTGAAATGAGAAAAACAGGATATTACAGAGATATTACTCAAAAATACAGGCATAGTCAAAAATGAGAATTCCTTATTAACATGGGAATTGACTCCAAAGAAGTTTGTCTGCTTCCTTTATATTACTTCAGATTACCTGGAGAAAATGTGACTTAATAGACTAGTCTGTCAAAAAAAAAAAAAAAAAAAAAAAAAAAGCAGTTTGATCACAGAGGCAGCCACAGAGATTTACATCTGCTTGAGACTCATTTGAAGAGTAATCTCAGGGGTCAGTGGCAAAGGCCAACCAGGAAAAGAGGTAGCAAGTGACCTCTGCATACTGCCACTTGCGTGATATTAAACACTGCGGGGAACAAAAGAACTAAGCTCTTTAATATTTATTGAAAGTGTGGGATATATTCTCTCTCTAACATTTCAGCCTTCATGTTAGAGATGTAGCTGCAGGATTCAGCTTAAAGAGGGTATCGTTGGAGAAAATGAAAATTATTAAATACTTCAGACAATTGGTAGTCAGTACATTTTTGGTCATATGATATTTAAATTGATAATGAAATTTTAAAAATCAAAAATTATTACAGTAATAGTATAATACAATTTTCTGGCCTGGCCTGACCTAGCCCAGAGATCTTGACCAGCCATCCCAAATAATCACACAAAGTTTATATTAATTACATGCTGTTTGGCCTATGACTGAGGCATTTTACTTGCTAACTCTTACTCTTAAACTAATTCATGACTAGTCAAGTGGCTTAGAACTTTTTCTCAGAGCAGTGTTCTCATCTTCTTTCCTCTGTCTCCCTGGCATCTCTTCTCTGTTCTTCCTCTTTCCAGAGTTTTGTTAGTCTGGGGCAGCCCTGCCTGTACCTCCTGTCTGCCTTCTGGCCAATCAGTGTTTTATTAAATGAATAGGAGGGACAAATATTTAAAATGTACAAGAGCATAATCCCATAGCATAATAGTTATTTTGTGAGCAGAATTTGATGAGAGTCATTGTGCAGCAGAAGAGAATTGTAATGTGCATGTATTCTGACAAACCTAAATTAAAAATTTGATAAATTTTAACCTCACTGCATATCCAAAGTCACAGGTGCAATTAACACCCTTCTCAGCTCTGCTGAGAAGAAAGGTCATGAGTGTGTTAGATGCGGTCCAGGAGAGATAATTGCCCAAATAGAATGCTTTACCACCAGAGGTGGTATCTGGACTATAAATACATCAATTTGTACTAAGGACTTTAAAACTTCTGCAACATTAGGCAAAATTTCTTTGTTTTTGTTGTTGTTATTATTAATTTTTTATTTTGCTTTGTTTTATTTTTAGATAACAGATTTAAAACTGCATCTATCTATACTTTTCCTCAGAAATGTGCAGAATTTTTCAAAAATTTGGACAAATATATCACCTTATTGTTGTAGGAGGTTTCTGGCCCAAACTTTTGGGCCTAGCCTAAAGGTTTAGGCTCTCAGACTCACAGACCTACAGAGACACACAGATGCTTACAATGGTTTTAGGCTGATTGGCCTAAGGTCCAGGCATCTAACTTGCTAACTTCATCTAATCCATGATTCTTCCTGTTCAGCCATACGGCTGGGTCCTTTTCTTCGAGCAGCATAGTTGTCCTCTGCTTCTTCTGGCTTCTCTCTGGCATTCTGCTCTGTTCTTCCTGTTCTTAGTCTGGTAGCCCCGCCCACACTTCCTGCCTGCCTTTGGCCAATCAATCAGCGCTTTTTATTAAACCAGTGGGTGGGACAATTATTTACAATGAAACAACACAATCTCTCACACCTTATAAATAGCATTTTTTTTAGAAAAATAGAATAATAGACAAATCATCATTAATCCAGTTAATATCTATGAAATATGTACGTATTTTTATCACAGAGTGATGAAATAGACCTGAGTTGGCTATCAAAAGAATTATAACACAGATTTCGGCCCACCATTCCTGAATTTTACCAGCCTCTTTCCTAAATTCAATATTCTGTGTGAATGCAAACTGAAAATTTAAACATATGTAAATGTACTTGTTTGCATATGGAAATGTTCACAAAAGATAGCAGAAGATAATAGAAGAAGAGGATTTTCTTAAGTTAGGACCTGTGCATGCAAAGCCTCAGATAGTGGATGCACGGAGATTTATTGAGTGCTCTCTGAAGGGAGCAATAAAAACAGAAACGAACAGGGAAATAAAAGCTGGGAAGAAAACAAAATATTTTCTAGGTACCTGCTTCTGCTTCATCCTCTAAGTAACTTGGTGTGTAAATGCTTCACATATTCTCTTGCAAACTGAATAATTCATGTCTGAACCTGTGTCAGTCAGCCATGGACTTCTCAGACTTCCTTCTACAAGGGAACCACTTCAGAGATGAGAGCAGAAGGATTAGTGACCCCACTTGAGGAAATATTGGTGGGATGCCAAAATTATTCACTTTAAGACACCTAATTTGCGAAACCATAATATTTTGTTTTGTTTTGTAATCCTATTGAATTAATCTTAATAGGTAATCACAAAACGATTGTAGTTCTCACAAAGTCACTAACCTTCAATAATTCACAGGTGTAAGAAGGATGTAAAAATGATGTTTAATGGGGTAGGGGAAAGGCTATTTCTAAAATACCTTGAAAATGGATTGATATCCTAAGAGCTCAATAAGTTGTCATTTTTACCATTATCACCTTCATTAAAGTTGTTATAGTTTATATTAACAGATTTTGTTTGCTAGTTTTTGTAAACACAACATGTCTTAAATATTTAAAAAAATATTTATGTAAAATAGGCATCGTGGCAACATACCTGAAATCTGAGGACCTGGGATTAGCAGAGATAAGCAGGTCAATAATCAGCTTCATAGTGAGACTCTCTGAAGAATCAAACACACACACACACACACACACACACACACACACACACACACACACACACACACACATGGAGAGAAGACAGACAGAAAGAGACAGGGAGAGATGGAGGGTTGCATGCACAAACAAACAAACAAAAAATTCTCAGAAAGCACAGCTGTCTGTTTTTATTTGTTTCTTGTCTCTCTTAGGTCAGAAAACCAGAGAGAAATCACGACTACAGGTTGCTTGCAGTAGCTGCTAACTTCAGGGACGACTAACCCAAAGTAAGGCAGCTGACAATACCACACCTTTAGTGTGTTAGTTTCTGGGTCCCAGTCTGCTTCACTGGGTTTTCTTTTTCAAGATTCCTTAGAAAGTTGAAATCATGGACTTGGCTAAAAGCTGTAATTTATAAATTGGTAAGAGATGTTAGGTTTAACACTGGGCAAAACACTTCCAAGTTGACTCTGTGGTTCTTGTTACAACACATAAGCTTGGCTTTGGTGTATTGGTCCCACCAACATTACCAAGGAGGGTGACAAGAAGGAGGAAGAGAAGGAGAAATTGCAAAAAGAAGAAGGTGTTGGGGGGTGGGAAAGCCCTGTCTTCTGGAACCTGATTATTTAGGTACCATCTTTTCATTTTGACTGTGTCGTATGCCTTAAACACAACTTTCTGTATTCAGCAAGCATTCCGTGGAGGTTTCTAAGATGGCTGAGTTCTCCGGAGGATTATTATTGTGAACCAGGTCAGAAGCTCCCTGCAGCAGTAAAGAGTTCCAACAACAGCAACATGCAAAGTGCTCTGCTTCTTTTTCCCATTACCTTTTCTAAACCACGCTAAAGTTACACAATAAACAACATTAGTACAGAGAAATTACAAGAATTTTTTTTTTTGATAAAATGAAGACTATTAGTTTATCTGGACCTTCACTCCATTGTTATCATGAAGGAAACCCGTGTTCAAATTGAATTTTGCCAATAGAGTGTAATGATGTCTGAAAATCTGTCTGATCCTCTATATTCTGCAGAGTCCTATTTTACAAAGAAAGCATTAAAAACATTAGAACAAATAAATGATACAAAATGCTACTCAGAAGTAAATTGTTCTTCATCTTCCTCACTAATCTTACTGAGATTCTAAAGCAAACATTACCAAACATGCACAGCTAGTGGATAAAAAATTCTGTTAAATATTAGTTACCATCATTGTCCCTTTTAACCATTCCATATGATTTGAGAAATGTTTGCCTGGTAGTCATAGAGTGAAGTGAATTATGCTCAGTTTGTCTGTGCCTGCCATTGACTTACATGGTAAGCAGATGTCCCTAATAACTTCTCAGGATTAAATTACTATGTAAATTTCCATAAATAGACAACGTAGACAGCATTAGTTCAAAAGCACCTAGTCTTATTTTTAAAGTTTGATAAGAAACAATCAACACTTGAAAATGAAAGTTATACCCCTGAGCCGGAAAGCAAGGGCCTAACAATGTTATCTAGACTAATCACCACCGTTAGCTAAAACAACCATCATACTTGCAAACTAGAAGCACTGGTTTAATTAATTATAATATCTACAGGGATTATGACTCTCTCTCATTATGGAAAAACAAAGGCTGGAAGAACACATATGTGTCTTCATTCTAGAAATATATACATTAATTTAAAAGTACATAAAAATGAACTTCAGTGTCATTGTAATTATAAATTCTACTCAGATTTATCATTCCTCTGGTAAAAGATGAATGGTTTTATGTGGTTTATTAATTTCGTGTTTTACTATTGTTAGCTTTTTTAAAAAATATATAACTTTAACATTATTTTAAATTCAATTGTTTTTTCAACCAACTCATTTCATCATAGGTGGCCATTCATTAATACCTAAGGTGTAATAACCTCCAAGAACTCACACGATGTTCCTGGCTAGGTCTCCAAACAATAGTGGAGGGGGTGCCTAAACTGAACAATAGTGGAGGGGGTGCCTAAACTGAACTTCCCCTATAATCAAATGAATAAACAACCTACATCCAACAATGAATAGAGGTGGAAGCAGAGATCCATAGTTGAGTACTGGGCTGAGCTCTTGGTTCAGCTGAGAGCAGGGGATGAGAGTCTATATGAACAAGGAGATAGGGATTATGAGCAAAATTCCCAGAGTGGTGGCTGCTTCGAGCTCTGGGAAGCTCACTAATCAATAACAGCCACTGGGGATCCATCAGGAAAGGGAGCTGGGCCCTCCAAGGGTAGGCAACCATCGATTGGCATGGGCAGTATATGGAGCTTTGAGAGGTGAGATCAGGCTATGTTCCTGTTCATGGGTTGGCACCTCATAGCCCATTCCCTGCAGAGGAACACCTAACCCAGTCTTGGTTTTGGGATGAGTAAATGGGACTTGCCTGGAGTGGATATGCCATTCTGAGCTGACCCACCTTGGGACTTCTTGCCCTTTGCGGGGAGCAGATGGGTGGATGGGAAGGGGGAGGCTCAAGGCTGACTGGGAGCAATTAGAAGGTAGGAACAGAGGGAAAGCAGGGGGATACAGGATTTAAAAAGATATTTATTTATAAAAAAGTAAAATGATCATACAAAAAAAATAAAATGTAACGGGTTTGTTGTTGTTCAATGTGGAATTCTGTGAGTATCTACTTAATATTTTGCCAAAGTCATTTCTCTCTGAGTCAATTATTTGAAAATGAGAAATGAATCTCTTTAATATGTTTTGCTCAGAGTATGTGACATAAACATTTTATCTCAAATTCAAGACACTAAAAATGTTAAATAAAATATATTGTTATAGGTAAAAATTAGTTTCTATAAAACTTAAAGTAAACAATAATGGAATAAGTAAATCCAATTAACACAAAAATAGTAAAATGGCCTTTAAGTTTCAGATATCATATACATCACAGTCATAAGGAAATATCACACTTTCTTCATAGGCACACTTTTGTAGATATGCATGCACACTTGTGTAGATATGCATGCATCTGGAGGTCTATGAGTTGATGATGCTGAGAGTCTTCCTCAATTGTTCTCTGCCATATTCAGTGAGGCAAATTTTCTCACTTATAACTACAGCTCCCAACAGCTAGTCTTGCTAGCAACTTAACCCAAGACCTTGTCTCTCTGCCTTCTGAGCACTATAATTAAAGCTGGGCTATCAGACCATTTGGCTTTGTATCGGTTCTGGCAATCCTGGCCATTATGTTTGCAATACAAGTACTTTAACCACTGAAAAGTTTCTTCATCTCTATAAAATGGTATGAGAGTAAAAGACAATTAAACAGTTGAAACACATAAATGCCTTTACATAGAAAGTATATGATTATATGATAGATTTCACCTAATATTTCTAAAAGTTTCTTTATGACTTTCAGAATAATTAATTATTCATTTGTAATATATGCTACCTTAGTAGTAATTAAGGAAGTAAAAATTGACATAATAAAAATTTATATGCCTACAAAATTAACATTTTCACTGCAAAAATTCAGAGTTAAAATATGTAAAGAAATCACACTTACCCACATGCACACATTCAGCTACATGCTACTCAAAAATTTGAGAGGGCAGGAATGTCGAAAATATTAATTGCATATGTTTATAGTATAATGATGCAATTGAAATTATGAATTTTTAATTCTTTGCTAAATAACTTTTATATCTTTTTGAAAAATTCAAGGGAGAAAAATCCAAAATATTATCAAAATTGATTCTAGATGATGATGTGGGGGTTTACTACCCATGACTTGAATTTACTCAGTGACATGAAATAATTTATGATCATAGATTGTTTTAATGTTAAGTAATGAAAATATAATATGAGGAAAATTCAAGAACTTTATAATTATATTAATCAAGTTGTTTGTTTTATGTTATTGAAATAAGTTTAGTTCTCATTATTCTCAGTTGCTTTTATAAAATCTTATGGATTGTGTAAAGTGAACAACAGGTAGCAAACAAGTAAATACTGTGATATTTTATGAGAGAAATTAATATTTAACTTCAATCTTATGTCCTGAATAAGAGGTGTCTGTGATGTACGCTAAAAAGCAAATCTGGAAATGGAGTTTGGAAGAACTCAACTGATGGTTGGAATATGAATCATCTCAATGTACAAAGTGTGCAGAGTAAAGACTAAGCTTCCTACACAGCCTTCAGTGTTTCCTTATTCTTTCATATAACTACACAGCTCCTGAAATTCAGAAATTTTATAGTATGTTCTTCTGGAAAATTTATTTGGAGATACCTTTTTAAATAGTATTTTTATAAATTTATAATGTTATAAAGTCATTCAAAATATTAACATGATTTTTATTAATAGCAACGTATTCTTTTTCTGGTTCCTATAATTGAAATAATTTAATGTATTATTCATTTACTCTGCTTTGTTAACTAATCCATCTAAATGCTCTAACCTTAGAAATAAGTTGTATGCATTGAAACACAAAAGTGAAATTAAAATCACAATATTTGAACAGAAGAAAAAGGACAGCTTGTTGTTAATATATAAATGTGTGTGTGAGTCAAGATTTTCCTTAAGAAAGTATTCTTCTACACTAGGTCAGAATTTCTGATTGGTGTTAGTTGTACTCCACAAATGGGGAGAGAACCTGTTTAGAAAATTGGGCTGTACTATTTATTGACCTCTGATTAAGTAATAATTGGTCCAGGTCAATAACAAAGGAGACTTACTACATGGTATTACTCACCTTCTTCAGAAATTGATATGTCACAAGAGGAGAGAAGAGGTTTTTGTTGTGTGGTGTTTAGTTTTTGGGTTTTTTTCTCTCTCTCTTTTTTTTTTTTTCAGTAAAGTTATAGCTCCTGAAAGGAATGCCCTGTAATGAAGCTCACTTACAAGACACCAGCAATGGGAAAAATGAAAATTAAAAAAAAAAACCACCAAAAAGAGAGATAATAGCATACATGGAAAATTCTCTCTATAGATAGACAGAAAAAACAATAGATAGATAATAGATCATGATAGGTAGATCTCTTAATACATGATTTATCAATATTAGAATTCTATTGAATGTTTATAATTTTAAATGAGGGAGAAGAGCATATTCAGGTTTATATCTGAATTGAAAGCAACATCAGAAAAAAAGTCTAGATTTTTCTTTTCCACCAGTAGCTCAGGTTAACTTAAGTTTTCATGTTTGTAGTAAAAATGTTAAGTTCTATAGTCATATAATCATCATGTTTCTACAAATTTTTTTTTCTCTTCTTTTTTTGTGGGGGGCACATAGAGGATTGGGGTATCATGTATCTAAAGAAATTCTGATGACTTGTCATGCCACCAAATTTAATATAGATCTTCTGATCTCCATGCCTCTACCTCCTCCTTTGTGTTATATATGTGGGCTACACTCACTTTAAGCAGTGGAATATTATATTTCCTGCATACTTACAAATGGACAGTAGGTGAAAGGTCAAATTTAAGTTCCAATAAAAGGTATATGTGGAGATTTTCTGATCCTCCAAAAAATCTTGCTTCTGTTACCTTTTAGTACTTACATAAATAAACAAGGAGTTTCTGTAAGTTCACATTTTCCTCTACTTATGTATATGACAATAGATTGGAGACTTAAGGAAAGTATTCAAAAACATATATTTGAAGCTTTCTGAAGGTAGTAAAGTCCATTTTAATAGGACTTTAAAAGTCTAGGGACTCATGTGTGTACCTAGAAAACCTTGACCCTGTATTGTGGTGATTGAAGTTAGACTTCAGTTTAAACTAACTGTATATTTTGATTGTATTGTGTGATTGTTTGACTGGCAATGTCACACATAGAATCATATATTTGAATGCTTTGTTACCAGGGAATACCACTAAAGGAAAGGGTTATAAAGAGTAGGAGATATGGCCTAGTTTTAGGAAGTAATGACTGGGGGTACGCTTTGAAAGTTCAAAAGCCAATTTGAAGCTCAGAGCCTCTCTCCTGTGCTTTCTGAAAATCATGATGTAGAATTCTCAGCTACTTCTCCAGCACCATGTCTGCCTCTATACTTCTATGTTCTCTACATGATAGTAATGAAATATGCCTCTGAAACTTAAAGCGTGTATTCATTTAAATGCCTTCTTTTATGATAGCTGTCCTTGGTCATAGTGTCTCTTCACAGCAATATAATAATAACTAAGACATAAAGTATCAAACACTCTACTTTTGGTAGTACATATCAAGTTAGAATATTTATTTCAGACAATATGTTTTGTAGATAGAAACTACAGATCAATGGTAATACCATCTGATTCTTGTTCTATACATACTGCTCTATGTTGACCTTGCCCTTTCACTGAAATCAAAGTACAATATCTTGCATGGATCAAAAATTCATGAAAAAGACATACAGGCTGGAGCTATATGTGACCAGATTGATGACCCAGGTTGCTAGGTTTTTTTGTTCAGAGTTAGTGTCCAGCCTTAGGCAGAGATCATCAAGTTTCTTCTACACAATCACTTGGGTGAGTTTTCTAACAGTGGCTTTTCTCTCCTGGTGTGTGTGTGTGTGTGTGTGTGTGTGTGTGTGTGTGTGTGTGTGTGTGTGTGTGTACCCTCCTTGGGAAACTACTAAACTAGGAATTTGCCCCACTTCACAGTCTTCTAAATCTTCATTGACAGTAAATTGGATATGTCAATTTGGAGTCAGTTTAAGACAGAGAAAGATTTTTAGCACATTAATTAAAAAGGGGAAACAGTACTATAATGGAAGATGTTTATTTTTGTTGGGTATTACTCTAGACAATTTGAAAGTAGAACCAGTAAAGGATAATATAAATAATGTAGATCTGATTATTGTAATGTTTATTATAAATATTTATTAAATCATTCTTGTTTTAGACCTGGCAATATTTATTTCTATGAGTGCCAAAGTAGCTGATAGGCATGTCAAGTTGGTTGATATCAGTGGAAAGATACAAGTATTAGAAAACGTGGTTAACACAGACCACAGACAGAGAAATTTAAAGAATCAATCTCAATATTGCCTTTCAAGATTACAGAGAAACAGCCAAGGCTCTCAAACAGCCAACCTTAGTATATCCAGGAACCTTACAGAAATTGGCAAATGATAGAAACCGTGAAAAGGCTCTATGAACTCCAGTACAAATGTTAGATTTAAGGAGATTCAAGGACTCATGGTATGCACTCACTATTTGTAAAGCAAATGTTAATTTCCTGGTCAACTTGTAACAGAATTATCCCTAAAGAGTAGACAGATATAGTTATAGATGTCTTGGAGCCTAGGTTGCAATTATATTGTAAAACCTGGTATAAGGATGAAGTTAAAATCATAGAAAAATGCACTAGAGATATAGGATTTGAAATCTCTGAAGACTAACTTCTTGGGGAGTAAGCTTGTGCTAATATAGACAGACAATCTTCATATAATAATCACTCCCTGAACTAGTTGTGTAGGATGTCTTTTTGTATACTGTGAATGTGCTTTGTTGCCATTTGTTCAGAAAGAGGCTGTTTTTGCCTATGACAAGTCAGCATAAAGACAGGCAGAAAATCTAAGCATGTATAAAGAAGGAGGGCAGAATCTGATGGAGAAGAAGCAAGATGTGAAAGTACTGGTAATTCACTAGCCATGTGGCAAGGCATAGATGAATAAGAATGGGTTGTGTTAAGATATAAGAACTAGTTGGTAATGAGCCTGAACCATAGGCCACACAGTTTGTAATTAATATATGCCTTTGTGTGATTATTTGGGACAAAGCATCTATGAGCATGTTCAGATCTTGGGGCTACTTCAGACAAGAAACTTCTGACTGCAAATGATGCCAACATGGGGGCACATACATCTACATAAAGCCTGAAAAAGGTTCTAGAATACAGACAGATACAGAGCCAAAGCAGCTTCCTGGTTTTGTCTTTCAAGTGGGCCTTGGTACAGAGATAATGTGGCCTGTGGGCTTTAATTGTAAGAGGGAATATTTTCATAGAGTCACAGAAAAGTCAATTCAAGTATGAGCTGCATATGAATTTGAGGTTTCTGTTTTTACAGACAAAAGGGAATAGAATCAAAGACAGCTTCTTTGTAGCAGCACTTTCTTAAGTTATCTCTGTTTGCTGGTAGTAAGCAGAGGAATTGTTCCTTTAAGAGAGACTTTCTGACAGCCATAGCAGAAAAAACTAGATGCTCTCTTAAAGAACCATACTGACAAACACTTAAATGGTATTTACAAGCAATGGATATCTGTGCTCTCCTACTGGCAGTAGGAACCCCAAAATTTCCCAGAGTTGGGGTGGTAAATGTGGTTCATGAAGCTAAGCACTCACAGATCAAAAAGCTGAGTGGAGCAAACCTCCATAGGTTAGAATTTAACCCTAGCTACACCTTAGCAGATTAACAGTGTAATAAAGAAAGTAGGAGATACACAATAAAAACAGATTCAGTCCAAAAAAAAAATCTCTAAATGTTTTACAGTGTCTTTAAAATTATACTTAGACTTGAAAGAGAAAAAACAAAGGAAAAAAATAGAGAAAGCTCTTTTAAAAAAGGAATAATAAACCACATAAAGATAGACTATATACAAAAAATCTGGATGCTATATGTTATTGTATTGTTTTTTAATTTTTTTGGTTACAAAGGAAGTAGCAAGAACTGCTATAAGATGCTTGATTATAAATGTTACTGTATTAATCCAACCTATATATTTTGTAAATTCCTTGGCTTTAGAATTGAGGTCAAATGATATGCTACTTTGGAAAGAGGTTTTCTTTCTATTTCCACAGAAAATGTGAGGCTGTGGCTTTATTCTTGGTTAAAGAAAATAAGATTTTATTGAGGAAGACCCTCCTGAAAAATCATTGATGGAGATGGATGGCACAGATGATCCAACATTTCAGAGCACCTCTGTTGCAATTTCCTCTGATCTCTGTAACCAGAACGGCTTCAAGGAGACTGGCTGAGATGACCAAAATTCACAGAATATTCAAGTCAGGACTTGACTATAATGCTGAATTTTCTCAGTATCCCCATAAGATTACCAACCCCTCACCAGCAGAAACTATTCTAGAGAACTATTCCCACATTCCTAAAAAAGTCATTATGGATATTTGTCTTTGTTTACATTGTTGGATACAAGTTGTTATAGATAATGGTGATGAAAATAGATATACAAGAGTTCTTATTTTAAAAAGAAAAAAGGATAAGTGTTGTGGGACTATTGTTTGTACACTGTAAATATTGAAAAACAATATTATGCTAGATGAAGCAGTAATTGCAAAATTTTATGAGATCTCCTGAATTTTGTTTACTTTTTATTTTTTCTTATAAACACACACACACACACACACACACACACACACACACACACTCACACGCAATTTAAAAAGCCTAAATCAATTGCAATTGGTTTAATAAAATGCTGATTGATAGACAGGAAGTAGAGGCAGATTAGAAGAATGCTGGGAAGTGGAAGCGCACAGTAGCAGACACCAGAGAGAAGAGCAGAATGTGAATCCTGCACTGAACAAAAAGGGATCAAGTCATGTGGCTAAACATAAACAGAAATATGGGTGTAGTATTGGGTTTCTGGCCTGGACTTTTGGGCCTAACCTTAAGGTGTAGGCCCCCAGACCAGTAGAGCCACAGACCCGCAGTCCCACAGTCCCACAGAGACACACAGATGCTTTCAATAGTTTTTGGCTGATCAGCCCCAGGCCCAGGCATATCACTTGCTAGCTCTCTACCCTTCATCTAACCCATGACTCTTCCTGTTCAGCCATGGGGCTCGGTACCTTTTCTCAGAGCAGCATGGTTGTCCTCTGCTTCTTCCAGCTTCTCTCTGGCATTCTCTCTGGCCTTCTGCTCTGTGCTTCTTGTTCTCAGAGCTTTTCTTAGTCTGGTAGCTCTGCCCACACTTCCTGCCTGCCTTTGGCCAATAAGCACTTTTTTTTAAACCAGTGGGTGGGACAATTATTTACCATGAAACAACACAATAGCCGTACATATCCCCTTTTCTCCTTTTAAAACAAAAAGAACTCCAAATCTAATATTCTTCCCCCCCTTATCTATAACAACTTATAAACAACACTGTAAACATAAACATCCATAATCCATGTTTTGGGAATGTGGGCGTTGTTCTCTAGGCTACTTCCTGCTGAATGTGGATGCTGGCAATCCCATAGGAACCCAAAGAAAAATGTAGGATTATGCACAAGTCTTTAGTGGAGTAGTATGTAAGGCTGGGTCGTCTCAGCCAGTCTCCTTGAAATTCTTTTGGATACAGAGCTCTGGAAACTTCAACAGAGGTGCTCTGAAATGCTGAATCATCTGGTCCATCCATTTCCAATGGAGATTTTTCAGGGGGTCTTCCTCTATCAAACTTTATGTTCTTTATCCAGAAATAAATCCACAGCCACTCATTTTCTGTGGAAATAAAAAAGAAAACCTATTCTCCAAAGTAGCATATCTTTGCATTTCAGTTTTAAAGTAAACTCATTTACAAAATTTATAGGTTGAATTAAACCAACAGCATTTATAATCAACTGCCTTTTAGCAGCTTTTACTAACTCATTTTCAGTCAAAAGGCTTAAAGATAATACATTAACATACAGTATTCAGACATTCTTTGTTTTTTCCATCTTTATGTGGCTTATTTATTGATTGATTGATTGATTGATTGATTCTATTTCTTCTTTAAGGGCTTTCTCTACCTCTTTTTTCTTTCTTTAGGCCTATGTATATATATTTTCAACTCACTCTAAACCACTTAGACTTTTTTTAAAAAACTGTCTTTACTGTATATTTATTTCTTAACTTTTTCTGTCTCTGACCACACCTTTGTTTGCCTAGGGTGACTGATTCCACCCAGATACTTCTATTTCTTTCTCTTTCTGAACACACCTTTAATCTGCCAGGATTCATGGTGGGTAGGATGGGTGGATGGCTACACCCAGCTCCTAGTCTAATTTCATAGAATTTGTCTTTTTAACCCAGGTACTCTGGGGAATTTTAGGGTTCATATAATTACCAAGTAAAGCTTTGCCATCTTCTGCTCATTAACTCCATTTAAGTATTAGGGAGCAGGGCCTCTTTAAAAAACTCACAAGTGTTTTGCCTCTAAGGCTGAATCAGGAAGTTTCTCTTAAAAAAGCCAAGCCTCTGCCTGCCTCCGGCAAACAGAGCTGATCCAAAAAAACATCATGGACACTAAGAAGCCATCTTTAACTCTATTCTTTTTTTGTTCTTGTTAATAGAAACCTTAAATCCACCATACAGAACTCTTTGCTTACATCTAGACTCAGGAACTGGCCTTGTTCACCTTAAGTTGCATGTAGCAAACACACCATTTTATAATTTAATCTCATAAATCACTCAGTCTCTTTACACAACTCCGAAGCTGCTTTGGGCTTCAGTTTCTATGCTCTAGACCATTTTTTAAGCTTTCTGTAGCTTTATGTGGGCATATTTGACCCATGTTGGGCTGCCATTTGCAGTAGGAGGTTTCTGTCCCGACTTTTGGGCCTAGACTCAAGGCTCACAGACCCGCAGACCTACAGTCCCACAGAGACACACAGATGCTTTCATTAATTTGAGGCTGATCAGCCTCAGGCCCAGGCATACAGCTTACTAGCACTCTACCCTTCATGTAACGCATGTGTCTTGTTCAGCCATGAGGCTCGATACCTTTCATTAGAGCATCATAATTGTCCTCTGCTTCTTCTGGCTTCTCTGGGGCGTTCTGCTCTGTGCTTCCTGTTCTCAATGTTTTTAGTCTGGTAGCTCTGCCCACACTTCCTGCCTGCCTTTGGCCCATCAGCGCTTTTTATCAAACCAGTGAGTGGGACAATTATTTACAATGAAGCAACACAATACCCCTATATATGGGTTAACTTAAAGCATAAGAGATAGCAAGTAATAGGTCTGAACCATAGACCAATCACCTTGTAATTAACAAACTTCTGTATGTTTATTTGTGATGAAATGGCTGCTGAACCAACTAGGTGGGACACAGAAACTAATAACTACAGATAGTTATATTTATTTTTCTTTTGTATGCATATTGAGAGAAACAATTGTCTTAAATAACAACTATTAATGGAAACATTACATAATAAAGAGTTTATATAAAACTCATTATTTAATTCCAAATATTTCAAATAAGAAATTTCTGGCTTATGCTTTTGTTTATTTCTTATTTTATCTAAATTGTTGATTACTTGTTGAATGTTTTATTAATTGTCATGGAATTTAAACCTCTTTTTTATAAATTATCAAAGTACTTTTGACTACTATGAATTAAAATTAAAGTCCTAAAACTTCAGAATTTTAATTTTAAATTAGACATTACCTCAATACCATATTTGGGTTTTTAATTTTTATATGATTTGACTTGAAGTATTTTAAAGAAAATACACAGTCTGCTATTCTTTGGCACTTATGTTTAGATGCCAGTATTCTGGTAAAGTCTACAGCCCTCTTAAGTAACTGATGTTTTAATATTTTGAGTTGTTCATATGTGTATTGTCTACTAAGATAAACAATACACATTATAATTGCAAAATAATTAGTGAAATTTTAAGTATTTTTATCAGTCTCAGTAGTTGTTTTTATATTGAATATATTATTTTCACTATAAATGAGATGCTATTTTCATATTTAAACCAATATAACTGTTCTATTGTGAAAATAGAAAAATCCTGTAACTCTCTCCCCCTCACCCCTTCCTGAGGTCCCTGAAACTAGCCAAGGTTGAGATGGCTGCTTGGGACACACCCAGAAGCCTGAGCCTGATACTTCCTGAATTCCTGAGACCCACCTGGTGAGCAGCTTGGCCTTCCAAGATAAGGCTCTGAGACCACATTCCTGATCTAGCAACCTAGGTGGGGTCACCCAGGAAAGTCCTACCATGAGAATTGTTAATTGTTAACTGTTTGAAGCTTGCACAATGTGTCCTGCTCCAGGAAATGAATGTCTTCAGGTGGTCCTTATTGTTTCACAGGAAATAGCTTTCCTGCCTGCATTCCTAGACTGTCCGAAGAAGCAGTCCTTTGGCCCCTCCCTGTTAGCCAGCCAAGCCCGCCCATACCCCCTGTGGTCTTGGGGTGTCTTGGGGTGCCCTAGGGGCGCCCGCCTATTACACTATCAAGTTATAAAAATAAGGTTTATTCAGATATTTGTATTTAATGCATTTGAGTTCATCTTCTAGGGCAAAATTCACCCTAAAAAACAAACCAAACAAACAATAGTAAATAAAAACCAAAGAAATAGTAAAGAAACTTTTCCTTCTCTGTATTTGAAACTTCTCTGGATTGATTCTTCTCTTGTCTTTCCCAAAGAACAATTGCAGGCTGCACTGGGCCTTCAAGGTCATTTCTGAGCTTTGAGGTTTTCAGCTCTTTATATAACAAGGTAGATAAGTGTGAACATTACCTGATGCTCTTCCCATCACCTCCATATCTTGTTCTCTTTGGCACTGAACTATATGCTCTTAGGACATGTAATCTTTACCTCTCACCTCCTTCCAGCTTTCTGATTCTGGCAGTGAAAGATTTCATATGTTTCCTTGTGCTTTATTTCCCATCTACCAGACAAAAAAAAATTGTGAAATTGATGTAAGGTGATATGTAGTGAGGTGAACCTGAGGGGTGTCAGTAGTGTCTCATAAGCAGTACAGTCTGTGCCTAGAATGTATGTCATTTTTATTTAAAAATTTGAGTGTGAATGATGAGTTACCTGGAGAAATTAATCTAATCTCTTCATTCATATACATCAGCATTTCTAGTCATTCATTGTCCATCCACTATACAGTGATTACCGAAGTTATGGGCCTATTTACATGTTATATTTTCATAAATTTTTTACAAATTAGTGAATATAGTTAGTCTCCAAACTCAGCTAGTCACTCATTTTGGGGAAGAAGGGAGAATTCCACTGTTTGGTGGCTAAGCTAAATACTAAGGAACACTTTATTCCATATTTTCTCATCTTCAGAAAATCTCTCATTTTTTTTCCCGAGGAAACAAAGCAGTAATTGAAAAATTGTATAAGATCTCCTGAATTTTATTTACTTTTATTTTTTCTTAAATCTCTCTCTCTCTCTCTCTCTCTCTCTCTCTCTCTCTCTCTCTCTCTCTCTCTCTCTCTCTCTCTTTTAAAAAGTTACATCAATAAAAATCCTTTCTAGGTCAAAAGCTTTACTCTACTTCCTGCCTACAATTGTTTTTCATCTTTAGGTATCCATTATCAAGCAACTGATGCAAGCAGAGAGGCATTGAACACACAGCAGGTGGAGTGTTTATTTGGTTTCTCATTTACAAGCTAGACTGCATGGGGTAAAGTGCTGAATGGCCACAGCTATCACTGTCCAACATTCAAGAAGTGTGAGACAGTGCACTCCTGTTGAATTCAGTTGCATAACTCTAAGGAAATTCACAGTATTTAGAGATGTGTTAAATTTATTTTTTCAAAGTAGAGAGGGGCTATCCCTAGAAGTGGGATGATTGCTGTGCAAGGAGTAATCAGTTGTGACCTAGATTTCTGAGTTGGAAGGGACTCCTGCAACATGCAGTCTATTAACGGTGCCCATGGGGAAAACAAAAGCAAGCCACACCTGAGGTTCAAAGAGAGGTGAGAAGCTTAGCCATTTCCATCCCAGAAATCTTCATTTTAATAGTCCTTTTATCAGAGTTAGTGGTAAATGTACTGCAGCCTGAGCAGGAGAGGCCCTATTAGCACTTTCAAAGGAGCTTCAGTCCTGATGGAAAGAAGAAAACACAGAACATTTTCTCCTAGGAATTCCTAATAAGACACAGGTCTGTGAAGAGAAAGCCATGGGCATTTGCATTTCTATTTTCTTACTAGTGTGAGAATCAAAAAGATACAGAAAAGGGAAAGAACTGGTAGATTTTCCAGGTGGCACTGATTTTGATCCTTCTCTGAGGACAGTAGAGGAAGGCAGTAGATGGTATAATAAATCTACTCCTGCTCTGTCAACTGGGAGATAATATTACTATGCTAAGAGTTCTGGAGGCACAATCCCATAATTCAGTGGTTTCACCCCAATGATTGTTTCACTTCCTTTCCCACTGAGCTCATTTGCAGTCCCAAACAAATCCTTCCTGTCACTTCCCATTTCTACTGCTTGTTCCCATGCTTTTTCTCTCCTTTGGAGATATGTCCTATTACAACCCATCTTACTTCTGCCTTCTTCTCATCTTTCCTTAAACTTTTCCAACCCTTCTTACTTCTGTCTCCTTGGTCCTATTACATAAATGTTAATAATGTACACCTTATGCCTTGTGAAAGGCTCTGTAGGGGTTTTTTTTAGTCTGCACTTCATGGCCATTATTTTTTTCCTTTGGTTTATCACACACTACAAAATCATGCATTTGGGAATGAATTGAGACTCCCCTTTAGTTACATTTATCAAAATTATGAAACTACATTTTGAAAAATCTAAACTATTGAGATGTCCTTTGGGAATAATTTTACTTGTTTTTGCTCTAGTGAAATTGATGGCAGCCTGTGAGCTACAAGTATGCACAAGGGTCAACAGTTGAAGAATGACCAGAAGCTGCCAGTGCTCCTGTGAAAATCACTTTAACATGTGTTAAGGAATGGCTTAACAGTAGCTAATATCATAGATCTGAGCCAAGTATGCATTTAAGGAAATAAAAAATTTCTAAATCCTGATTACTTCTTGGTCTACCAAGCTGTTAATTAAATTAATAAAAATGTCTCACTACAAACAAGAAACATACAGTTGCTGTTAGTGTTATACTCTCAATTCCTAGAAAATTATAAGACACTGTATGTTACCAGCTGAATTAAAGAAGACCTCGGACCCAGATTTCTTACAAGATACAAAGAAAAAGTTTAATGGATTCACTCATGAGTGGACTCAGGCACTGTGAAAAGTCAAGAGCTCCAAATGCTTTCAGAGTAAAATTCTTATACCACACTCTGAGTAGGGGAGGGGGTATGGGCGGGCTCAGCGCGGTAACAGGGCGGGGCCAAAGGTCACCTTAGGAAGGAGTTTAGGAATGCAGGCAGGTAGACAGACAGGCAGGCAAGCTATTTCCTGTGAAACAACAGGACCACCTGAAGACATTCATTTCCTGGAGCAATGGTCACAATGGGCACATTGTGCAAGCTTCAAATAGTTAACAGTTAACAGTTCCCTTGGTAGGGCTTTCCTGGGTTTGCTCAGGAATGTGGTCCCAGGGCCTTATGGTTCCACTGAATGAAGTCCAGAAGGTCAAGCTGCTCACCAGGAGTGTCTCAGGAATTCAGGAAGTATCTCAGGTGGTTGGGCTCAGGCTGCGGGTGTATCCCAAGCAGCCATCAATCCTGTGAACAAAGCTTTTCTGAGAAGCAGCCATATAATTTAGTGATACAATGAAGCTGAAACTCTGTCATCCTTGGCTAGTTTCAGGGACCTCAGGAAGGGGTTGAGGGGGAGAGAGTTCCAGAATTTTTCTATTTTCACATGTAAATATTGTAATGTGGTGAGGGAAAGGATTGGTAGGTTGGTGGGAGGTAGAAGATTGCAGTAAAAGCCAAAAACCAAAGCAAAACAAGAAACAAGCTGTGAAAATAGAAAAATCCTGTAACTCTCTCCCCCTTGACCCCTTCCTGAGGTCACTGAAACTAGCCAAGGTTGAGATGGCTGCTTGAGACACACCCAGCAGCCTGAGCCTGATAGATTCTTCCTGAATTCCTGAGACCCACCTGGTAGAGCAGCTTGACCTTCCAAGCTGAGACCACATTCCTGTGAGATCCCACCTGCAACCTAGGTGAGGTCACCCAGGAAAGTCCTACCATGAGAATTGTTAACTGTCAACTGTTTAAAGCTTGCACAATAAAATGAATGTCCCCAGGTGGTCCCCTGCTCACAGGTCTCCTATTTGCACAAGACTTTCACAGGAAATAGCTTGCCTGCCTGCATTCCTAAACTCTGTCCTGCCCCGCCCTGTTAGTGCAGGAAGTCCACCCTGTTAGCCCCAAGCCCACCCATACCTCCTCCCCTATCTAGAATAGGGTATAAGAATCCTGCCCCTGAGACTATTCGGGGCCCCAGGCTTTTCTGCAGTGCCTGTGCCTGGGGTCCACACATGTGTGTACCGATATTCATATTTCATATTCGTATTCATTAAACTCTTTTTTTTTTCTTTAATGTTAACAGCGGTCATTAGTCGTGGTCCTGGGGTGTTTTGAGGTGCCCTAGGGGCGCCCGCCTATTACAAAGCAACATGTGCAGGAACGCACAGGAACCAGGTTCAGGCCGACTAGGACTGAAGCATCTGAAAAGTAACAGAAGAGTCAGCAGCATGTTTTGGTGTGCTTGGAGGACAACCTTTTAGGTGAGCAACTTTTGTTTTTCAGAACACAGACAGGTGGTTTCCTGCCATGCAAGCTCCACTATGTAAATGAGCGCCATGCAAGCCAAGCAGCCCAAACAAGCCAGGGGTGAGCACCGTGTCCGGTTTCTTTGTGAGCCGAGTCTTGTCCAGGCTGGGGCGACAAGATTAAATGATCTGCACTCAGGAGTCGTTTAGGTTCCATCATTCAGGGGCTCTCAACACACACTGAGAGACCCGAGCTTTATTCAGTACATCTTATATCTTAGACCTGTCTGCCCCTTAGCCATGCTTCTCTCCTTCCACTGTATCTCGCCTAGCTTTTTCCCCTCTTGCTTCCCGCCATGCTGGATTCCTTCTGCTCCTTCCACTCACACTGACTCTACTCCATGCTTGTCTCCCTGCTTCTGCCAGTGTGTCCCTCCTTGTGTCCCCTTTGTCTCAGCTCTCTATCACCTTAACTCTCTTTCACACCCTGCCCCCTCATCCGGGCATGCCCAAGGTCTTTGAGGATCCCGAGAGGCTAGCACTCAGCAGGTGGCAGCGTCTATAGTGCAGGAAAGCTTGTTTTAGCTTTTCCTCCTGTAAACATAAGGTTTTAGTCCTTAGGGGAGAATGGTGAGCCATAGAGGCCAGAATGGCACTTATTCAGGAGACAACAGGTGAGTCCTTGACTGAGACTCAGTTTACTGGATTACAGGACAGCATCATTAGGGTGGCTTCTAGAATTATATGGCTTCATTCAGACTGTGAGGTAGATTTCTCTGGTTGAAAAATTTATAGCCCACATGTTGGGCATGATTGGCTCTCCTAATTGTAATATTTAAAAAGACGGTTATTCTTAAACCCATATATATCTTATATCTTACATGTAAATTGCTTCATACTTATATTTTGAAAGACAGCAATAAGGGTGGAAAAATAACTGATTTAAAACTTGTGATGATTAGGACTGGAGAACTGGCTAGGCACTAAAGAATACTTGTTGCTCTTACAGACAAACAAGGTCTGGTTCCCCCCTGCATGACATGACAGGTCCTACAAGTGAAGTTGTAACTCCAATACCAGGAGCTCTGACTTTCTCTTATCACCCCCCAGACACTGCATGTGATGCATATACATGCATGCTAGTTAAGCACACATACATAGAAAATAAAAGTAAAATCCTAAAAAAAACTGTGACCATTGTGGTTAGGTATAATCATTAAGAAATGTATGTGAAGCTATGTAGCATATATACACACAAACACACACACATAAGTATGTGTGTGTATATATCTATATATATGCATATTGTTCCAAAAATATTTTTAAAATACTATATGCTATTTTTAAGTATTCTGCATGGATGTTCTAAAATGCTTTCTGCTTGTTTTCTTTATTTTAGAGATCAGCTCAGCCTCAGCCAATGCAAACTGGTGATAACTAGTGCCTTAAAATATGCTTCTCAGCACTTTTGCAAAAGCCAACCTGGGGTCTGCCTGGGGCCTGGAAGGGGATGAACTCCAGATACAACATTCCTAAACCAGCAAGAGACCACCTGTCACAGATACCAACAAATCAAGGCCCTTTCCCCTGGCTGGGGGAAGGATCTAGGAAAAAAGTATTTAAGGTCCCCCCAGTGATAAAATTGAACTTGCTTGTTTCAATTTGTTCCCTGAAGCTTCCTTGTTGCTTCTTTGCCATCTTGGTCCCCTCCCTGAAGGGGAAATGCAGGACCCTGAGTATAGATGCAACCCCAACTCCTGACCCCAAACCAGGTCCCCCAACATTTTATTATGTGAGAATCCCCTTAGTTATCATCATGTTCACGTAGGACTATAATTAAAAGTCTTGAAGGTGTTTGTCAAGCTCTACTCCTGGACAAGTTGTTTTGTATCTCTTTGCCTCAGTATTTTTTTTTAATTATAAAACAATAAATTTCAAATCACATTCACTTTTTAGAAACACTAAAAATTGAATATTTAGTGATTTTAAAGCACTTAACCTAATTCTTCATGTAGAGTGAGTACCCTATAGATTTGCTGTTACTTTGTTATCATGTATGTTAGAAGTAAGCTTAATTAGCTTTTAAAGGTCTCATTTCTTTCTTTTTAGATTTTGCATAAGACTATGTATTTCCTTTTGCTAGATATTGGCTGGAGATATGTGTTACAGTTGTCATTTGTTATTACATCAATGGCCTGGAATTAGAAATGATACACAGTTTCTGGGTTAGTCTTTCCTTCTATTATCAAAAACTGAACTCTCTCATAGACTTCCCAATAAGTGTCTCTAGGTCCATCACCATTACTACTGGCAAAATTTTCCAGACACAATGGTGTCAAAATGTACCCACTGAAAGTAGAGTTCAAGCAATTCACAACTAAGACCAACCAATTTTCCAGCAGTGAAGTGGAGAATGGGTGCAGCAACATGGAGAATCATCAGCTCGGTGGAATGCTGGCATCATCTCTAATGGTGTTAATAAAGAAACTCTATTCTATTATTTTCCTCCAAGGTATACAAAACTAATTTTGGAGCTTTGCATTACAGCAGTGTCACTGGGGCCTCGGAGAAGATCTCAAACAGAAAGAGGCTGAGAGAAAAGGCATCTCATTTCCTGTAATAGCTTTTGTTTATTTGGATTGCTCCCTTTGCCTTTGCAAACCTCGCTAAAAGAAGCCTTGAAAATAGAAGTTAAGACGCAAATGGAAATAGGCTTTTTAATTCTCCCTTTTTTATGATTCTGAAGCTCCAACTGACCCTCCTCGTTTTGGCCCTCCTTTTTACCATTAATTACCTTGTTATCTGAGAGATGCAGCAGCTCCCCTGTCTGCTTAGGAAGTGTGCCAGCAGGGCAACAGTTGGAAGTGAATTACTGTGATTGTTTGGGGCTTTAGAAAGCCTACACTGCAGTCTATCTTCTTAGACTCCTGGTAGAGTCACTTGGGTGTGTTTTCTAATTCAGTATTTCTGCGTCCACTGTCCAGTAAACCTATGTTTACACAGTATGGATATATCCAATTATACTGTGGCTAGGGGCAATGTCTCTTCTGGATTTTTCACATGCCAATGATTAGAACACCTGGTGTAGGGCTCCTGGGCATGCCCTTAGTCAAGAGGTAAGGGAGGTTTATTCCATTTGCTCATCTATTTCTTCTTATGCAAATGATTGCCTATGACCACTGGAGTGATCAGGCATCTTACTTTGTGTTGCCTAATTTTAACATTTCTCTATTTAATAAAATAGAGCTTTATGAGCAAGTACTTTAAGATTCAGAACCATTAGAAGGATAGTGACGTGAACACACACAGTCTATTTACTTAGCTTGATTATTTTGACTGCATACATTTGTCACTTCAGCTTAAGGCCATTTTGGCCAATTTGATTAAATTGACTGGTTCTTTCACTGAAGTGACCAGTCAATGCTAACAAATCGTTTGTGTTTTTGGAAACTCATTAGGTTTTATCTCTTGCATTGTGTCTGTAATAGATACTGAATCAAAAATTTGACACAGACTTTTCTTTTAGCTTATATGGCAAGGGGTGTAGAGAAAGTGGTGTCTAGAGTTTTAGAGATATGTGATAAGAAAAATAGCCATATTGACTTGGGCCATTGGCTTGCCCCTTGGAATTAATTATCACCAAGACAATCAAGTTCATAATAACATTCTGGTTTTTTGAAAGTGTTTGCTTGCAAGCTTGTTTTGCACTTGGGGTCTCTCTTCATACTCTGATAGTACCCAGTTAGTTACTTAGGTGTAACCAGGAAGAAAGCAATGTCTACACCAAATGTCATACAAACTATGTATTTGAAGAATAAAAACTGCTTTCTTGAGGATAGGAGCAGTGCTGAACATCAACATAATTCACTATTTGAGATTTATTTATTTCAAACTTCTTGTTTTCTTTCCAAAGACCTCGTGCTTTCAAGCCTTCTTCTGCACATCAGCTGTGTAATCGTGATCGTAATATAATATAAAAGTCAGTACTTTTTTAACTGTCCATAAAAATTAAGCTTTTGTGTTAAGACCAAGAAACAGTTTTAATTACTAGCCGAATCCATCACAAGAAATATGTTCTAAGATTAAATTTAAAGGGTAAGTGTTACGTTTTTCTGTTATTTTCATTTGAAATAAGTATTCTCTTCCCAATGCCTGTTTCCTGACAGTATAAGGCATGGTCTGCTTATTTAACATCTCTGGGAGCAAAACTGATACACACTAACTTAAGCAAAAGAACTTTCATGAGCAGTGTTCACAAGGAAAATGGAATACTGAGAATACATGCCCAGGTAAGTTCTAGGTAGCTAGACATAGTGAACAGCTGTTAAAATTTTCATTACTATAACACATCTTTTATGTGACCTGCTTTTCTAGTGGTTTTTAGATCTTGATTATATCAAAATAATTTATCAGAAGAAAGGGGATAATTCCCTAGCACCATTTTTTTCTTTTAAAAGAATAACATTTGAATATTGAATTGAAAAGGAAAACAAATTCCATTTCCAAATAGAAGGTTAAACCCTTGAGTAAATGCATATATATATATGCATACACACACACACACACACACACACACACACACACACATCTCTCTTAGAAAACCAATAAGAAACCCTTTTATGTACATGTTTTAAATCACATTTTACTGTCAGCCAGGAGTTTGCCTAGGGTAAATGTCCCAGTGCTTCAAACAATGTTTTTTACTAAGGTGAGGCTACAATTAGAGAGGAAAAACAACTTTTTATTTTTTAAATTTTTCCACAATGGTTACAGTAGACATTTATTTAAAGCAAGGCATCTGCAAAGCAAATAATTCTTAAAACTGTGATTTGGGTTAAAACCTGTTCATAAAAATATACTGAGACCAGGTACATCCACAGATCTCAATGGCAAGATCACTTCTTCATCCATTCTTCTATCTCTTTCAGAGAGGGTTCAAGGTAGAGTTTGTCCCCCACTCCTTGGGCAAGATCTGATGCCTCATGGTCAGGTCCAGGGCTCTTTTATGAGAAACATTCTGTCATAAAGGTCCTCAGGAAGCTGCCTTATGGCTTCTTTCACATCTTCAGTCTCATAGCTTATATCTCTTATTAACCCCACTCTGTTGAATCCTGCAGCATTATAATACTATTTTCAAAACCACCCAGCCACTTGCTTGACACTGTAACGACAGGTCTGTTCACCATTTTGACTTGAGAGTGAGGAAGAACATCTTAATGTCCATCTTCAGGTGACTCAGCAGGTTCATATGCCTGACACCCTCCCTTTATAAAAACAATTGCCACATGATATTAATGATATGTGATGATTGATAGTAACGTACCTGGGGACCTCTGTATCTTAGGTACCTGAACATTCTCTCTTACTGAAAGAAAAAAAATATTCCTGTTTTAGGCACTGTTCTATTGCTGTGAAGAGACACCATGACTAAGACAACTATTATAAAAGAAAGTATTTAATTGGGGTCTTGCTTACAGTTTCAGAGGTTTAGTCAGTTTTTGTGGGAGAGAGCATTGAAGCAGGAGCTGAGAGCTACATCCTGATCCATAAGCAGAGGGAGAGATATGGACTTGACATGGGCTTTTGAAATGCATCACCCACCCCCAATGGCACAGATTCTCCAAAAGGGCTTCACCTCCTAATTAATCTCTTTTATATTTTCAAAGAGTGCCACTCCCTAGTAACAAAGAATTCTAATATAATGAGCTTAGGGAGCCACTAGAGAAATGTGTCATTGACAAAATAAATCCCTCTGTTAGCATTGTTATGTCTTAGCTTGACAGTGACTTGCTTGGATTTCTCTTGAATGAAGCTCTAATGGAGTTTGCCTAGAGAGCTCAAAATTTTCCTGGAGCTTGTCTTATTCTGGCTAATAGAAGGTAAAGCTATCCATGCTTCCTGAAGACCCCGAGTTACAGGGTTAGTCTCAGTCTCTAACATTAGGGGTCATGTGACTGCAAAAGTTGGACCATGGTTAATGGCCCTCCTGTCATTGCAGAAATGTCCTTTAAGGGACCAGTAGGACCCTTACCCTTGTGCCTTCCATTTGTCATATTAGCCGCAAGTCCCCATGCACAGCTTCTCTGGTATGCCACTTGCAGCTGATCTAAACACAATTATACCAACTCCTTTACTGAAACTTCTAAAACTTTATAAGACTTGGTCTCTTTCTAAAGAGATCGCCTCATGTGCACATTACAGGGATGAAAAGTTGGCTAACACAACTGTGATGGTGACTTTGTGAGAAGAAGCCTTGGCACTGAGGGGGAAGAAGCTGCTAATGTTTCCTGAGAAGCTAGCATTGTTTTTCGTTAAGTTTCCTTAATAACCAAACATTTTTTTTTTCAAGACGGAGTTTCTCTGTGCAGCCCTGGCTGTCCTGGAACTTACTCTGCAACCAGGCTGGCCCTGAAATCAGAGATCCACCTGCCTTTATCTCCTGAGTGCTGGGGTAAAGGCATGTATCATCACTTCCAGGCATTTTAAAAAAAAATCTGACTTCTTAACAGTTCCAGTTTTCTTCATCTTAAATTAAATATCTCATTTATGCTTATTGCTGTCTTAAGTCCTAAACATTGTGTCCCTGCTGGGGTCTGTCCTATTTTCTTGGCATAGTGACATCTACATAGTGAGTCATATCTTGCCAGCACCTCTGTGCTTCTTCTGAACACTATGACAAAGGTGTCATAGTGTCCTCTTTAGAATTCACTGGCTTAATGACACACTTTGACAGATCTGTATAATCTCTTTCTGTCAAATATGGAACTACAAATAAGTTCTTATAAGAACAAGAATACAAAAAAATTGCTGAAGAAAATGTTGGCAGTGAAATATGAAACTTTGTTTTTAAAAATATGCTCTACAGTAAAATTTGTTTCAAAACCCAGACATTTATGATGGTTTGAATGAGAATGTCCCCATAGATTCATATGTTTGAATTCTTTGTCCCTATTTATTTGACTCAAGAATTTGAAGGTGTGGCCTTGTTGAAAAAGCAGAGTCACTCACTCAGATGGGCTTTGAGGTTTCAAAAGATTCATCCCATTTCGAGTTAGGTCTCCCACTTTTCTTATGGTCCAGATTTAAGCTCTCCATTTTTCCTACCATCATGCCTTCATGTTCCTGTCATAGACTTTAATTCTCTGGAAACATAAGAACAATTAAATGCTTTTTATTTTAAGTTACCTCAGTCATGGTATTTTAAAACAGTAGAAAAGTAATTAATGCAATATTTTTTTCCTCCCAAAAGCCCTTAATATCTTAATACTTCTCTTTTTTTTTTATCAGTGTTTCTTGTTATGAATCACTTATTAGTAAAAGGTATATTTAGCTTCAAAGAATACAAATTTATTCCTCTTGTATTTTAAAAAACTATTTTATGTACAGCTATAGTTTCAATACTTACATATATGAATACTAATTTGTATAACCTTGTTTGTTTAATGAACATTTTTCATAAACACCATAAAGATACGTTTTTCTAACTTGAAGTGGCCAATCTCAGGTCTATTTGCTGAACAGAAACGGTACCTAGTATATCAGCTAGTATTTACTGAGCTTACAAAACTCGATTGTTGAACAACCGATAAAGGAATCCAGTCCCACTCTAGCCTTAGAGTAATTCACATTCCAAGGAAATGGAATGTTCTCCATCATAAAATTCTGCCCCATACATCCTTTGATGTAGGTTCTGGATTCTCTTCTTGACAGTGAATTATTTATTTTTATTAAAGTCTGAATCAGTTATTTAAAAACCAAATGATAAGACAACTCCTTTAGATTCTTATAAACAAAGTGACTGAATGATTTATTTATTTTGAGCACCAAAATATTTGGTTATGAAATCAGATAATAAAACATATTCAAAACAAAATAGTTATAAACTAGGATTAACAATGGCAAATTAGGATCTGGTGACCTGATTCTAGCAAAAATGGCTACAATGGGTCTTTAAAAAAAATTATATAGTATATTTTGATCATTCCCCAACTACTCCTTAATACTCCTCACCTGCTCTTTACTCATCCAACTTCACCTTCTCTCTGTCTCTTAAAAACTACAACAACAACACAAAAACTACCAACAATAATAAACAACCAACAAAATGCCACCCAAACAAACACAAACAATGGAGTCTGCTCTATGTTGGCTGAGTAGTCTTGAGCCTGTCCTGGAGCAGAGTTGAGATAAACAGTGATAGCTGCAGTGAGAGTGAAATCAGTTTCTACTTGAATTTGTTTGTAAATAATGATTCATGTGCTAGAATATTTGTGTAACATCTTCCTCCAGGTGCTTCAGTGGCTCTTGACTCTGATTCAATCACTTTAATTCAGGCTTCTAAACTCTTTTCAATAATTTGATATCATCATTGGATAAGAAGACATATGCAGTTTGATTCTGCAGAGTTAACACTTATTCCCAATATTTGCCTGGTGAGCCTAGGCTCATTATTATCTGTTGACTAAATGCTGGGTCTTTGGTCAAGCTTATAAATATTAACTATTTACTGTATGGAAATACAATATTAATTTAATTAAAATTGAAATTTTTGAAAGATTTATTTTTTTAGATATGTTTGTGCATCTGTAGGAGTGTAAGCTAGTTATGTGTGAGAATCTCCAGAGGCCTTAAACAGGAGTTAACACTTAGCTATGAGCTCTCTTAAAAAAGCATCTTGTAAAAAGAAGCATCTCAGATGAGGGATAAGAACTATACTTACTTGTGGCTATAAACATGTATATTTAGAACACAGTTAGAAATTATATAGTGGTTTAGGAAAATAGCAGCCATAGATTCTTTAGGGTCTGTCATAAGAATTTTTCTTATGTCCATAAATTATTTAAGAGGGAATTAAAATTCGGATAATAAGTGATTATGTTTTCTAGAGTCTAGAGTGATAGAATTACTTGTTTTCAGCTTTTGACATAAACAGTTTATTTTAAGTTGTCATTCAAACATAATATTGCCAGAATTGACTATGAAACAAAGAGAACATAGGAAACTGTATTTTCAGGATTTTACCATCACTGATGAGCTATTTGAACAAATCAGTTCCAGACATCTCCATCTCAGTATCGTAGATGTCCCGAGATTTCTCAGAGTTCAAATGGATCTATGGTTTCTGTCTTAGACAAGAATAAAGTGCTACTCAGTAATTACTGAACCTGCTCCTTGATTGATTCATAGTTTGAGCTGCTTCCTTCCTCATTCTTGCTTTACTATAGTCTCCTTCCTCTTTATTTTAAAGCATGAACTATTGAGCATTTTGCATTAACTTCATCATGTAAAAATAGAAGCAAGTCGGTTTTGCTCACTATTTGAATGCTATCAGTGACGAAGACACAGTAGATACATATTAAACATAGACTTATGAAATTCATGAGTTACAGGCAAACAAGCATAAGGACAAAGGAGCACACATTTTATATTATTTTGTTCTTTACTCAGGCATCAGAGGAAAAAAATCCAGAAACTCAGGTAGCACACTAAAATATCAACTTTGAGGAACTTCTGACAACTTACAAATATTATTCTTTCCCCTGTAAATAAATCTATTACTTGCTTGCTTGCTTTCATACTCAAACACAAACAATTGGATTTTCTTGATTTCTGACTCCAATAGAATCAGGTCAGCAGTGAGGACAGAAGCAATAAATCTCTTTATCTCTGTTGACTTTTATAGAACTGACATCTCTTAAAATATTTTTCTTGACTTTGGTGCCTCTTTACTGACTGATTAGGCAGTAGAGCACAGCAGTCAATTGAATCTTCCCAAATCTAATATTAAAAGCAGAAAAGGAAAGGCCTGAAGGGCAACAGAATATGTGAAGAGTGATGAAGAAGGTCCAATAATGCCTTTTCCCAAAATCAGAAACTGCATTTAAGTGTTAGCCTTTCTGTCTGCCCAAGTTACTATCTTGGCTGCTCTGACATTCTGTTTTCCATCTAGGTAGCAGGCTGCTGTTTTATGTTGGTAAGACATTCAAGTCTTGGTAGTTGATTGATGATAAATGTATTACAAAGTAAAATGTGCATGCCTAATGCCAGGTTGGAAAGAAAACATTTCTTCTTTGTGATGGAAACAACAAGTTAGCTAAGATAATGTAAAATATGCAGCAGAAAAATTTATTTGGGTTTTAAGGTAGTTTGAGACTGAGGCATACTCTTATTGGCAAGATGAGTAATGAGAACAACAGACAACATTAAATTGTAGCAAAGCATCACAGAGCTGTTACTTCCATCTCCTAGGAAGTACAGACTCAGATGGCACCAAAGGTAGTTACCAAATTATCCTCAAATGCTTGAAGTTACAATTAAAATTTCAAAAGCTACACAGAAATTTTTGCTAAACCATTCTTGTCACACTGCCAAATCTTTATAATCTCCAAAGTAGTTTTATTTAAATTGTTTGAAAATACAACAAACAAAACCAAAAAATAAACAACATGGAAAACTATATTTATGGTACTATAAGGAATTGTGTAACTTCTGCTAACAGTCACTCAGCATTGGTACTAAGACATAAATGTCATATAAAAAATAAATGACAGTTCCATCTTGAGAAATCATAGAAAAATTTCCAATTCCTTATCCTACTCAACTAGTTCTTTACTCTGCAACCCTTAAATAGAGTTGGTGTGTGGGATAATGTTCTTGTATACTGTAAAGATTCGTCACTGGTATTGGTTTAATAAAATGCTGATTTGCCAGTAGCCAGAGGTGGGGTAACCAGACTAGGAGAATTCTGGGGAGAGAAAAGGCAAAGAAGCAGACACCAGATAGATGCAAAGGAAGCAAGATGAGAATGCTCAACTGAGCGAAGGTACCAAGCATAGATAAAAATAATGGGTTAAGTTTTAAGAGCTAGCTAGTAATAAACCTGAGCAAGATCTAACAGTTTTTAATTAAGATAAGCCTCTGTGTGTTTATTTGGAACTAACAGCTGCAGGACCTGAATGGAAAAAAAAACTTCATCCTACATTGGTGGTTTGAATAGGTATGGCCCCCATAAACTCATGTGTTTGAATGCTTGGCTCGTAGGGAGTGGCACTATTACAAGGTGTAGTCTTGTTGGAGTAGGTCTGGCCTACTCTATCACTCTGGGGCAGGTTTTGAGGTCTCATACCATACATGCTCAAGATATACCCAGTACACAGTTATTTCTGCTGCCTATGGGTCAATATGTAAAACTCTCAGCTCTTTCTCCAGAACCATGTCTGCCTGCATGCCACCATGGAGATAATGTATGAAACCTCTGAAACTTTATGCCAGCCCCAATTAAATCTTTTTTCTGTATAAGAGCTGCCATTCTGCAGAACACTGGAGAGCAGAATCTGCATCTAGCCTTGGCAGCATACTAGAACTGACCCTGTTAGAGGGGACAGAGGTGAGCTGGTCCTGAGGGCATCAGAGTAGAATCTCTGCCCTCCCTCCATCTCCATATGGTAGCATGAGTAGAGATTAGAAATAAGATATACTCTCCCATCCATTGCCACTTGCACAAAGAGCTAGCCTTGGTTTTTTGGCCAGTAGAGCAGATCTTGGACCTTGTCTAGGCAAAACAATAGATCTGCCCCTGGTTATGTAGGTGTGTGAGCCAGCCTTAAAGGCATGAGAACAGGAGACCTGGCCCCACTCCTTGCTGTCTGCTGCAGTGGGTAGGCTATCTGGGACAGTGCTGGAGAGCTTACTTTATAAGGAAAGCTGGCCCAAAAGGCTTACCAATCCAGCTACCTCCCAGACCAAGAATCGAGGCTATGAGTTAGCCCAGGCCAATACCCACTCCCTCTCTGAACTGTAGGATCTTGTGAAGTGGCTGGAATAATAGATCCAAAGTTGCAGGATCACCATGGCATAAGTCAACAACAGAACATCCCATAGGAATCCTAGAAAGGGCCTAGTATCAAGGGTGTAACAAAAGCCAGAGGCCTTGAGCCAGATCAACGACTTATTGCAATGAACACTTACAAAGAAAGATGTATAAACTGAAGAGTATGTTGTATGACTCACTTTGTCACACTACAGCTCCATGCCTAGACTTTTGTTTGTTCATTTTGTTTTGACTTTTCTTTTAAAATGTATTGGGGGGGGGAGAGCAGAGGGTGGATATGAAGAGATGAGGAGATGAATGGAATAAGGATGAATATTATGAAGTCTATAAAGAATCAATAAAAAGTTTAAAATAACTTTACAAAGACTTGCCTTGGTCCTGGTGTCTCTTCACAGCAATAGAAACCCTGGCTAAGACATAAGGCTTAAGCAGAAGGCTATGAAAACACTCCTTAGCTTTTTATTTATTTTATAAATGCTCAAGGAAGCTTAAAGGTGAACCATTCAGTTTCATTTTTTTCTTTCTTTATTTTTCTTTATTTTTTTTTCTTTTGCTTTAGCAGCATTCCAAGGCATTGTCCAGTAGGAGTATATCCATGAGGAGAGGTTGAATTACAAGAGTAGATGAGAGAACAGTTCAGAAAGTCTTGCACAAAGTCTTAAAAACATATTACAAAATTTAGCTGGCAAAGACAAGTACTGGAAAGTGCCCCAGTTAAGGCCAGCTAAATCTAGGCCTCTGGTACAGGAGTTGATGCACCCTATAGTGTTTGAAGGTGACTTTTGTTTTATTATAATAGTAAACTAATGATTCTTGAGTCTAATGACTCTTGGGTGGAGATTTAAGATGCAAATGAGACATACTGTACATAAAGTTGCAGGTAGCATTAAATGCCACAGGGAGAGCATGCACAGAAACGTCTGCTGTGAATACTACTAAAAACTTCTGCTTTGTAATGATCTTTTCACCAGTATTTGAGTTCCCAAATTTTCTCTTTATTCTGGCATACTTCCCCCCTTAGGAGGATTTTTTTTTTTTTTTCTAATCAAGTATATCCTTCTGCTCAAACTGTGAAGCTCTGTTCAAGTCTTTTTTGCTAGGACACAAAACACTGTAACTGCTATGTATATATCTAGAGAATACTGATATTAACTGATATCCAGATATTTAAGAGACAAGATTTCTGTATACAAATAACTTTTGTTGTACCTGTTTTATGTTTATCCTAGGAAACTTTTCAGTACTATAAGTCTTTCCAGATTCAACTTTAACCTATATAACACAAAAATGATTCTCAAGTCACGGCTCTTAAAAACCAAGGTTGCCTTGGTCAGTAAATAAACTTATTAAACTGTTTGTGAAATAATGCTCCTTTACAATGTAAATATTTGTTACTTGTATTGGTTTACTAAAACACTGATTGGCCAGTAGGTGGGCAACACAACTAGGAGAATTCTGGAAGAGAAAAGTCAGAGAACATATGCTGGTTGGTGCTGTATCTGCAAAAACAAATAAGCAATAAGAATAGCAACAACAAAACAGCTCTTGCTTCAAAGGCAATAAGAGCTTATTCTGGAGTCAATTCTGAGTGAACGTTGCCTGGGAAACACAGAGGTATGTTTTTTTCTACATTCCATATTCCAACATACAGGTGTTACCATTGAGTTCTTATAGTAATGAAACAACAAAAGTTTCCAACTAAGGCAGTTTAACAATGCATTGGTAGAAATATTAAATGGGCAGTCACAGCAGTCAAGAAATCCCTGCTGTAGTCTCCAATGTTGTATGATAGCATTCTTAGCCTCCCTATTGGGTAGAGAATAGGGATTTGTTAAGTTACTATATTCTAAAGGTATTATTTGTTTATTTGAATATTAGGTCTGATGAAAAGGTGGGCAAAAAATGGCTTTTTAAGTGATTAAGGATAGTTCCAAAGAAATTCTAATTAGTCTACCTAATTTCCAACATTCTAAACTTTTCATTTTTTGTTTTATCACTCAATGTCATTGTGTGCAGACAACTTCTTCCTGGAATACTCCTTTACATTTCTCTCTCTCTCTCTCTCCCTCTCCCTCTCTCTCTCTGCTCCTAAATATACATGTATAATAATGGTATAATAATGTAAATAATGTTATTTGTATGTATGTATGTTTTCAGAATAACCAATTAGTGTAGTTTTACTAACAGAAGACTATTTCTCTGGCTTTCAGTATGCCTTAGTTACCAGTAATTCTTTCTCTGAGTTTTTCCCTGTCCATGTTAGCATATCTACTGATGTCATTGTTTTTCGAATCTTTTTTGTGAGGCCATGTTGGTAAGAAACTATGCCTATAGTTTCTCTAACATTGCTTGGAGATATAATCTCACAAAAGGCTTTCTATTCCTTTATATTCTAGAATCTTTCTACTCACTTTCCCACAATCACCCCTGATCCTTAGGTACCGGAGTTGTGTTATAGTGGTATCACTTGGGATTCATCTTCACAACTCCACATTTTGATAATTTATGGTTCATATTCAAGTGGAACCTAATGCCCCCAATAATTCTAAGGTGTACTGCATTCTGCTAACCTGCTTCAGTACCCACTCAGTTTCCTATTTCAACACCGGTAGCCTTATGTTTGTAACCTCACAGACCTTGCTTAAGTTACTAGGGAAAAGAAAGATTTTTAATAGAGAATTTTTGCTTTCCATAATATGCATGGGTCCTAAAAGTAAGACTAAATTAAAAATTATACACAATTGTCCTTTCTGGCTCTTGCTGTCTTATCCTATTTTCTTTTTAAAACTGTGATAAAGAAATGTTTATAAAAAATATTCCAAAATCTTTTTGCAGAAATCTATTTATGGAAATGTCAAAAATAATTCAATTCTAGAATATTTCCTGAAAATCAGTTTCTAGTGTTTTTTTGTTCAGTTTCCTTAGTCTCTAATTTCTAATGTTTTCTCTGGTCCCTCCAATCTTTAAGTTAGCTGTAAAATGAATTGCTTGTGATTCAATAATTACAATGATAATATTAAATATGAATAAATATCACACTGTAGACAGTCATTATTCCTTGAACATTTGCATATGTATTTGCACAACAAGCATGTATTCTATGTTCTGATGAGAAACCAGTGAAAAGTTGCTGTCAAATTATAGATTATAATCTTGGGAAGGAAAGTCACACACTATAAATTACTGATGTCAATTTGTTATTTAAACTTGAGAAAAATGTTAACACTGAAGTATAGGTAAACAATATAATATTTGGTTGGTTTTTATAGAGATGGAAACAATTTAGTACTTCTTTTATTGATACTCTACCTCTTAATAATTAGAAGGTTTCTTAATACTGAAATGATTCTTACCACTTATCAGATTGTACATGCCATCAGAATAAATATCTAATTTCCTTTTCTTGACAAATGAACTCTATTTCACCAGATTCTTCCCTTAGCAATGCTCATCATTGTTGTTAATTTTAGCCTGGTAGCAATTAAGAATGCTTGTTTCTCACCATCTGCAGAAGAGCTATTCATTAGATAGGCCACCAGGAAAAACAGACAAGTGTCTAAGGATAGATAATTGAAAGTCACTGCAATCCCACTCACATACTCTGCCCACCTGCCAGGCTTCTCGGCATAACAAATTATCTTTTTCTATCAACTTTTACTTTTCCAGTAGCTCGGGAGATTATCAAATTCTTAAACACTTACAGAATAACTCTGAGCTCCCCAGAACATGCTGTTTCTCTGTGAAAATGACTTGTTTGTCAAATATAAATAAAAATCAAATTGGCTTGACACTTTGGAATGTTTTAAGGAAATATGTAAATTGTAAACTTTTCTTTTCCAGAAGTTGCTTCTCAAATGATACCATAGTTTTAAAGAGAAGAAAGAGGCAGTGAACATAGAGTTTCTGTGGCGAGGGCACCTCCCACCAAATATTAACTCTGTTTTTTCTTTCCTTTCTCCCCTTCAACCTTTCTCTCTAGGAAGTTCACAGATGGAAGCACACACTGATTGTCTTAATCTCTTACCTCTCTTTTGCTTCAGCTTCTTTGTATTGCTTCAGGACTCTACTTTTAGTTTGTGGCCTGATAATTGGGGTTGAGATATATCTAGACCTTTAAATAAATATTGATAAAATTTACATTTATAGATCTCTTTAGTTCAGTAATGGATTAAATTATTACAGAGCAATTTATTATAACTGCTAATTGATGCTTCTATTCTTTGATAATCTAGCTTTGAACAAAAAGTACATTTTCTCTAATTTTATACTAATATTTTTTGAAATTGTACTCTTCTTGTCCTTATTTTTAACATCTTTTCTCTAAACTACATAATACGCCTTAAATGGTCATGTGTGTTTACCATGTTTTCTTCTTATTATTCAGAACAAAGACTAGCCTCAAATTGTACACAGACAAGCATTCTACAAAAATTGTTTCACCGTTTTTCCCTACTATCTGAATTCTGTGCTTTCCTGAGTTTTTATTCTAATAGCACCAAGTTTTCTATTACATCTGCAGCTGTTACTCTACATACACTTTTCTTGTACTTTCATAACTGATTCTTTTAAATAAAACTTGAGACCTCATGACATTATAGTTAATTTTAAGCCTGATTCTTTGGACTATGCATTCTAATTTGATAACCATTCTAACTTAATTTTACATCTGATTTTTCACTGACTACTTTTTTTTTATCTACATGGTATTCAAAATCTAGGTTAATTTCTCCATGTTAAATCAATTACTATACCCTGGCATTGGATAAAAGCAACAATAGAGTCTTTCATCAAAGATTACAGCTGTCACTCAAGTGCAGTGCACTTGCCTCGCATGTATTCAGTCCTTGATTTAGTTCCAAAATAGTCAGAAGGGCACAAAGAACAAGACATTTAAAAAGAAAGAGAGACCAAAAGAACAAAATAGAGAATAAGAAAAAAAGAAGAGGAACATAAAACAGTCATCAAACTGCAAGAACCCATGGTCTGGTAGCTGTTAATAAAAAATATTTTACACGTACTTCACACATACTTCACCAAGTTATATATTCAGGTATGATGCTCAAATGTATAAAGAAATTATGTTACTTTGAAATATTTCACCAAAGGTTAACATACATTATATAGCATTTTCTACATGGATGACACCAACAAATGGCTAGTGATTTTTATGGGAACCATTTTTGATATTTGTTTTCCCGCCTTTCTATTATTTTCCTGTTGCTGTTGTTCTTCTATGAGAATCCATAAAACGTTGTTTCAAAACATTATTATGTGACCTGATGTTCATGTGACCATTACTTTAATGTTTCCACATCAGAGATGTCCAACGGAGTCTACTAAAACCTGTTTTACATGGAAACAAACCTCCAGTTCTATAATGGAAGTTGCCAGAGTCCAGCCTGAACTCATGTTAAGGTCCTGAGACAGGGAAGGGATGTCAGTAGAACCAAAGCTTCTAACCACCAAGTGGACTGCACTCAAGTGGCCCTGAATAGTGCAGGCAGGCCATCTTTATCTATAATTAAACAGAGTTTTTCTTACCAGGGTGACATGAACAGCTTCCTTACTGGCCTTTATTTTTTTACTTTAAAAATATATATCATGGTTTAAAGAACACATCATGATCATTATAAAAATCCTCATGGTTCCCACCTATGCTCTCCCACTTTTCCAGACCTCATGTAACCTTACTATAAATAGAGTTCAGCATTTTTGCAGGCTTAAGCTAAATATCTTCAGACACATCCGGCTCTCACAGCACTTATATCACCTGGCAGATACTTGAAGTTACAAAGTTAAAAAGTAATAGACATGGGCACAATGCTTTGAGGACAATAGTCAAACCAAACAATTCTTTCATGTCTGAAAGATATGCTTTTATACAATTCCTCTGATAAAACACTCTCTTTCCATCTCACTATACCATACCTCTTCCACCAATATAATAATCTCCTATGTATGATAAAGATGCATCTATGTATCCCACATTTTGTGTTATTTTTTTTTCCTCTTGGAGCATACAAGACCTTACCAATGATTTTATACTTGGTGCTCAGGGAACATACTCTCAACAGTTGGCACTCTGTGTATTCCTGAGGCCTTTTCCCTATTCGGTGTCTATATTCTCTATTCTCCTCTCCAAAACTGGGAGACATGGTTAATGTTCCAAGTGTTGTTTTCTCACATGTAGCTATCTGTCTCTATTGAATCAGAAAAATTCCCAAGATTGGGAGTTGTAGCTAGTAATTCCAGATAAGAGATTTGAAAAGCATTAGTCCCCTGCTAAATCTTAGGAGAAAGTATTTGAGAAAGCAGAATTCCAAGGGAAAATTATAACTATTGCATGTGTGACAGACAAAGTAAAGCTAAAAACTGCCCAAGGAATCACCCATATAATGAGAGAGAAAAGAGCCTGCAAGCAGCATGAATTTTGTAAATTCCTATGCTATCCTGTGAACTATTGGTCTGTTACAATGAGGTTTCTTGGTCTCTGGCGGCCAGAGGTGTGGGGATTTAATAAAGTTTCAGAAGTTTTGCAGATATCAAAGGGACTCTACCCACAGTCTATGTGGGGGGTTAGTAAAAGCCCCATAAGTCCCAGAGCTCTAACCACAGTCAGTCTAGGGGTTAGTAAAAGCTCCAGAAGTCCCAGAGCTCTAACCACAGTCAGTCTAGGAAAATCAGAGTGGTGATTCAAACCTTTAATCCCAGCACAGGGAGTATCCTGGGAGTGGTGACCTACGCCCTTAATCCCAACTGAGTCAAGGTCACTTCAGATTATAGAAGGAATTCCAGGCTCCCAAATAGGCTGTGGTGGAGCCACGCCTTAATTTATGAAAGGTACTTAAGACAGGATAGAAACACAGAGGGAAGCATTTCCAAGGGAAGAGAGGCTGAGGAAGCTGGAAGACAGCTGGGTAAGATTTGACTGTGGTGTTTACTCCCTCTAGTATCTCCAACTTCTTCCGAGATCTATCCCTGAGTCTCACTCTTTCATGCAACACAGAGGTCCAGACCCACAGACCTGCAGCCCCAGACCTGTTAGCTGCCTGCTGCTGCTCAGGCCCCCCAAATGACTCAGACGCTTATATTGACTTCATGCTGTTTGGTCTATGGCTTAGGCACATTGCTAGCTTGCTCTTACATCATAACGCATTTCCATTAATCTATCCTGCCACATGGCCCATGGCTCACCTGTGCTCCTTACATGTTTCTTCTTGGGTGGCTGGCTCAGTCTCTCTGACTCTGCCCTGCTTCTCCTACCTATGCTGTGATTCCTCTCCTACTTTTTCTATGGTGTCTGTCATGGGCCAAAACAGCTCCTTTATTTAAAGATTGATATTCACAGCACACAGAAAGCCATTCCCACATCACTGGTCCTTTCCAAATAAGAGTTTATGTCCACAGGTGCCTCACCCTGAAGAAATTGTTGAACAGGTAGTCATATGCTGATCTGAGGCTAGGCTGCACAGCTCCCAACAGGAAGTCAGGTAAGAAAAGGAATCCATACTATAATTTGATTTCCACAGGCATCTTATATGCTAAGTGAGGCTGGATGAACAAATTTATCAAAACATAATGGGTTGTATAAGGTCATATTTAGGAGAGAACAATAAGAATTTTATAAACTGACTGCTAGATTCTTTTCTTACTCATATTAATAATATTAAATAACTACCATCTTCTCAATGTTCTATGCTAGAGAATTAGTGTACAACACTTAAAATTAAGTATTTTAAAGGAATAGCTACACTAACAGATTACTAGTATGACTGTATTTGGAAAATGTTTATGTTTTCATTGCTCAACAGGGTTGGAGTATAGTTGAAATCTGAAAGGTGTAACACACAGGGAAAACTGAAGAAAGATGAAAACTTGAAAAGCAAAACTTGAGTTTTGCTATGTTTTATTTGACCAAAAAGTTTCATAGGGCAATAAAAACCTTTTTTATTATAAAGTCTAAGGTTTAGAGCTATATTACAATTCGTCTACAGGGCCTTGAAGGCATACCTGCTAAGTTCTTTCCCTGTCCCAATCCTAGACAAACATTATTTAAATAATTTGACTTATCAGGGCTATCACACATTTCTTGTTCATTGTTGAACATAAAGCTGCACTTTCCTAGCAGCCCATAGAATTATTAAAGGAGTCAACCATGTCTTCTGTGGGAAACATGAAGTTCTTCATTCTAAGAATGGTACAAAGCCTGCCATCCACAGCCTCTTCACTGTGTCCCCGAGGACAGTAATGTTTCTGCATATTTGTACTAGCATAACCACAGGAATCCAGAAAGCAAGCCTAACTATCTTTCTACTGGCTTTTCTCCTGAAGGTGGCAAACAAATTGGCTAATTAGACTATTTGAGTAGGAGGCTGAGCAATATTTCCAAGTGGGGAGTCATACAGGGCACATTGTATCCTTCTCCTAAAGACAGAGTATATTTGAATAAGAAATTATTTTTTCTGGAGCAGGCCATTTCATGTCTATTCATTTCCATAATATCTATCAGGGCAGTAACAGCTTATTAATACAATGATTAGAAGATTTAGAAAACAATATTTCTTTCAAGTCTGTAATTCATCAGCATCAACCTAAAGAAGGTATTTTATGTGAAAGCACAAGTCAATTGGAGGTGGCACATTTATGGGACAAGTACAAAAATCATCCTATAAATGTTAAAAGGTGCTTTTCAGAAGAAAATTTAATTAAATAGGTGCCTTATGCAAATTATGGAAGAATTAGGTTGAAAATAATGTGAATTGAGAAATTGTTCAAAAGGAAGTATATTTAAAGCTTAAAATTTTGGTAACCACGTAGTTGGAGAAATGGCTAAGAAGCTGAGAATTGTTCCTGAGGAGGCCTCAGGTCTGGTTCTTAGCATGCACATGGTGGGAAACAAATATCCCTAAATCTAATTGTGGGAAATTTGGCTTGAGTACCTTAAAACTGAAGGCAACATTGAAGGTTATTTCTTGGATGACCTCTTCTGACCCACAATGGCTCTTTAACTATGTTGTGCAAATACATACATATAGGAAAACAACTCATAAAATAAAATAAATATGCCTTTAAAAATTGGAAAGGGGAAAGTTATAAATATTTCCAGATTATTAGAAATTTTAATTCTGTGTCCCTTTTAGGGATAGGATGTCCACTTCCAGTTTCCTGTTACAGAGTCATGTGAAATCAGCTCTTAAGCCTAGGTATACTGCTTGCATTTCAGCCTATAGATAGGTATTTATAACTTGGAAAATAAAATATAAATATATCTTAGAGTCTGAGAAGCTGGTTCACTCAGTATAGTTCCTGCTATGCATAATGAGGGAGGGCCTGAATTGCATCTCCAGAACCTACAGTAAAGCCAGATGCCAAGGTATATGCTGTATCGTTCCCACACTGGCAAATGGAGATAGATAAATCACTTTAGCTCTTGGCCATCCAATCTAGCTGGATCCATGAACTTCATATTCCATGAGATACTGTACCCAAAAATATAAGGAACAAGGAAACGTTCTTGTTAACTTCTGCAATCTAAATGCATGAGTACATGTGTACGTACATACATGTATATTAAAAAAAACCTCAAAACACATCCATATCTACAAAGAACACAAACATAATATTTATCGTGAATCATATATATCTTCATGGTCTCACATACACTAAAATCTAGAACAGGAAGCATAATCTAGCTGTTTGGTTCAGTTTTATGAAATCCTGTTGTTTTGAAATAATAAAAATTAGATAAGTAGGTTGTTTGGTATTACGGAACAGGGTATAAAGGAGATTCCAAGATCATTTTTTTATTAATCAGACTCCATGTAGTACATTATTGCTATCATTGACACAGACAGAAAAATTCTAAAATTGCCTTTCTCAAGTGGTGGGGGTGATCTAGCTTTATAAGTGAGCAAATTTTAAACTAAAATGACTATATGTATCACCTTTATATGTGCCAGTTTGAGTTTTGCTTTTCAAGTTGCTAAATTTGAACATCCTGGGATAAAGACAAAAGTAATTTCTGCTTGTTTCACAGTGCTATTGACTTAAGAGGGTTATACATTTTTGTTGTTTTAAAATTATCATAGAAAGGGTTTTATAAGAAGGCCTGTAGTAAGAGGTTTCTGGCCTGGATTTCTGTGCCTAGCCTCAAAGTTTAGACCTGTAGACCCACAAACCCACAGAGACACACAGATGCTTAAATTAATTTTAGGTTGATTAACCTAAGGCCCCGGCCTATAATTTGCTACCTCTTTACCCTTAAACTAACCCATGACTTCTGTCCTGTTCAGCCATGGGGCTTGGTACCTTTTCTCAGAGCAGCATAGTTGTCCTTTACTTCTTCTGGCTTCTCTCTGGCATTCTGCTCTGTGCTTCCTGTTCCCAGTGTTTTCTTAGTCTGGTAGTCCCCACCCATACTTCCTGTCTGCCTTTGGCCAGTCAGCGCTTTTTATTAAACGCATAGGAGGGACAATTATTTACAATGTAACATCATAAATCCATTACAAAGGCTTTCTTATATCAAGGGATTTTACTGATCCACATTGTTCTGTAAAGCATCAATGCATTAGCCAAATGTACAGTGAGTACATTTATAGGCTTTCAAGTTCTTCATGTCTCCAGACATTCATTATAATTGTTTTATCAGTATGTACAAATATAATTTTAGACACGTATAAGAATTCACATCAAAATTCAAGAGTTGTACCTATCATTTGAGAAGGTTGGTTGGCTCTCCGTTTTGTTCTGTTTTTTGTTAGTATTATTTGGTATGGATAAACACAGGCATTGTCATAAATAAGGCACCCTGGCATATGAAAAGGTTTCTATCTTCTTCCTTTTTTTTTCATTTGGAAGATGACTTTATAGGTTGAGATGTTGAATATATTTTGGTAGGTATTCAAGTACAATCTATCTGTTTTCTTTCCATCTATACCAGAATCATAAAGTTGAATATCACATTAAGGTGTGCATTAGTTATTCAGGTGATATGATTTTTTTTTTACACTGAAATGCCCTGGAGCATTAAATCTTTTCTGTTTTCTTCTTAGTAACTGGGAAAAGGAACTTTGTAGTGGTTGCTTGAAAATGAAAACTGCTGGGAACTGAAGGAAAGATGTGTGCAGTTCTTTGTCCTTAGTCTCAGTTTGTGGGGCACAAAATTCTATCTCAAAGAATGAGTTCTGTGGGATTTTTATTCCTGTATTATAGAAAATATAAGTTTGAACTTGGGGCTATTTCCCCATTTTTATGACATTGTGATATTCTGAACAGATAAATTCTAAACTCTAAGGAGCAATCTAAAACCTTTGAAACATAAAGACCAAAAGTAACAAGTTACAAACAAAGGGCTCTTTTTGTATTCTACAGTGGGACGGTAGTCTATCAGACAGTAATGACCTTTCAAATTTCTCTTCAAAGTGGGAAATCCTTCCCAGTCAGAGTAAATTACTAACAGTAGTTAGTAAAGTATAGCTCTAATTCTCCTAACAATTTATTGAACTATAGTCATCTTCTATTATTACCAAAAGACTTCAAGCACCTTCCAGCCCAGATATCACATGCTCTTGGAGGTGCAGAGGAGAGAGGAGGACAGAAAAAGGAGAGAAAATTCAATACAGAGACACATGTAGAAACTAAATGCAAGTTCAAGCCAAACATAAAAGTTGTCATTCATATGTGAATATTGCCCAAATGAACACATTAGCAATAGGAGATTGAACTAACTGCTCAGTCAAAGCTTGTGGAATATTCCTGTCTTTTGATACAATGCTAATTGGTATTTAAGTATGTTTCTACGTTTATTTTTGGAGACATAAAAGATAATCAGTGAAAGAATAAGTATTTACTTTCTGTTGGGTTAGGTAAAATATTTTTGTTACATTTAGAAAGAGTTCATTTTTAAACATCAGTTGTTGATAATGTTAGAAGTATCTGGAAAGTGTCTTTGTTGGCATACTTATATTCAGGCAATGCTGGAAAAAAACAAAACAACAACAACAACAAAAAACCCACTAATGGTGAACTCCAGGCAGGAAAGATAAGCAAAGCCAATGCCTCTAGAGATAGGTTTTCCATATGGTTTATTAAAAATGTAAAGTACCCTTTTGGAATGCTTAGATTTAACATAATCATACTTATATTTCAAGAATATCATGGCCTTAGACTTTAAGAGTCCAGAAATAAAGAAAAAAATGAGTTAAAATTCTACTCCAATCTCCATCTACAAGAATTAGCAGCCTAACACAGAAAGGTGTAGAAGGACACAGAGTCTAGTGCATAGATCTAACATGAATTTGAATGTATACTTTATACTTACTCTTGATTGTCTAGGGAATCAGTGTGGAGGGGTGTCTAAGAAAGACAGGGACAACAATTAACTTTTAGATCTGAGCAGCTGGCCAAGTGGAGTCACCCCAAATGAAGTTGGAACCCACTCAATAAGAATGAATAATTTGAATAAGGAAAAAGCTAAAACATTTATATGTAGATATATAGGATGCCAATTAGATAGCCCAGAGATGATGTAAAATACTAGTAATATAAATATCCTAGGGATATATGAAGACTGAACAAGTATTTGAAACTCACCCATAAGACGATATTTGAAATTTTGCTACTAAATTAAAACAAATAAGGCAGAGGAGACGTAAAAAGTTAAGAAGAGTTTTCTTTTCATGTTGTTTTATTTGTTTCCAAAACACAACCCTCATCCAGAGCAAATTGATGGTAAGACTTCATGAGTAAATACTGTCATGAGAATTTACATCACAATGTTGACTATTGTTGCTACATTGCTTTAAAAAGTTATTGTGTGTGTATGTGTAGTGAGGGTGTATGTTCCTCATGCCACAGCATTTATGTGGTGGTCAAAGGCAGCTCTCAGTTTTTCTCTTCTTAGTATGGGTTCCAGAGATAAAACTTGGGTTATCGGTCTTCCCAGCAAGCATCTTTCCTCTATCTCACTGGCCTTGTTAGTTATTCCTGCTTTCCAGTAACATGCTTTTGTTTCTCTTAATCAAATGAAGTATTTTTTAACACAAAACCAAATGCTTAAAAGGAAAACAGAAACACAGCTACTTCTTGCTCAGGAAATATTTCACTTGCAGAAGTCAGATATTTGTGGGTGTGCAGGCTTTGGAAAATAGACATGTGGCATTTCTGAGACACAAACATGTTGAACAAATTCAAACACTTTTTATGTTGTGGCATCTGATATTTCTCTCAGACAAGATTTAGTTACCGATCTGTATTATTGATTTCACAGACAATGGGCCGCTAAACAATAGTTGCTAGTTCTCCATGCTACCTGTGAAGGATAAGGAGGAATGAGAAGCTGAGAGTGATAAATCACAATGTCAACCACTTCCCAGTGAGTGCAGACATAGTGGGTTTTTTTTTTTTTTTAATATCATAAGTAGTCACCAGACTTTGTGCTTTTTCAGGCTATCCATAAAGAAGCCTATTTTGAGCAAGATCAGCTTTTGTGTCTTCCCATAGCAACTCAGCTTGAATATCTACTATGCCAAGAAAAATTTCTCTGGATATTTTACCATGATTCACAAGGAGGCTTAACTTCAGGATTGGGACATTCCTATTATGAAGTATATTTTGTGGTAAATTCTAGCAACTGGAACTCATGTTAAACATTTTGCTAGTTCTCTACCATTGTGTAGTTGATAGCACAGAATCTACTTACCAAGCAAATAACTTTGGTTGCCTCCAAATATCCTGATAATCCAGGGCTTTAGAAGGTTGAATGTTTCTCCCTTTTATTTGGATCTGAGCTGTTCCCTACAGAATTACTTTTGAACATTGGTTTACAGTTACTAGTGTTTTGAAAGGCAATTTGGGAGTCAGAGTCTCAGTAAAAGAAGTGCATCCTTTGGGACAGGAGATTTGAGATTTTATAGTTTGGGACCACTTACTGTTAACTTCCTGGTTCCTGGTTTGTAAAGATAAACGAGATGAAGAGTTATAGAATCACATGTCTGTTGCCACCAAGGAGCCACCAGCTATCAACACTTTCTTCCACAAGAACAAGAAAAGGAGAAAGTATGCTTGACCAGGTGATGCTTTTCTGCTCATCTGAAAAAGTGTCTAGTGTCGTAGATCTAAACTTATGGGGGGATTACTTTATTACATTGTAAATAACTGTCCCACCTACTGGCTTAATAAAAATGGTGATTGGCTGAAGGCAGGCAGGAAGTGTGAGTGGGATTACTAGACTATGAAAACTCTGGGAACAGGAAGAACAGAACAGAAATGCCACAGAGTCACCACGATGAGATGCTGGCAGCTGCCAAGGAAAGAAGCTGAAATGCTGCTCTGAGAAAAAAAGAACCAAGACTCATGGCTAAAAGAGAGTCATAGGTTAGTGTAAGAGCAAGAGCTAGCAAGTTATATGCCTGGGCCCCAGGTCAATCAGTATTGCAGTTAATACAAGTGTCTTTGTGTTTTAGTGGGACTATGGGACAGTGTGTCTGAAAATCTGGGACACCAGGCTAAGCCAGAAAGTTCAGTCCACAAGACTAGACTAGAAAGTCCAGGCCAGAAGCCTAGGCATGAAAGTCCAGGCCAGAAACATAATACTACAAATGGTCCCAATGTGGATAAAATATACCCACATAAAGCCATAGAAATCTTAGAAATGGTCTAGAACACATTTCTGTCAAAAGCAGCTTGAGTTCTGTCTCTCAAGTGGACCATAGTAAAGAGACTGAGTAGTGTATTGGATTAAATTACAAAATGATGTGTTTCCTACATGAAATTTATACTGAACTAGGCCAGTTCCTGAACCTCAGTGTAAGCAGGGAGCTGTATATGTTGGATTTAAGGTTTCTGTTAATAAGGGCAAAAGGGAAACAGTTAAAAACTGCTTTGTAGTAGTAGCAGCATTTTCTTGGGAGAGCTCTGTTTGCTGGAGGCAAGCAGAAGCGTGGCTTTTTGCTAAGAAGCTTCCTGATTCAGCCTTAGAGGCAAACACTTGTGAGTCTTTTAAGAAGCCTTGCTGCCAGACACTTAAATGGAGTTAATGAGCAGTAGATGGCAGGGCTTTATTTGGTGATCATATGGACCCTAAAATTCCCCAGAGTGGTAATTGTGAGTTCTACAAAAAAAAAAAAAAAGTACACAGAAAACCGAGAAGACAGTAGGAGGTGGTTGTGTTATCTAAAAAAGGAGCTCTTACCCAAGAACTAAGTCAACACCTTGTTTTCAGACTATAGTCTCCAGAAGTTTGAGAAAAAAATTTCTAATATCTGCACAGCCCCCTCCCCAAAAGAGGTGTGGTGGGTGGGTTTTGGTCTTTCAGTGGGTTATGGATGATTGTCATTGTTTAAGTTAATTGCTTAAAAAATGTTATTGGTTATGGTTAGAAAAAAAGTTAAACAAGAGAGATTAGATTCAAGATTCTTGTTTAAAAAAAAGAAAGGAAAAGGGGATATAAATATAATAGGATATAAGCATAGATTAGTGAATCTTCTATTAAAAATTATTTACTAGCTTTGAATATTTTACATTGGATTGGGTTTTTGTATATTATATACAAATTGTGTATGCTGAGATTAATTTTGTTACTATACATATATCTTTATTTGTTCAAGATATTATGCTTATTCAGTTCATCTAACAATGTAATACAAATTGCTAGTCCATGAAAGTTTTTTATTACCAACTAATTAGGATACAAAGTAATGCAAGTTATTACTTAGACATTACATTCAAACATAGTCATATTAGATACATTTTCAAGATCAAACAGATGTATTTTAGATGAATAAGTCTTCTTCAAACACTTCAGAAATCCATAAAATGTGGCATTTAAGATATTTAATAACATAGGTTATTATTATTTTTATAATAATGGGACAACTGCTCCTAGCAGCACCAATCTACTTCAGAGAAGATTATAGACACGAGGGAAACTCCATACATAGTTGACCTTCTTTGTAACGAAAGTTAGCCATTGGGCAAGAAAGTACTCTTGCTTTGACTGCTGACAGTATGATGTTCAAAATGGGCAAGCAGGAGACACACCCATAAGAGAATTGCTGAACTTTGCCAAGACAAGGTAGCAAGGTCTTTGAGAATATCCTGCTTCACAGAGAAGTCTGTCAGACATCTTAGGCCTATAGGCCGAAGATAGATCCTTCAATGATCCAGAAGAACCTTGGGTGACTGTCCATGCACCCAGCTCTTTCATTTTTTTTTGGAAGTTGCTTGCTTGCCTGTGCTATTTTGTTAGTTAATATTATTTCTTTCTTGGGTCTCTGAGGTAGTTGAAGATGAGGTAGTTATAGTTTTCTAGTGGAAGTTTTAGAAAAGAAACTTCAAGGTTAAAATGTATAAATTTGAGAGACATCAAAATAATAGTTTTTAGTTAGTAATACAAGTTAGAAAGAAAGTGAATTAGGTATAATCCTTTGGACTCACCAAAATAGGATAATTAATGGAATATTTTCTTTGAATTGTCAATTGTTAATGGACTGGATATTACTATGTAATTATTGTTTGTATGCATTATATATAATTATTGTACCTATTGTATATGGTTTTTCTTATGCTAGCTATAACCTTTTTATTTTTGACACAAAAGGGGATATGTGGGAATATGTGTCATATTTAATTTAAAAAAAAAAAAAACAGCCTGAAATATCAGAGAGATACCCACAGTCAATCTAAGAGGATCAGAGAGTGGTGATTTAGACTTTTAATCCCATCACAGGAAATATCTGGGAGTGGTGACCTAAACTGAATAGTCACAAGTCACAGGTTAATAAGTACACAGCCAGGATCTAGAACTGATTTTTATTCTTTGAGCTGAGGTTATAATAGAGCAAGCTTGTGGGGACTTAAAAAATGGATAGATGATGTATACAACCTATGATAGCTTGTGGTAATGATTTATTTAAAATCATTACAAAAGATTCAATAACTAGGTACTCTAGCCTCATAAATATTCCTCTGCACACCAGGTGGAACTAATGACTTAACAAACTGGATATATCAAATGTATGAAATGTCATTTCAAAGACTTTGTAAAGATCACAAATTGTACCTCACTGGCAATCTCTTTATTGTCTTCCCAGTGGAAATATTTTGAAGAAAGCCCCCTTGCTAGGGCCAGTGTGGTAGGAAAGTTTGTGTAGTAGATTGTCAGAAGCTAGAAAACCACAGGGATATTCAATTTTTTTTGCTGCAAATAACTGGTCAGGACAGGCAATGCTAACTTCATTAAAATGTATGATGGTTTATGTTCAGCAAACATCTTACCATGTGTGAAGAAACCTGGAAGAGAGGTACAAGAGAAGTTATGCTGGATTGCTTTCATGCATGAGCATTTGAAGTGATGTCTTATGAATTAATTTATAGTGAGTGCAGAACTCGTACTATATTTCATTGTTCTTTCTCTCCTACAGCTGGGATTATTCTGTACTGCAGTTTCACAACTACCAACGTTGGTGCCATAGCTTCAATTGCTTTCATCAAACCTCTCAGATTTTGCCACCAGAGAAATACTGACAGTCTATCTTTAACCAATCTAAGTAAGATTTTTCAGAGGACTGATGTTCATCTGACTACTCCCAGTCACCTTCTATTACACATGTAGACTATGAACTTCCAATAGATAAGGTTCTTCCGTGAGTAAGTAGTTTCTTTCACACAGAAACATATACATATATTGGCATACCTTAGCTTTGTTTTGTTCATTGTCCAACAACAGTTTTCTGTCCTCCTGATTCACTTTTTCTCATATGTGCACTCTAAGCCTTGCCTTGTTCTGCTAGGCTGTTTTGACCTCCGTACCTCCCACTAGTGTCTCTGTCTGCGCCATGATATCCTCTGTAATTCCACAATTTTGTTCCCATCATCACTACTGAGTCCTTAAAGAATTGTTCCTATATGCAATCTATCAATATTCAATTCCTTTAATACTTCCACAAACTTTCAACATTTTAAAACATATTTTAAAATTAGTGTATTTGTATGCATATCTATTCTGTCTTGTCTTCCCATTAGATTAAACTGCGTTGGACCAGAAGCCTACCTAGTCTTTTACATTGTATCTTATAAATGTAAAGTTTATTAAAATATACAAAAATCTATTTGTTAATTTTAAGTATTACTGGATGGCACATTGTATATGCACTTCAGAATACTCTTATTTTCTTCTGGTCAAGGCTACTTGAGATACCAGTGTCAGATACCATTAGTAAGTGATAGAAACTCTATAGGAGAAAAAAATATGACTGAAGTAGGTTTTCTATTAAATCTAAGTAAATAGTCATTTTGGCAATACACTTTATTTATAATAACATAAAGACATAGCAGTTAAGCATCATTTTTCAATTTATGTTCAAGGACAAAATGATGAATTTAGTTTTAGGTAGTGTCTGTTGTGCCTGAATTGCAAAATCTCCAACAAAACCATAAAGCTAACTTCCCTATGAAAAAACAAAAAACAAAGGTTTCTTTACTAGAGGCCAGGCAAGGATTTCTTCCCACTATCCATTTACAAAAAGTGAAGGCGGAAGCCCTGAACCCTGATTACAAAGGGCTTATATGAGGAAAAAACACAACCAGGGAGCTGTACGTCTTGGAATTCTAGGATTGGGTAAGGGGACATAGAGTGAGGTAATCTTTTGAAACTATTGGTCAGGCTATAAGACTCAAAACTGCTAACCGTTATAAAATGCTGACAGAATTTATTGCAAGACAAGGGATGTCTGCAGAGATATCTTGCTCTTGTTAAATTTTATGCCATGCCTCCTGTTTGACTATGTCTCAGATATTTGCTTTGAATTCTGCTGTCACAGCACATTTTGAGGGCTTGAGTTTAGCCCCTGGTCACCATATGGAAACCTGTTCTCAGGATGGTATTGGTTCTGCTCTTTCTGTATTTTAGACACATTTTTGTTTCCTAATAAGACACAGTAATTTAGGTTATTTATAGAAGATATAATTTACCTGAGACTTCCAGTTTTAGAGGGTTATAGTCCATGACCATTGTGCTAGGTAGCAATAGCTAGGTAGGCAGGTATAATACTGTAGCAGTATTAGAGAGCTCACATTTTGGTCCAGAAGCATAAATCTCAGTACTAACTGAGAATAACACAAGTGTTTTGAAACTTTAAAACTTTGTGCCCAGTGATACACCTCCACCAACAATGCCACATATTCTAATCTTTCCCAAATTATTCCACTAACTGGGGACCAAGAACTCAAATATGTGTGCTTATAAGGGTCATTCTCATCCAAACCACCATATGTAGTAAGCTTCCAAAAAAAACTTAGAGGCATATACACATAATAAAGAAGGATGAATGGACGTTAGGTTTCTTATATACTAAAGTATGATTTAGGATAATAACATACTCTTGTGTAGAGAATAAATTGGAACCATGGAATAAATGAGAGCTTCTAGGTAGCGAATGTAGAGAAAGTAAAATAGATTAAGGAAAACTTTTGTAGAAGTCCATATTTAAATGCCTGGACAAAGAAAAATGGTCAACAAATGAGACTTAAAAGTGTCCAGAGGTATTAGTAAAAAGCCATAAGCATAAATCAGGGACAATAGTATTTTGAGAAGGAAGTAGCACAAAAATTATCCAAGATACAAATTCTGAGAAAGGTAAACAAAAAAATTCAACCATTCATATCAAAATCATTTATACTATTGAAACATTTTCATTTATTTATTTATTTGTGTGTGTGTGTGGTCTACATGTGTTTGCAGATGTGGAGTTCAGAGGATAACTTTTGGGATTTAGTTTTCCTCCCATGAGCTCAGGAGTTTACACTCTAGCTGTCAGGATTTAGCAGCAAATATCTTTATCCACTGAGCCATCTCTCTGGCCCTGAAACTGTAATGAAAATATTGCTGTGAAATAAGAAGACGGTAAAGCCAAAGACTCAAGCTATTTGAGGAGAAAATGGAAAAGAAAGAGCCCAAATCATGTGCACCAAGAAGGTCTGAGGTAAGTGCAGTCAACTTGTTGGGTATGACTTATGGAAGCCTTTTTACCAAGTAAGAAAATTTGAGCATTTTGTTAAATTTCCCTATGCTTGAAGCAAATTTAAGCTTGGATGTATATTTTCATCTAAATTCTCTTTTTTCTTTGCATTTTATGTTCTTTTTTTCATAACATCTGTTTCCTCTTTTCAGTGCTTAGTGACAGGCTGAGATTAGTAGAAATCATCAAGGGACTGACACTAAATTGAGTTCAACCTAGCCAGAGACTCCAAATTCATTTTATTTTAAACTAGCTGTATCCTTTTGAAGCAGTTGCTTACCTGTAAAATAAGCATATATTATAAATGCTCTAAGCATCCTTCAATGCTGCCAAATTCTTTGTGAATATTTTAGCCCTTCATCTTACACACAGACACTCTGAAAAGTCTGTATATTTTTAATTCTAAAATATAGCATAGATAAACAATTATCCAACTTTACAGGGAGCATCATAATTTAACTATTAGAAATCTACTCACTTTGAATTGATATTCACAGAAAATAATTAACAGACTGTATATTTCTCATGTAGATTTGATATTCTGCAAAAAATGTTAACTTTCTAATCAGATAAGCATTGTAGTTAGATAAAAGTGGATCAGCATATTACCTTCTTAAATAAATTCTACAAAATAACAGTAACAATAAATAAATAATAACAATATTACAAAATATATAAATAAAATAACAATACTACAAAAGCTACTCTTGCAGCTTCTGTATAAGAAAAACCACAAAGATGTGCTGATATTCAACTGAAAATGTATCCTTAATTATGAGTCTCATAATAAGAATAACTCTGTTCTATGATGACTATAAACAAAGAAAGTATTCTGTAGAGACCACAGTTTGACTCTTTTGGCAAGCAACAATTTGCCTTCTCCAACATGTCAGAAATAAATATATTGGTATAAGGAAAACAATATACCTTTTCTGATGCCAACAGAGTTCTCTAAATGATAGGTTGTTTTGTTTCTTTAGTATGTGCCTTGCTTTAGCAAAGAAATAGCAGTTGTGTTCAGGAAGGTCCTACTCTGTCATGTCACCTGTAATTTCCAGGAGACAAAAATGAAGCCAGGAACATCTGCATTCACAATATGTTACATCATCAGTGATTTTTTTCCCCCATGATCTTGGTGATATTGCTTAAATGCTACATTATAGAGGTGAGTATATTTATTACCATAACGAACATGCATAGGCATTTGCCCATGTGAAGTGTGTTAAAGATAACAACAAACAAAATCCACAAGAAAATTTGCCACCAGAGTCAGATGGAACTGTCCTTTTGACAGCCCCTGATACAACAAGGTTACTATAATTTGAGAAGTTACAGAGAGAAAAGTGAAATACACTTTTAGTGAATATTTAGCCATACTTCTTAATTTTATCTACACAGAAGGAAATAAAGATATATTATTTTAATATCTTCTTTAGGACCACACCAAAAAAAAAAAAATTGGTCCCAGCCAGGACTAACCTAATCTCACTCTATTATTGGTCATTTTGTAACAGTAAATATCCACAGTGATGAATCAACTAAGTCTTAAATTCTACTTCACAAGATAAATGTGGACAGAGTTCCCTGGGTTCTGTTTAGTGGGTCTGGAAATGATATGAATGCCCTGGAGGATAACTGTTCACTGGTCACTCTTTATTCCCAGATGCTAGTCTTACTTGAAGTGGATTTGTTTTGTCCATTCCAGATTATTGTACATAGCATTCTGAAGGCATGCTGTGCAGGTCAGAAGATCTCATGTTATACTTGAGGTTTCATAATGTTTTGTCCTTACTACCTTTACCCAGAAAATTACTGCTACTAAAAAGTGAACACCTTGATGGAAAATCTAAGTATATTATAAGATGTAACTTATGTATGTAAATGTATTTTATTTTGTCAATATTACTGTTTCCGTTGAAAAAAGCTCTAAAAGATCAGTATCATCTTTTTCTGAAAGTTCAAACTGTAGATATTTGAGCCTCTTTCCACAGAAAGCAGAAGATACAATTACCATGTATTTTTTTTTTATTAAATCACCCAATCCAAGTTCTGATGAGACATTTTATATTCTCTATGTAATTGATATTGGAGAGAAAATATTAGACATAAAGATACATTATAGTGAGTGCTCTGTGGTGCACCATAATATATACATATTAGAAATTATATATACATATATGTATGTATAAGAATGATATCAATGTTTTTATTTCATCAGAAATCATGTTTAAAAGACTTACAAAATCAATAAAAACAGAACTTAGATGATGTAAAACTGAAAGCTGATATTTCAAGAGTGTATGTTCTCACTGATGGAATTGGAGTCTTTTAAAGAAGCTCCTCTACTAAGCAAGCACATAGCCCGGAGTTACCACCTATACACTAGGAAATGGGCTTATATCAAATACCAAGTGTTGTGGCTCTGTGTGGTTGAACTCAGTTTCGATGTCTTCAATAAATAAATGTATATGGTTTATAATTTACCTAGTCTATGCTACTTTGTCATAGCAGACAAAAACAAATTTTCATAAAAATATGTATGAAACTAAATATACAACTATAATATACATAACTATTGTGTACATCTTTCTCCCATCTTAGGCATAGGTTGTTCCTCTTTTGGCTATGTTGGATACTTTATTCAAATTTATTATATCATGCAAATATTTATTATTTAATGTATGAAACTGCAGTGATAGTTTACTTTTATCTGTAACATTAAATGAGAAAAAAATGTCAAACTATTGATATCATTCTTAGGGCACATCTCTTTGCAACCATTATTATTGGTTATGAGTTAGTGCATTACTGAAATTAGCACTAGCAAGAATAGGCCTGAATAACCAAAACTTCCTGATATTCTCCAAGAGTTTAAATAACAGTTTTTGTAATTGGGGGGGGGGGTATTTCACATGACTCTTTTCTATATATTAATAGAACATGTAGTACGAGGTTTCTGGCCCAGACTTTCGGACCTAACCTCAAAGTTTAGGTCCGCAGACCTGCAGTCCCGTAGTCCCGCAGTCCCACAGAGACACACAGATGCTTCCAATAGTTTTAGGCTGATCAGCCTTAGGCCCAGGCATATAGCTTGCTAACTCTCTACCCTTAAGCTATCCCATGTCTCTTGCTTAGCCATGCGGCTTGGTACCTTTCTTTAGAACAGCATAGTTGTCCTCGGCTTCCTCTGGCTTCTCTCTGGTGCTCTGTCTGGCATTCTCTCTGGCATTCTGTTTTCAGAGATTTTCTCAGTCTGGTAGCCACGCCTATACTTCCTGCCTGCCTTAGGCCAATCAGCGCTTTTAATTAAACCAGTGGGTGGGACAATTATTTATCATGAAACAACACAATACCTCTACATATCCCCTTTTCTCTTTAAAACAAAAGGAACTCCAATTCTAAAATTCTTCTCCCCCCTTATCTATAACAGCTTATAAGCAACACTGTAAATAAACACAAATATCCATAATCCATGTTTTGGTAATATGGGCGTCGTTCTCTAGGCTACTTCCTGCTGAATGGGGACGCTGGAAATCTCATGGAAATCCAAAGAAAAATGTAGGATTATGGACAAGTCTTTAGTGGAGTAGTCTCTAAGGCTGGGTCATCTCAGCCAGTCTCCTTGAAATTGTTCTGGATACAGAGCTCTGGAACTTCAACAGAGGTGCTCTGAAATGCTGAATCATTTTGTCCATCCATTTCCATTGGAGATTTTTCAGGGGGTCTTCCTCTATCAAACTTTATGTTCTTTATCCAGGAAGAAATCCACAGTCTTTCATTTTCTGTGAAAACAAAAGGAAAACCTCTTATCCAAAGTAGTGTATCTTTGGATTTCAATTTTAAAGTAAACTCATTTACAAAATATATAGGTTGAATTACTCTAACAACATTTATAATCAACTGTCTTTTATCAGGTTTTACTAAGTCATTTTCAGTCAAGAAGCTTAAAGATAAGACAGTAATATACAGTATCTAGACATTCTTTGTATTTTCCATCTTTACTTGGCTTTTGTTTATTTATTTATTTATTTATTTATTTATTTATTTATTTATTCTGTTTCTTTAAGGGCTTTCTCTACCTCTTTTTTCTTTCTTTACGCCTATGTATATATATTTTCAAAACACTCTTTACCACTTAGCTTTTTTTTTTTTTAAAAAAAAAAAAAACTGTCTTTACTGTATATTTATTTCTTAACTTTTTTCTGTCTCTGACCACACCTTTGCTTGGCTAGGGTGATTGACTCCACCCAGATTCTTCTATTTCTTTCTGTTTCTGACCACACCTTTAATCTGCCAGGATTAAAGGCTGGTATGATGTAAAGCTTTACCATCTGCTGCTCATTAACTCCATTTCAAGTATTAGGCAGCAGGGCCTCTTTAAAAACTCACAAGTGTTTTGCCTCTAAGGCTGAATCATGAAGTTTCTCTTAAAAAAGCCAAGCTTCAGTTTGCCTCAGGCAAACAGAGCTGATCCATGAAAACATTGACACTAGAAAGCCATCTTTGATTCTGTTCCCTTTTTCTCTTTATGAACGTAAACCTTAAATAAATCATTTAAAGCCTTTTCCTTATATTGAGGGTCCTGTGAGACTTCAGGAACCAGCCATTTTACACCTTAAGCTGCACTCCAAAAGCACGCCATTGTAGCTCAAGCCCATGTGCTTCACCAGGGTGTCTCTGTACCATGGCTAACATGAGAGACACAACTCAGAAGCTGCTTTGGGCTCTAGACTATTTTCTTAAGCTTTCTATGGCTTTATTCGGGTATATTTGCCCCACATTGGGCACCATTTCTAGTTGGGTGCCATTTCTAGTTGGGCGCCAGATGTAGACGGAGTTTTACTTTCAAGGCATCAGTCCAAAATTAATATTTATTAGAATATAAATTAACACTCACGATATTAGTAACAGCTTATGGTGGCACCTGAACAAGGACTGGCGTATCCAAGCGATGGACGTGTGTTGGAAGGATGATGGATTCCGATCTGTCTCTCCAGCAGCCAGCAGCCAGGAACCAGGAAGAGAGTGTCCTCTGTCCCAGCAGCCACTTATCAATGGGCTTGGCCACACCCCCTGCAGGTTGGCCACACCCCCTCCAGGGTCCCGGAAGCTCTTCTGACCTTATCAGCTGACACCTTAATCCCGCCACAGAACAAGAAGAATTTACGAGAGGAATAGTATGTTTCATTCACCTCCATGATGCTAGTCTTGCAAGGAGAGGTGGGGAGGAGCATGCAGAGCAGCAGATAATAGATTAATATTTCCTGCAGTACTCAGCAAGGTGAAGACTGTTCCAAGAAAAGATTTATGGTATTTCTATAAAGGGAAATGTGAGGAAGTTTATAAAAAAAGATCTATTGTATTAGTGCCTGCTTTGTAGCAATTAAAACACATTCTCACATGCAATATTTTTCTAGATAGAACTTAAAGTCTTTTTATTGTTTCTAACATATAATTGATATTTTTGTGTATGACCAGTTATATAAACTCCCCACCCTGAGCTACACATATACATTATCAAGTGACCCAAGAGTAGCCATCTTATATTTTCTGAGTCCCCACCTTGCTTTTTGTGGCCATGAAAACAGCTATCTGTAGATCAAGGCTGTAGTGTTGTTTCAGTCCTTTTCTGATGGCATTATACAAACTTCTTATTTTAATATTTAATTGCACGTTTTATTTATTTTATGTGTTTCCTTCGTGTATGAGGGTACAAGATTTCCCTGAACTGGAGTTATAGTCAGTTGTCAGAAGCTACGTGGGTTTTGAGAACTGGACCTGGGTCCTCTGGAAGAGCAGCCAGTGCTCTTAACTGTTGAGCCATCTCTCCATCCCCACAAACATCTTTTTTCTTTTTTCTTTTTTGTCTTTTAAGAATTTATACATAATCTATCCAGGACAGAAAGCTGCATAATATGGAGCAGAAAACAACTAAATCACATGATCTTCAATTCTTCAATTGTACTTTTCTAGGTCCTTCTACAATGATATCATTGTCCTTTTTTTTTTTCTAGACAACAGCTGCTTCCTTCATTTATTCTAGGGTAGAAACTTTCCTTAGTAACCAATTCTTGCACTCATCTATGGAACTACTAAGTATAGTCACCAAAGAGAAAATGTTTATCCTTCAGTGTACTAGCATTACATCACTATGACAGAAATTATTGATAGGACAATCGAGACCTTTTTTAGTCCATCATCATTTCTTAGCTCTGTCGCTTTGACCCTGTGAAAGCATAGTAGATCATGGAAAGACTGTGTTACAGAGGGAGTTTGTTCATCTAATGACAATCCATAAAAAATACCAATTAATATTAGTTGGAAACAATGAAGAAGGGAACACACTTCAGTCCTAACTCATCTCAAGGTCATGGTCCTAATGACCTAACCTGTTCTCAGCAAGTGCCAGCTTCTGAACATTCCAGTACCTCCCAATACCACTATACACAAACATTTAATCACTGGGCTTTTGGGAGTCATTCTTAATGAAAATATCCTTCCCCTGTATTGTAAAAGTTTGTCATTCTCTTAATATTAAATAGATTTTGGTCTACATATAGAATTTTCTAAAACATTCTTACCTGTTTAATATTGTTCAAATATACCATCTGAAGCTAAAGTCAGATTTGGCTGTAAGCCAGTGTTAAAAACAATCATAAGTATCTGAGACAGCACAGAATAAACATTCCCAACTCAAAAGGGACTAGGACAGTAATCAGTATAAATGAGCACAGCCAAGTCATTGAATAGACCACTCTTGGGTAGAAAAAAACTTTTATTGGGTAACACACTGCTGAGCTGTCCCATGAGACTAGGGAACAGCAGTTGTATAGGAAAACAAGAAGATTTTATATAATAATCAGCAGAGAGTGTGTGAGCCCTGTCTTTGAGCTAGTGCAGGGTGTTTGGATTAACTGGGAGGTTCATGCACTTTTTCCACATCAGCTGTCCATAGGGGACAGAAAAGGGAAGTAGTGGTTATCCTGACAAATCGTAAACCACATTATAGTGTGTAGAAGGAATGCTTAACTTAGTTTTCTGCTTCCCCAATAATCATCCTGTTTGCCTAGGACAGTGCTAGCAGTACTGTCATTTTGTAGCCCATTTTGTGACCTAACAATCTGGAGGAAAATACCAAAGCAGAACTAAAACCAGAAATTTAATAATAAATCTTCTACAATCCAGGGAACGTGGGGATGTATTTCGCTCCAAAAGGCTTGAGAAATCCTACTCTTGTTACCTTGGTGGATGCAGCACAAGAGCTTAAATTGGCTTTATTTACTGCCTATATGGTTTTTAGATGCCTGTGCTCCGAAGCATTCTAATCAAGTCATCTATAATTTTATGGTTTATTTGATTTTTGGTCTTTGTTTTCAAATTCAGGCTCACTCTTACAACTTCACATATCACCTTGCCAGCAGCTGATTGTTGGGTCTCTAAAACTCAATGCCTGGTCTCCCAAGATTACCTTTTATGGCTCTGTGTAAACCACCATGACCCCTAAACTCCAGCCTTTGTATTCCTGAACAACTGGTACCCTGTGATAGACATTATCAGGCCACTTGTGTGAGCTGTTAAAGGGCCTGCTGGAAACATGGCTGCACCTGCTTCTAAGGGCCTTTACAGATTAATGTAAATAACAAACTCTAGAAATCCAAGTCTCAAGGATGCTCCTTGGAGTACTATGCCCCGAAGCTTTCTTTTGGAATGAAAGCACTTGAAATGAGTTTAAAGCTATGTACCTATGAGCTTGAAATGGAAAACAACCCACCGAGCCCAGAGATGACCTCAAGCTTGTTCTGATACAAAGTATCTGCTCCCTTCAATGGAGGTAGTCTATAGCAACTGCTAATGTGCTTTTCTTCTCACCAAACAGAAGTTTTTCACTAATTTTGGTTCTGAACTTTTTTGCTCCTTGTTATGCATTTGTTATGAAACATCATCACATAAAAGACTTAGGTGTTGATTGCTTAATTTCCCAGCTGGTAGATTCAATTCTTGTAATCTCACGTGGGCTCTGACTGTAACAATAGCTTAATATAGTAATGGATTCATAGTATAATTTAATTATAGTAAGATAGGACTAGTTTTAAAAAAAAAGGCAACTCCTAAGATGTTCACTTGAAATATATCTTGCCCATGCCCTCTATCTCATATTCTTTGTTTCTGAGATGCCATGAGGAATGATTCTGTGCTTCAGCTCAAGTCCAAAGGAAAGGGACAGCCACACTCTTATTCTTACTGTAAATTTGATTCAAAAAGGCAAGAGTACCCATACTGTCCTCTGAATGCTGTTCTGCTTAGAAATCTCTGCTGAAGTTTAGTTAATTTTTAACTTTTGGTATACACTCAGAAAGTATTAAGGAAGAGGTACGATGTAAGTTCTTTGTAAGAGTGCAGCATACATGAGTTCTAGTCCAGTATCAAATAAAGTTTTAATTTCTATGTGTGGAGGTCTGAATGAAAACGCCCCCCGTAGGCTCACAGGAAGTATCGCTGTTTGAAAGGGTTAGACAATTTGGCCTTGTTGAAGGAAGTATGTCACTAGAGGTGGACTTTGAAATTCCAAATGCTGAATCCAGGCTCAGTGTCTTTTCCTGCTGCTTACTGGTCTGGATATAAACTCTGAGCTACCACTCCAGCACTGTGTCTGCCTGTGCACAGTCATGCTCCTTGGCATGATAATAATGGACTAAACTTGTGAGTGTAAGCAAACTCCAATTAAATGTATTTCTTTATAAGAGTCTCAGTGGTCCCTGTGCCTCTTCACAGCAATAGAACATTAACTAAGATATCCAGAGAAGCGGAACAAGCATAACTTCAGTCTTCTACACCTTTTTTTCCCCCACAAACTTATCTGTAACTAAACCTCAGAATTGTCACATAAACTCTGTTTACTGAATTCTAAGCTTTCTGTACCCTATGCCTGTAAACTTTTTCAAAATCTTTCTACAAAACTGAGAATTTCTCCTTATCATATCACTTCAGCTATAATCAAAGCAGAAAGCACATGTTTAAGCTTCTTATTATTGTGACAAAATATGTGAGATTAATAATTTAAAGAAAAAATGTTTATCTTTGTTCATGGTTTAGAAGTTTTGGACCGTGGTCACTTGGCATTGTTAGTTTATATCTACAACCACACAGTCCATTATTCTGAAGCACATGGTGAGGGAAGCCTATTTACTTCCTGATGACTGGGAAATAAATGAGAAAGGTACAAATAACCAAGATCCTCTCTGGGAGACATGTCCTGTATTTGTTTCTTTTCTCATATTTGTGATCAAGCAGCTAGCATGAAGCCAATGAGGCAGTCAGGATTTAATTATATTCATTATTATAGTGATGGGACCAGCTCCTGACCTTTGCAGCTGAATTATGAAACTCCTTGCTCACACCTTCGCAGACCAAAAAAACACCAGAGAGCTTGGTTCAAAATCAGGGCTGGAACTCCTGAGGCCTGCTCCTCAGCATCTTACTTCCTCAGCTCAGTTCTATATCCACAAGTTTGGAAACAATGTTTGTTATTTTTTTCACAGCTTTGATCAAATCCCTGACAAAAAGCAACCAGAAGTAAACAGGATTTATGGCGGTTTATAGTTTGAGATGACTTTGTCCCCTATACTTGGAAGTCATGGCAGCAAGACTAAACTTCTAGAAATAGTAATGTGAATGTGAGACTGCTTGGTCACACCTGTAGCAGTAAGTTTCTGGCTGTCTGGCCCATGTCTAGACCCACAGACCTGCAGACCTGCAGTCCCACAGAATCACACAGACACTTATATTAATTATACTCTGCTTGCTGATTGACCTGAGGCCCAGGTGTATAACTTTCTAACTCTTAACTTTTAAGCTAACCCATGATTCTTCTCTTGTTTAGCTATATGGGTTGGTACCTTTTGTCAGAGCATCATAGTTGTCCTATGCATCTGCTGGCATCTCTCTGGTGTCTTTCTGGTGTCTGTTCTCTGCTCTTCCTGTTCCCAGAGTTTGGGGTATCCCCACCCACACTTCTGTTCAGCCTTCAGCCAATCAGTGTTTTTATTAAAACAATAGGCAGGATAATTATTTACAATGTAACAGAACATAGTCCCACTCCACACATATAAGTAGATCAAGAAATAGAGATGGCTACACTCATGATGTGTACCCACCAGTAACCCACTTTCTCCCACTGTAAGAAGAATCCAAACCTCATATACTACTGGCAGCACAGGATCAGGTATCTAAAACATGAACCTATGAGACATACTTCTGATGCAGGAATGTATTTCTGTATGCTGTAAAAATCAATCTTTAAATAAAGAAGCTGTTTTGGCCCATGACAGGCACCATAGAAAAAGTAGGAGGAGAAATCAGAGCATAAGTAGGAGAAGCAGGTGGAGTCAGACAGATAGAACCAGCTGCCAAAGAAGAAACATGTAAGGAACACAGGTGAGCCATGGGCCACATGGCAGACAGATTAATGGAAATGGGTTGAGTTAAGATGTAAGAGCTATCTAGCAATGTGCCTGAGCCATAGGCCAAGCAGCATGATGTTAATATAAGCATCTGAGTCATTTCTGGGGGCCTGAGCAGCAGCAGGCAGCTAAGGGGTCTGGCGTGGCAGGTCTGTGGGTCTGGGCCTCTGGCCACCTGGGACCAAGAAACCTAATTATGACATACTTCTAATTCATATCTGGTTCAATTCCATGCTAAAATGTTTAGTGTGTCATATGATTTTCTATAGGACTCTTTAGCTAGAAGATGATAATAGAGAATTCACAGGTTGTAAACTTATTCATTCAACTTTTACTGTTTCATATCTTGTGGTGGGATTCAGGCATTATTGAGGGGGACCTAGAGGTATAACTTTGGGGTCTCAGGACCCTGAATGAGGGGTTTGGCTAGCCCCTATTGAAAATTCAGAACATGCTGCCCTAACCCTGTTTGTTCCTGTGCTTTTAGGGAGAAGATTGGCACTACTAATACCATCACTGTATAGAAGAGTCAGCTCTCTAAGAATTGCCTTAAGGTTCAATTTATGTCAGTGAGTGTTCATATAACCCCTAAATAAATTAATCCTTTATATAATCAATTGCCAGAGAATAATTCTGCCATAATATCCTCTATAAATGGAGTTTATTTTAGGGTCAATTTCATATTGACCTTTCTCAGCTAAGCAAAGTGAAGTCAATTAAGATACTTTTTTAGCTAGTTTTCTAGATAAATCCAATTCCTAGAATTTTATTTAGGTGATTGAAATTAAATAGATTTTTATGTCCATTTCAGAGTATGAGTTAGTTTACCAAAAGAACATATATATATATAATATATATATATATTATATTTATATATATAAATGTGTACTGTACCATTTGTTAAAATTAGCAATAACTAGCCATTTGCATTTGGCCCACATTCTTAGCTCTGATATTTTTGTTAGTTTGATAGGAAATTTTCAGTGGCTTCAGTCTTTATTGTTAATATAGAGTTTCTTTTTATACTTTTCAGCAGAGAAGTTATCTTACCAAGTAGGCAGTGAAAGCCAGAACATTTTGAAAAATAAAATAAATCAATGTGTGTGTTATCTATCTTCTCGAAGCATTTCCACAGGCTCTGTACACATCATGTATGAATGTTGCAAGAGGAGAGGGTTGAATAACTTGCAGCTTAAGTCTCTTGAGGTTTGTGTCTGAAGCTGGACATGGTGACTGTTGTATTTGGACATTTGAAGTTCATTTTTCCAATGATGCAGCTTACATTTGATGGATGGGAAGAAAGTGTGTGATTTTTTCAAATCAAGTCTGCTCGAGTTACCACAAGGGCAAGGAAAAGCTAAACATGAACATCGATTTGTACAACATTGGTTCCTATAGCTTACGTTTTGTTATTTTCAATCAAAATAAAAACTTGACTAATATCTCATTTTTTCTTGAGGGTAAGAAAAATTTCCACTAATAAGATAATATTTTTTCTAAAAATTCAGTGAATTGCTAATGGTTAGAATGATTTTTTTCGTCTTTTTTGATATTACATATATTTTATTATGAATGGTCTTAAGATTGTGAAGGAGCACACGGAAAATTAAAAAAACTCTTGCCTTTAATCCCAGCACATGGGAGGTGAAAACAGGTAGATCTCTGTGAATCTGAGAACACATAGCAAGTTCCAGGTCTGCTAAGGTTACCCTGTCTCACACAAGGACTAATCCAATTGTTTACTAATTAACTTTAAGCTCACTTTCTTCATTATAAAATCAGCTATACAAGTAATGACTTTCACTTGCGAAAAACAAAGATTTATAATGGGCTTAGTGAGGTGGATCTTTTTGTACTTCATACATACTTCTCTTTTGTATTGGTGACTAGACAGTCTCTCAGTAATTCTCACTTTAAATATTAGTAAAAAGGAGTCTTTGTAAGAGCATAAGAAGAAAATAAAGTTATATTTAAGGGAGGTGATGAAGACATTGTTCTACATCACTTTGGCATGTGTTGAGACAGGAAATTATATTTATTGTCTAAATAACATTTTCAGCATCCCTCATGGCTTCTTTAGTCTCACAACCAGCATTTTAAATAGCAAGTTTATCTAATAATTGAACTTATTCCTCCTAAGGTAACCTCTGTTTTCATACTTTCCATCTTAATATACTTAACTTTATATTATAAAAATTCTTTTCATTGTAATTGTATAGTTTATTATTTACTTTCCGGCACAATTTTACAATATAATTATTTAAATACATTGCCCTGAAGAAAAAAATATGTCCTGTTCATCAATCCTATCCTCAAATATTTCTGTTAATATCCAACATCAAAATAAATTAAAAGTCTATAGCAGTGAAATTAAACTATTCTCCTATATTCTAAATTTATTGTGGGAAGAAAAGGCAGAAGTTTGATGATAAAAAGAAATTTCAACAGAGTTCATACGATGGAACTTTTCTAAGTCATAATGAGTGCACAATTTTCAAAGTTTTCTCCCATGAAGAAGATATTTTAATTGTGTTAATTTACATCTATAGTTGTTCAAGGAAAAAAAACCCTTAAAAATTCATGTGTTCTGATGTTAACAAGAAATATATTGTGTAATAAAATCTGAAAAATACATAACACTGCAATTTTTATATTTAGAGTGTTTATACTACAGATGTACAAATAATTTAATTAAATATTTCCATAGTTGAGCAGTTTATTATTTTTGAACATTTATTATAACATGCTTATGTAGCTGCAGAAAATAATATTTTATTAAACCTATTATTTTGTGCTGTAAATGTACACTACATTCATATATTTTTTTTAATGATAACGTTATACTGTGTAGGCCTCACTGGCCTAGATTTTACGCAGACCAAACTGGCTTGAATTCACAGAGTCCTGTCTACCTTTGTTTTGAGAGAGTTTGGATTAAAGGTGCTCACCTTTACCCAGCTTTCAAATAATACTGGATCAGTGATTAAGAAAAATAATATAATTATTATTAATTTAAATATTACAAAGTTATAGTTTATTGACAAATATATAACAAATGTTAAGAAACAGGTCTTTAGTCAGAGAAGTTTCTCTGTCCCTCCTGGCCAGTTCCATAGCCATTTTGTCCCTAGTAATCACACAAAGGCTTAGACTATGGCTCAGGCTTATTACTTGCTAACTCTTACTCTTAGAAATCCATGACTCTTATTCATGTTTAGCCACGTTTCTTGATATCTTGTTCTCAGTGAAGCATTCTCATCTTCCTTCCTCTGCATCTGGCTGGCTTCTACTCTGCTCCTCCTCTTCTCAGATTCTCCTTGTCTGGTTACCCCACCTGTACTTCCTGTCTGCCTAGCTGCTGGCTAGTCAGTGTTACTTACCATGACAACTATTTACAATGTACAAGAGCATAGTTCCACATCACAGGCAATCTTAGACTGTTTAAAAAAAAAGTTAACTATAAGTCTTTGAGGGAGAGATAGTCATGCATGCCACCAAGTTGCAACAGTCTAGTGAGCAAGCCTGCATCTTACCTGAGCATCACAATAGAGCCAATCACATTGATGGAGGTGTTGTAGTTCTGAGCATGGGAGAATGGTCCCGATTACTCATCTGTCATGTGGTAGCATGAGTGGAGAATAGGTCTTGAGGTCATAAGAGTGGAAGAGCTGGCCCTGAACTTTGTCAGGTGCAGAACTCAGGTGATTGTCTCCTTTGCTCCACCTGGGCAACATAGTAGAGCTGATCCTGTATGTGTAGGTGTGAAAGATATGACCCTGAGATCAAGAGAGCAGGAGAACTGGTCCTGCCCCCTATTCTTCCTTGCTAGAAGTAAACAGGCTAGAACAATTCATGAGATCGTATTCTGGTGGAGAGGACAAGGGAGAGCTGGTGGGCTGACCAACCCTACAACTATCCAGGCCCAAAACCAGGGTTATATGTTGGCTCACCCCAATATTCACCCCATTTGTGTTCTGCAGGAGTACAGGAAAGGACCAGTCTCCCAGATCCAAAGCAGCAGGATTTGCATAACACAGGGCAACAGCAGGATATTCAAGAATTGCAGTGAGGCTCAGCTTTCAGTGATAGTGTGGCAAAACCCAGAGTCTTTGAACTAAACCAATGGCTCTTTGCAGTGAACACTTGCAAGTAAAGATATATGGACAAAATGGTTTATTTCGTGTCACACTGTGTCACTCTACAGTTTCCATGATGAGATTGACTTTCCCTTCTCTATATATTTTTTCTCTTAAATTTTATTTTGGGATGGAGGTTGAAAGGGCAGAGGGTAGATGCAAAGGGGCAGGAAAATGAATGGGATGGAGATACATGATGTGACAGACACAAAAAATAAATGAAGAGAATAAAAAGACGATGAGGCTGTGAGTGGATGAACCAGAGACTGAGACAGCAAGCTGTGTTCTTTCACAGTTTCTGTGTCCAACTTTGTGAGACCCTGCGTCAACTTCCCTCAATGATGGAATGTGACTTTCAAAATTTTGTTTGAATTGGGTTTTTTTTGGGGGGGGGTGACAAAAGATTTCTCTGTGTAGTTTTACTGTCCTGAAACTCTCTAGGTAGACCAGGTTGTCTACTCTACTCTACTCCCCAGTGCTGGGATTAATGGTTTGAGTCACCACTGCCTTTAAATATATATATATATATATATATATATATATATATATATATATATATACATGTATAATCAATTTCTATTATTGAGGGACATCAATTACATATACACATCAATATACACCTGTACACCCATATGTATATAAACAGGGTTTGAATTTTAATCAGTTTTATTCACCAGAACCAAATTTTATTTCTCTTTTCATGAGGAAATGCTACTGCCTTTAGTAACTCCCTCTTGTTGAAGAGGACTGTCCTGGCTGGTTTTCATGTCAATGTGTCACAAGCTAGAGTCATCAGAGAGGAAGGAGCCTCCATTGAAGAAGTCTGTGGGACACAGCTACAGACATTTATTTCTTCAGTTAGTGACCATTGGAGGAGGACCCAGCTTATGGTGGGTGGTGCCATGCCTGGGCTGGTGGTCCTGGGTCAGTTAAGAGAGCTGGCTGAGAAAGCCAATAAGCAGCACCCCTCCAAGGCTTCTACATCAACTCCTGACTACAGGATTGTGCCTTTTTTGAGTTCCTGTCCTGACTTCCTGCCGTGAGGAACAACAATGTGGAAGTGTGAGTCAGATAAACTGTTTCTCTCCCAATTTGATTTTTTGGTGATGGTGTTTTATCTCAGCAATAGAAACTCTAAGACAGGGACAGAGTCTTCCTCACTCAAACGGTATAATTTCTTCAGAGCTTACGGCTTAGAGACACAGCTATTGTATTTCTTTAGAGACTGAATTAGTAGAGGACCTGAAAGCATATTACATATAAATAAGTTATGACAACAATAAAATTTTGATTTAGATTCAAAGCCTAGTTCTAACAAGGATAATGAGAAAAATAAGTTACACAGGATAACAGATTCCATCCTCTTTGGTGAAGAGTTTCTCTTGAGGAAATATTAATATTATAAGGTTTTTATACAAACTAATGAAAATTAAATTTAAGTCTGTAATGATAGGAGAGTTGTAGTCTTTGTTGCATGATGTCAGGGAACCTGCTTCTTGAACATGCCTGGTAAGTGGCCTACCCTGAGTTATATTAGCAATCCTAACAGTTTTCCTTATTTAAACTTAAAGCATTATTAAAGTATTGAAATATTATTTCTGTGTAAAATAAAATCTATATTTGTACTTTGAGAATAAAAGAGAGAAAACAATGAGTGTTATAAAAGGTCATAGAACAGAATAAAAATTATAGAAGAATCAAAGAAAGCAATAGGAACCCAGGTGGTAAATAAGGTACCATATTAATGGCCAACAGAGGGATCATCAGAAAATGACAATAAAGGAATTGGGTAGCAAAATGTGTAGGGTGTAAAAGAAATAAAAGGCCATTTTTAAAATTATCTTTATGTAACTGTAACCTTAATTAGTTTACTTTGCTGTACTATAAATAGAACATGAGCAAATAACATGTTGCTGCTGAGCTATATCACTAGCTGTAGCTCTGTTATGAATGACTCAAGTATATATTGCAATGAATAAACACATGCGATGAATAGTTTATAGTGGTACTAATATTAAAAGCATGTCAGAAACTAAGTGTCCTTTTAAGCAGTATGAGGTTGCACTTCTTTTGTGTATATTAACTACCTCTCTCAATTGGGTCATAAATTTCCTTTTTATAAATTTAATAGCTGTTACTACCAGGGAAATAACAAATATCATAGGAATGAACTTTCTTTTTATATAATAGATTGTTTTCAGATTACTGTATATGTGATTTTTCACAACCAAAGGTGCATATTTGTTTGCTAATATGTAAGGAATTCATAAGGGGTTCAGCTAATTTAATATTTTTATTGTTTTAATAATTTATTGTTTACACTGAGCATTGCGAATAAGGTTAAGCCTATGTACAGTGCTGATTTCTTGTAAGTTCCCCTTTATTTTAGACATTGCCAGAGTTTATTTTAGTCAAACATTTTGTTACAAAGAAACCAACATGTTCAAGATGTCATAGTTTAGAGTTTGATCACATGGGATAGTGTTTTTCCCTGTTCTCACAAGGTAAGCACTCAGAAGGTGTGAAATGCACATCCGGATGGCACTTAGTGATGTCTGAGCATCTCTTGCCATCCTTGGTCAGAGGTAACCCATAGGACATGGGGAAATTGCTGTAATCATTCCTGAGGTTGTGATGTGGCACATTTACAGGTCTGCATGAACAGCTGGATGCTTTCTCAGTTCATCGTTCATGAGTTGTTTCACAAGCCTTGTCAACAGTTATTCCTCTAAGGGGCAATCATCCACATCCTACAATCCTCAAGGACGACAAAGTGATCTTGAACTAGCACTTATACTGGTGCTGCTTGCCTAAGCCCCAAAATGGCACCTGTGTTATAATACAGCAACCAGACAGAAATTCAGTCTAGGAATGACTGGGTAGCACCAGGTGTTTGGCATTTTATTATTCTCTGGTTTAAGCACATACTTTAAGATATATTCCTGCATTGTTTGAAAATTAATGTATATCACAGGACATAAAAACACACATCTTAATGAATTGAAGTATTACTTTAATGTTGTTAGGATTACAAACTAGAGCGTGAGAGGGACTCTAGACAGGCTAAATTATTTTCTTTTTACTAGAAGGAATATAATATTCTCAGCAAATACTTCTCAGCATAAATAGATGGTTCTGGTGAATAAAACTGATTAAAATTCAAACCCTGTTTATATACATATGGGTGTACAGGTGTATATTGATGTGTATATGTAGTTAATGTCCCTCAATAACAGAAATTGATTATATATATACATATATAATATATATATATACATATATAATATATATATATATATATATATATATATATATATATATATATATATATATTTAAAGGCAGTGGTGACTCAAACCATTAATCCCAGCACTGGGGAGTAGAGTAGAGTAGACAACCTGGTCTACCTAGAGAGTTTCAGGACAGTAAAACTACACAGAGAAATCTTTTGTCACCCCCCCCCAAAAAAAAACCCAATTCAAACAAAATTTTGAAAGTCACATTCCATCATTGAGGGAAGTTGACGCAGGGTCTCACAAAGTTGGACACAGAAACTGTGAAAGAACACAGCTTGCTGTCTCAGTCTCTGGTTCATCCACTCACAGCCTCATCGTCTTTTTATTCTCTTCATTTATTTTTTGTGTCTGTCACATCATGTATCTCCATCCCATTCATTTTCCTGCCCCTTTGCATCTACCCTCTGCCCTTTCAACCTCCATCCCAAAATAAAATTTAAGAGAAAAAATATATAGAGAAGGGAAAGTCAATCTCATCATGGAAACTGTAGAGTGACACAGTGTGACACGAAATAAACCATTTTGTCCATATATCTTTACTTGCAAGTGTTCACTGCAAAGAGCCATTGGTTTAGTTCAAAGACTCTGGGTTTTGCCACACTATCACTGAAAGCTGAGCCCTCCAGGTATCTCTTGAAGCTTTAGCTTCATTTCTTTCAGCTCCATATATTCCCCTGTCGTTGAGTTGCTTTGTGAGGATTTCTGGCCTTATTGACTTGCCATACTTTCCTTTGAAATTCCATTGTAAGATACCGTGGGATCATAAATTTTGCATTATGTATGAGCATGTGTGTATCAAGGGCACAGTGAAATTCCTGACTAGACATAGGCATATGAATTTAAAAAAAGACTTACTAGGATCAAATTATCAAAGCTTTCTAGATCTGGGGCCAGGGTGGCAGAGGAAAGTAAAATAGTAGAAGAGCAAGAGGATTTTATTTGTCAGTCCCTAGGGTAAGGGTCTTTGACTGGGTACAAGCTGTTCTGATTGACCAGGAGATAGATGTCCTTGTCTGAGGTAGTTGACATGACCTAATAAACAGAACATAGGAGACTTGCTTTTCTGCTTAAGCAAAACTCCATCTAATGTGGCTTCTTTTTAGTGCTTTATTATTCAATGAAGATTAGGAGTCAAATATTAGGGAATAAACTCATCGATCCATGGAGAACTATAGCAAAGATCACATCATACTCTTCTCACTCTCCAATCAAAGAACCCCAAACTGTGCATATTTTAGTTTCTCCTTATTCTCTGCAGCGTTCTATCTCCTCTGAGCCCACCAGAAATCTCTGTGCTTCACTCTCTGGCTGATCTCAGAGTGAAAGCCAAGCAAATTTCCTATGACACCCAACTTATTCCCTTCTGAGGAATGATTTCAAGCTTTACCCAATCACAATCCTATTTACCCAGTCAGACACCTTCTGATTTGGACATTGGCACCAGAATGTCATTCTGAGGGCCCCGCTTTGACCTAACAACATAAATAATTTCAATACCTGTGACAAATGTGAGCAATTCTAGGCCTACAGCAGGTTCCGAGTGTCCTGCTTGCTGTGATGATGCACAATTTGACAGGTCTTAATGTCTCAAGTTTCTTACAATACCTGAAAAGCTATAGTATCTTGATTTAGTGTAACTTAGAATGGACCAAGTTACACTGAAAGTGGGTGGTTTCACTCATTGGGCTTAGGTCCTGGATGGACGGCAAAGGTGAAAGCAACCTGAGCTCACCGCTCCATACTTCCTGAGTGTGAAAGTGTGACAGGTTGCCTCAGTCCCATGCCTCCTTAATTTCCTGCAACAGAAGTTGAACCATGGAACTGTGAGCCAAAGCAAACTCTTTTTCATTAAGTTTTTTTTTTTTTTTTTTTTTTGGTCAGGGTATTTTATCATAGCACCAAAAAATAAAAACACAACAATATGAAACAAACAAAAAACTAAGATAACAGCTGATCACACACACAAAAATGATTTCCAGTAAAATAATTTCCAGGGCATTAATAAGTTAGCAGGAAAGCCTGGGGCTATAAAAGAATCTTACATTTTTACAGTTTCCAGTGGGTGACAATGGCTTTGCCTAGGTCTGCTTCCTGTGTTCAGCTTTTCCCTCAGTTGTTGCAGGTTTGCTGCTAATGATGTCAGTGTCCTTGGGTAAACCTCTATACATCCTCTCTAGCCAATGCCTTCCTGAAAACAAACAAAACAAAAACAAAACATCAATAGTGAGTTGTTGTGTTGATGTTATTTATTAAACACTCACTCACCAGGAAGCAAGTCTATTTTCTATAAATTATAACCCTACACAGTGTCATGCAATGGACAAGATTCATCCTTATTCTTTGTTCCTGTATAAAGAGATTGCTAGTGATCTAATTTCTAATCAGGTTCTTATTCCATGTGACTGTCACAGTTCCCGTTTCAGTAAACGTGGTGACTTCTGAAGTCTTGCCAGGTCTCCATTGAGTTTCTCTTCTGACATTGTAGGCTTTTTCAATGTGTTTCTTTAGATTTTCGGACACCACTCCCACCAGCTGTCCTAAATTAAGACCAAAGGATTCCTTTCATATTTATTTTGTTCAAAGAATAACTATGCAGGCTAATATAAGGGGTTCTTTGTATCACTGTTCTTTTTGATATGTATACTGAAGAAATGAAACAAAAATTGAATGACTACTAACGTCAAATTGAGAAAAACAAAATGATATTCCATCATATGATTGAACTATTTAATATTGTCTAATTAAGAAAAATACAAAAAAACCAAAACAAAAACAAAATAAAAGGCTGAAGAGATGGTTCTCTGTCTTCTGATATTCCAGACTGTTTTCCACCTGAATGCCTGAGTCCTCAGTTAATAAGGAAGGGAGAGTCTCAGGGGAGCTGAAAAAGCCCCTCCTTTTGTGCCTCCCAGCTCTGAACTTGTCTTTCCACATCCAGAACTAGGATTGGAGGGGTGGGCACCCTTTCTTACCTGACTTGATCCTATGCTTGACTCTGATACTCCAGATTAATTTTATTAAATACACATCACCACAACTAATATTTTATACTTTTTGTTGTTGTTTAAAACATTTGGTTTTTTACATAGCACCCACAGATCCCCTTTCCTCCTCTCCTTCTACTCATTTACTCTTCAAAGAAGACAAGGCTCTCATGGGGAGTCAACAAAATCTGAGTATTAGGGTGAGGCCAGATCTAGCCCTTCACCCCTGTATCAAGGCTGAGCAAGGTAACCCTCTATGGGGAGTGGGTTCCAAAAATCAGTTGAGGCACCAGGGATAAATCTTGGTCCCACTGCCAGAGGAACCACTAACTGCTCGAGCACCAGTTTTTCCCTGACCTCAAAATGGTTTTCTCTGTCAAAATATCTATTTTATTATTCTCCCTTTCTATTCCCCCCCCACTCACAATTCTGTTCCCTTATGTTCTCTTCTAGCTCTATTTGCCCCTCCCCATGCTCCCAATTTATTTGAAGATCTTATTTATTTCACCTTCCCAGGGGAATCCATAGATGTTTCTCTGAGGGTCCTCTTTGTTACCTAACTTCTCTGCAGTTGTAGATTGTAGCCTGATTATCCTTTGCTTTATGTCTAATATCTACATATGAATGAGTACATACTGTAGTAGGAGGTTTCTGGCCCGGACTTTCGGGCCTTGCCTCAAGGTTTAGGCCCCCAGACCCACAGACACACAGAGACACACAGATGCTTACATTAATTTTAGGCTGATTGGCTAGCTCTCTCTCCTTCATCTAACCCATGACTCTTAACCTGTTCAGCCATGTGGTTCAGTACCTTTTCTCAGAGCAGCATAGTTGTCCTCTGCTTCTTCCAGCTTCTCTCTGGCATTCTGCCCTGTGCTTCCTGTTCTCAAGAGTTTTCCTAGTCTGGTAGCTCCGCCCACACTTTCTGCCTGCCTTTGGCCAATCGGCGCTTTTTGTTAAATAAGTGGGTGGAACAATTATTTACCATGTAACAACACAATCCCCTACACATACCACGTTTTTCTTTTTGAATCCGGGTTACCTCACTCAGGATGATTTTTTCTAGTTCCATTCATTTGCCTGTAGATTTGAAGATGTAAATTTTTAACTGCTACATAATACTCCATTATGTAAATTTAAAACATATTTTAATTCATTCTTCAGTTGAGGGGCATCAAACTTGTTTCCAGGTTCTGTCTGTAACAAATAATGCTGCTATTAACATAGGTGAGCAAATGTCCTTGTGGTGTGAACCTGTATTCTTTGGATATATGCGCAAGAGTGGGATTGCTGAGTCATGAGGTAGATTTGTTCCCAGTTTTCTGAGAAACCACCATACTGGTTTCCAAAGTGGCTGTATAAATTTCACTCCTACCAGAAATGCAGGAGTGTTCCCCTTATTCTACAGTCCCTCTAGCACAGGCTTTCATCAGTGCTTTTTATCTTAACAATACTTACAAGTGGAAGATGGTATTTCAGAGTTGTTTTGATTTTCATTTCCATGATGGCTAAAAATGTTGAACACTTCTTTTAGGGTTTTTTGTTTTGTTTTGTTTTGGATTTTTTTGTTTATTTGTTTGGTTTTTTTTTTTTTTTTTTTTTTTTTTTGCTATTTGGGATTCTTCTGTTGTTATTTCTCTGTTTAAATTTGTTATCCATTTTTAAAATGGATTATTTGGTATTTTGATATCTAGTATCTTGAGTTCTTTATATAGGGATCAGGCTTTTGTCATATGGTTCCTGAAGATCTTTTCCAATTCTGTAGACTTTCATTTTGTCTTATTGGTAATGTCCTTTACCTTGCAGAAGCTTCCCAGTTTTAGGAGGTCTCATTTATTAGCTGTTGCACTAAGTAGCTATACTACTGGTGTTATATTTAGTAAGTAGTCTCCTGTGCCAATGTGTCCAAGGCTATTGCTCACTTTTTCTTTGATCAGGTTCAGTGTAAGAAGATTTATGTTGAGGTCTATGATCAACTTGGACTTGAGTTTTGTGGAGGGTGGTAGATATGGGTCAATTGCATTCTTCTAAATGATATCATCTAGTTATGCCAGCACAATTTGTTGAAGATGCTTTCTTTTTTTTTCATTGTATATTTTTGGTTTATTTGTCAAAAATGAGTTGTTCATAGGAATGTAGATTAATATAAGGGTCTTCAGTTTTATTCTATTAATCTACATGTCTGTTTTTATGTCAGCGCAAAGCTGTTTTTATTATTGAAGCTATATAGTCTTGAAGCTATATAGACCTTGAAGTCAGTGAAAGTGATGCCTCCAGAATGTCTTTTATTGAACAGAATTGTTTTAAATACAATATATAGGTCTTCATTAGAAGTTTGAGTAGATTAAATATAATTCAGTTCCTGTCTTAAAATACTGATATCGTGGATGCAAATTATTGTAAAGTTTAGCCTTATGTAAAGTCATATTTTTGCTCTTGCTTATAGGTATGTATCAAGCTACATCTTTGTCGCAATGAGATCAAAATAACTAAACTGGAAACCCTTTATAATGAAAATGATTTTAATCTTCAGTCTTGTACTATAAACTGTTCTTACTGGAAGGATTTGTTTAAAAAAATTAACCTATCTTCTTTGTAAGAAACTTTTATAGGTCTGGGGTGACTCAGAGATTTATCAGTCTACCAATGAATAAGTTTTAACAAACATAGGCTTTATTAAATACTGACCAAGTTTATATCCAAGGCTCATGCTCAGAATATGGCTTCAAATTATGCTAGTTAGAAGAATATACAGGCAAAACTCACAAGGCTACATACTTTCAGGCTTTGTCCAATCAGTGGCAAGCATACTTGATGTACTTCCTACCTATGTACCTTCTCCCTTTGTGCAATCAAGTATACATCCTGTACAATTGGGCCAACCAAGCTTGTTTACAGAAACAAAGACAAGTGGCTTGTTTTTGTTTTATATGACCTGCTATCGTACATGAAAAATAGCCCCCAACCATTCCAGGAAGTTATCTGTCTTTGATAAGTGGAGTTTACAGTTTAGAGGCATGTTTTAATATACGCTAAGTACAGTAATTTAAACTTATAACATTAGCCATCACAAAACTTTTTTTTTAAAAAATATTTTTGAAGCATTCCACTATGAAAAGCAATGATTTGCAGTCCAAGTTGTGAATAAAAATTAAAAAATGTCAGAAGTTGGTGGTGCATACCATTAGTCCCAACAAGTGACTATCTGACTTTAAGATCAACCTGGCCTACAGAATGAGTTCCAGGACAGCCAGGGTAACACAGAAAAACCCTGTCTCAGAAAGCAGAATAAAAGGAAGGAAAAGAACCAAAAAAATTTGATAAATCACCATGGTTAAACTGATTTTAATACCTTTGTGTATTGGTAACTTACATTCAGTTACATGAACGATACAGACAGTGTTAAAATATTCAAGACCTACTAATTTTTATGCAAGACTTACCTAAGAAATAGATGTATCTTTTATTCTCATTAATGTAAGGATGTATTTTAAATTACAGAGAATAAGTATTATTACTTTTATTGATCATTTGTTCTAAAAGGATGGTTCATATGCACAGACTTTTGAAATTAAATTAAAATATAACATATTGTCTCACAATTAACTTTGAAAAATATTTAACCTAAAATCAATGTATATAAATAGATAAATTCTTGTATCAATTTTTTCCAGTCAAAAAGCTGTTGTTTAATATATATATACTATTTAATCTGCTCTAATTAAAGGTACAAATTCTTACTTCCAAAGCCTAGGCTTTAGATTTATAAAGTTCAATCTTCAACAGAACTTTCAGAACCTTGGTCTTTTTGACTCACTGAATGCTATTTATTTGACTGATATCATCTCAAAAATTTCTGTGGTTCACAGCTCATCTAAGCAATTTTATTCTCCATATATTTTTATTTGGAACAGAGATATTTTAGAGACCTTTAAAAAACACAATAGCAAAGTTATTTAAATCAAAGGAATAACATATGGTCACAAATTAATTTTACTTTGGTTACTTAGGGGTGAGAAAACTTGATGCATTATCATTATTAAATAAGTGGTTAAGGAGAATAAACCTTAGGAAATATGTTTATCTTATTTCTCTAACTAAAAGTTTAAGGCAACACCAATCCAAGAAAGAAAGAAAAAAAAAAACTCTGCATGTAAATGAGAGCTTTCTTAGGAATTAGAATTGTCTTACTCAAGCAATAATATATATGGAATTACAAAGATTGATTTAGAATAATTTCTTGCTCAAGAATCCATATACTTCTTGCCTTGTGAAATAGAATAATACTAGAGTGATAGCTAAATAACAGAGCCAATATGATGACTGAATATATATTTATATATAAACATTTTAACTAGGCAGGAACAGTCAGATGTCTGTGGTGGTTTGAGTAGCAATGGCCCTTTTAGATGCCTGTGTTTAAATGTTTGTCCCAGAGGCCGTGGCACTGTTAGGAGGTGTGACATTTTCTTAGTAGGTCTGAATTTGTTTGAGAAAGGGTGTCACTATGATGGCAGGCTTTGGAGCCTCAGATGCTCAAGGTACACCCAGGGTGGTACCTACTTCTGCCTTTGGGTCGGATGCAGAACTCTCAGTTCTTTCCAGCACCATTTTCTTCCTGCATGTGGCCATGTTTCCCTTTGTGGTTACAATGGACTAAACCGCTGAACTTCAAACTAGCATAATTAAATGTTTATTTATGAGTTTTCATGGCCGTGTTGTCTCTGCACAGTCATAGCAAACCCAACACATTGTGCCAAAAATTTTAACTGTGTATTATAGTTGAAAATTTGAGAGAGACAGAGAAAGAGAGAAGCACACAGAGAGAATGATTATAACGAGAAGAAAACAATAATCTCCCTACCGTCTTTCTGAATTCTAAGCTATTATAACCCTCATTGCAAAAGACAAAAAGTAACAACAGAGTCAATTTTATTTATTGTATTTTGTGTATGCATAGGACTTACCCAGTTGAATACTTCTTCAAGGCATGTCTTAGTAAGTATACCTAGAGAGCAGCTGAGCGGGGGGGGGGGGGGGGGGGGGGGGCACGGGGGGGGACGGGACACGGGGGGGGGGGGGACGACGGGACGGGGGGGGGGGGGGACACGGGACACCGCGACGATTATAATAGAAACATGTTAAGACAATGGAAAGTCACCTTAAGCCTTATATGCAGAGGACCTAGGTCAGACTCCTACAGGTTCCTTAAGTTCTGTGAGCTCCCAAGAGTCTCAGTCAATTGATTCGGCGGGGCCACATTCTCTTGGTATCCCTGAACTTCTGCTTCCTCTGATTATTCCTCCTCCTCCCCCTCCTCCTCCTCCTCCCCTCCCCCTTCCCCTCCCCCTCCCTCCCCTCCTCTTCCTCTTTCTCCTCTACAGGACGCCCAGAACTTCACCTAGTATATGGCTGTGGAACTCTGCATCTTTTCTTGTTGGTTGCTGGAGGAAGTCTCTCTGGTCTTTTTAATGAGGACTCTGCTAGGCTCTGGTTGCAGAAGAATCTGCAGGTAGGACACACTGTAAGTTGGAGGTAGTGTGGCTGAGTCGGTGTCCTAATACCTCTGCTTGAGGCCTTACCTGGTTAAAATGGATAGTCAGTTATGGCTCCATGTTCCCTATTACTAGGAGGCTTTGCTAAAGTTACTGTCGTAGATTGCAAGGATTTTCCATTGCATTATGGTTCTACCTTACTCCAAAAAAGTCTCTGCCCAGTTGATCTCGCTTATTTCCAACCTCACCCATCCAAAACCCACTTAGTGAAACCTATTTTATTTTCTACTCCTAGGGAGATCTTTTCATCCTCAATAAAGCACTCCTTCCTACTTATCCATCTGAGTGTGTGGACGATAACATGATTATCTTTTACTTTACAGCTAATAACCACCTAAAAGTAAGTGTTTGTCCTTCTGTGTCTGGGTTACCTCACTGGATTATTTATTCAAGTTTCATCTGTTTGCCTGTAAATTTAATGATGTAATTTGTAGAAAGATGTTTCTATCCCAGCCTATCCCTGAGTGAGGTCTGTATCAGCAGTCCCAAATAATCACACTAAATCTTATGTTAATTGGAAGATGTTTGGCCTATGACTCAGGTATATTACTTGCTAACTCTTACTTGTAAACTAAGCTATGATTCTTACATTGTTTAGCCGTGTGGCTTGGTACCTTTTCTCAGAGCAGCGTTCTTGGCTCTTTCCTCTGTGTTTGTTGGTGTCTGTTTCTCTTCTTCCTCTTCCCATTTCCTCTTGGGTTGTCACTTTGGATCTAACACAGTCACATTTCAATAGATTATGTTGAGGCTGGATCAGAATTTGTATATAGATTTTTTAAATTAATACTGAAAATTTTAGATCCAGAAGACTCTTGAAAGTAAATTAAATACATGTTTCATTATGTGATGGCCTGGTACCTTTGAGGAATTGGTGTCATATGTTAAAGTTTAAAAGTTACCTGTTTAGATGTCCACTTGACAAGGAGTGAAACTGTTATAATCTTCATTGACAAGAAGCTGGGATGTGCAGTTTGTAACCTGGGAGATATACCTAGAATGGTGTTTTTGTGGGATATAATGGAGCCGGGAAGATTTACCCTCTTCAAGAAAGGCACTGTCACACCTCACAGTGAACAAAATGAGAAAACTATGAAACACAGTAAATTTTTTCTTCCATTAAAATGTTTCCTTCTGTATTTGGTGATTTCAAAGATAGAACAAATGTATACATTTTGTATTGGCATATTTGCTTTTCCTTCATGAAGAAGTAGATATCCTTCATATTTATTTGTCATAGAAAAATAGAACCAGAATCTATTTTGAATAGTTGATTTTTGTTTTTTTGTATAGTTTATATTGTGTAAAATAAAATATTAATACATATTAAATAAATGAAAATAGCTAGTTTGGTAGTTATTAGTAGTATTCATGGTTAGTCCCTACATCATTATTGCTCCATTATCTATGTTGGAAGACAAGTTAATATTTTATAATTTGTAGCAAAGTAGGATCTACAGGATAATAAAGACTAAAGCTGCTGAACACCCACCATACATACTAGTTTAAATGCTTTCTGTCTGCAGTGTAATTGAATAAGGATGATTTACCTATGTTTATAGGAAGATAGGGTGCAGAAAACCATAGAAAGGAAAACACTCACTGCTTCAATAAACTGCTTCTGGCAAAGAGTTAGAAGACATAAGGAGGCACAAAAATGTAGCCAGTCTTACTTCAAAGTGTAGGAATATACCCTTTCTACGTTACTAAAATTGACAAGGAAATAGCAGTTTTTATCTATATTTAATATTTATTCCATATTTAATGTTGAATTCCCTATTACGTATCTGGAGGAATTTTTGTCCTGGCTATCTGATATTTTTCTTTGTATATCTTAAACCTGATGGCTATAGACATAATCTTCCAAACAGAAAAGATTTTTCTCTTTTTTAAAAAATAGTATCATTATTTATCTTGTGTACCTGTGAGTAGATAAACAAGAACATGGCGGACTGGGGACAAAATGTGGTGTTAGATCTTTTTTTTCATCTTTTCAGTGCTTAAAATTTACGAAATGCAGACATCAAGTTTAGATGTAGTGCTCTTTACCTGCTGAGCCATCTTACAAGATCCTAAAATTATTTTTATGTTGTTTCAAGTTAAAACATTTAAACATATTAACTTTGCACCATTTTAAAGATAATTTTAAAGTGTATGTGAATTGTAAATGCAATTCATGCTGAGAAATACAAACATAAATCATACTTATAGTGCACTGTCAATTTTGATTTCAATAGATCATATTACCAATCAGGGGAATAAAAGTTCAAACTACAGAAGCACCTTTGAATTCACATTTTATAAGCATATTTCAGATATAAGAAAATTGATATTTTTTGTTCTGATAAGATTTTTGTAAGAATAAAGATGAAAAAAGGTTTTGGAAACCTGTATAAATTTGAAATGATTGTAATCATTTGGAAAGTTTTAAAAGATTAGTAAGTGATGATGGAGAAAGGGTTATTGTTAAAGAAAATACATTTACTTTTGAGTCACTTTTTCATATACCTATAATTTACTATGGTTTTCAACACTGGTTCTATATTTTATGATGAGAAGCTTTCTTTTTGGAGTTAGACCTATTCCTACATATTTAAAGACTCTCCTATCTAATGTAGGACTAACACTTGGCAATGAAAAGATACTCTTAACTTTTGGAGAATCCCTCAAATCCTTTCTAGACACTCAGTTAATTTAACCCTTGAAAACTGGACATGTCTGAAGTTTCTGCATGCTTTGAGGGAGTTCGATCCTCTCTGTGGACTTCATAATTTTTCTAGGTTAACTGCAAGGTGTCATTTTTGTCACAGTAGAATCCTGCAGGGCACAGACACATTATGACTTTAATTACACTTATACTTAAAATATTAACTGCAGGAAATGAGCCTCAAATATGCAAATGAACAATAATATCAAAATCAGTGACCCCACACAGGGTAAAAAGACAAGTACTTCTTGATAGGTGAAGAATTTTATTAGAAGCCAATATAGTTAGTGTTTCAAGACCAGAAATGACAAGGGTTGTAAATGCTTTTTCTGTCCAAATAAAAGGATTTGAATATTTAAGAGTCCTGAAGTAAAAACCAGAAGTTGATTTGGTTTTCTTCACTCAGACAACATAAAGGCACACACCCAGAAATGCCAAGATTTCGTAATGAGATGCACAACTACAGATGTTTCCTCAGCACAAATCTTAGCTGCACTACTCTATGAAATGTAATTCAAAATTTTAAGAAAATTAGGTAGAAATACTCTTTGTTTTCACCTGGGGTATTAAGATTCAAAGTTTTAGAGAATTAAAAAATTCTGGTCCATAGGTATTATTTTGTCCCCTAGAAGACATGCATCAATTCATACTTCACAGAGAACCTATAGATATCAAGGTTTTCAGGGGGATTGTGGTATCAAAATCTAATCACAGATGCTGCTAAATATCTTGTAGTGCTCAGGGAAGCATCCCAAACAAGGTAATCATACTGCCTTAAAAATTATGAAAAATACAACAAAATCATACTCAGAAGAGACATGCAAGGAACCAGGAACCAAGAGCATGTGCATTTAATCACTCTCCAGGAGCTTTAGAGCTTATCTGTTCTAATCTTGATCTTTGAGAAATGAGGATTGTATTTAAATAAAAAAAAAAAATAGTTCACTACTGAACAACATGTTGGTTGTGAAATTAGCCCTGCAGCTACTTTTTGTATCACTAGTAAAATGAGGTCACATTTGATAACTTTTTGAAATTGGTTCTATGTTGTATATTGACATGTTATATTGGGATGATTTAAAATGGAATTCTGCTCAGCTGAAATATTTAGGAATTATCCTTCATGATTGACATAACCTCCTAGACATCTAGATTAGATACAACTTAACATAAAATGATTTTATTTCTTCTTTGGAATGTATTTTCTCTGTGCTTATATTCCACTGCTACTCAAAATATTTTCAAGTCCTTATGGGTCAAATATAATTATCTGGATAAATCATGGCATACCCAGAACTTTACACAAGTCATGTACTATATCATAGAAATTAGAAGGTAGATCACTAAAAACTCATGCATATACAAAATGTATAAATATTTTACATTGGTAAGAAAAATAAACATTTTTCCTTTAAGTGTAATCTTCATGGAAACTCGTTTTAATTTCCTTTTGTTTCCCATCTCAGTGGATTCTCTTGGACTCTGTGCTTCCACATATTTATCGGACCATATATCCAAACAAATTTTCCTGTTACATTTCAATACCATTGGCATTGTCTATAAATGTAGATCATAAAATTAATTAGAATAAATACCTTTTCTATAAAAGCAATTATATAATACCACTGTGCAGTAAAAACATCTAATAGAAGTTTAAGTTATCTTAAAAATATTAATTATATTGAAAATAACATCCTGAATTACCAAAACATTTTATAATCTAAATAATGGCATGCTCTCAATGGTTTCTTTGATATACTTGACTAAACTGAAGCTTATTGTACAAGATATTTCAAAAATATATGCCAAAATGAGTTTTTTATTTGACATACTATATGATATGAATCATTCCAAAAGTTAACAAGTAAAACTTAGATGGAAGGAGCCAACACATTGATATTCCATTGACTCAGGATAGAGGTCCTAATATTTCATCAGTGGCTTCTTTAATAAATAAACTCATTTATTGAAAGCACATTCATACTGTTATTTATCAACTCTTTGGTTTAAGATAAGTTTGGAAGTAACTGCTAATTATACAAAATAAATAATATATGTATATTTGTGTACATATAAAATATTTCTGATATGACAATCTCTTTTGGCATTACCTAAATGGAATTTCAAAATTATTATGGCATATAACATAGCATTATTTCAAAAGAGAGATTATAACATTATACATGGTAGGTTAACATCCACTGCTTATTTTTTCTTTTCAAATTAGAAAGCACTTTAAAAGGAGGCACAGAAAATTGTCAGGCATACATACAACTTATGACTTTTTATTTCTGTCTAAAATGGGTCAACTATTAATCTTTCTTCTCACTATCTCTCTTAATCTTGAAAATATATTGGGACCACACATCCATCTCAGGAGACAGCTGTGCTGGAAAGCAACTCAAATTTGAAGAATCCAGCCTCTCATGGATTAATTCCTGCAAAACATTGAGCACATGATTTAAATTGAAAATTATCAATGCTTAAATTTTATATGGCTGAAAAATACAAACCAGTCAGTGAATTTTGGTCACACATTATCCATTAATCCAAACATCAGTCAAAAGAAAACTAAAGCCCAGTAAGAACAGCAAGAAGAGGCATTCTAAAACCACTATCAATTTCCATATGAAATAAGGAAAGGTATGTGTTCCTATTACACAATATTTTCAGCAAAATACATTTTACTTTCTATCTGGATATTTTTTTTTCCTGATGAGACACTTATATTATCCTAGTAGTCATTCATATCCATTTATTTTTGTCCACAAATGAAGAAATAAGTGTCTGTGTTCTCTAGGGAGCCTGGAGTTTGCTGTTATTTTAAGAAAGAAAACAGAAAAGACAGTATGTATCTATGAGGAATGTGGAGTTCCATAGATGAGAAATTAGTAAAACATTGAGTTGATTATGAGGTATAAAATATTTACAAAAAAGTACTGATTTTTCTCTCTGTTTAAACATTTCTAATGAGAATCAAGAGTAGGCCTGATTAAAGACTCATTTTTGTTTACATCTTAAAACATTTTTTGTTAACTTCTGAGCTATTCAATTATGCTGATGAAAATGCCATTCTGAGGTGTTTTAGATAAGGAACCTGAAGCTCGATTATCCACTGATTGTCACGAAAGTCAACTCAGGAGAAATACTGAAGTGTGCAGATCACATCCTGTATACCTTTCCACCAAAATGATTAAGGCTATATACTATATAAAAAAAATAAATGTGAGAAAATTAATTTAAATATTTTTACTTTTCTTTAGGTAATTTTGATATTAATGTGAAATATTTTATTTATTTATGTATATGATGGGACATAATTATAATCTTAAGCTATCTTAATAAAAATACTTGGTAGGAGGCAATGAATATAAAATATAGGATTCATAGTTGAAAACCATACTTTATGCAGACAATGATGCAATACTGTAGGAATTATTGACTGACAATTGATTATATCAAGGATTAATATTTATTAAGAGGTTTATATAAACACCGATACAAAGTTTAACCTTAAGACAATTCATGGGGAGTTGGACTGTCCAATGCAGTGGTGGTTGCAATCCTTTGAGAACTCAGGAACAAACAGGAAGGGCAGGCAGTCGGCAACCTGACCTCAAAGGGGGCTGGACATGCTCCTACAAAGGTCCTTAAACTTTAAATCCATACCTAGGTCTTGCTCAAAAGTGCCTAAACCCACTATAATACAGTGCCTATATTTATGCAGTAAGAGAAAGACACAAAACACACAAAATTATTTATAGCATTTTAAAACTTACACCAGAATTTGATGTATTATATATTACTCTAACCCACTGCAAAAATATAAATAGCACAGGTTCTAATTATTGGTAATATAACTAACATATTCAACACAATAGCTTAAAGTAAAATCAAGAAAAGAACTTGGTAGTCTTCCTCATAATCCCCAACAAACCACCGAGGTTTACTCATCTACTGTTGTTACTAATACACAACAGATAGAAAGTACACAGCAGAAGCATCTATAAATTGCTATACAGTAATCTCTGATAATTTCTTTGGGTCCCAGGTACATGTCGGTAGGTAAGGTTTTATAGCAGAGTTTAAAAGTAGAAACAGCATAGCTTTAATTATAATGTTCTAGTACAGCACTAACATTCATTTTCTTTAGAATGAACTATTTATTCATTTTCCTTCTATATGTATCATCTTACTATCTATCACTTTGGTATATAGCTTTCTATAATCTATCTATGAGTGCATGCATAGCAAACAAAATACTGGCAAATGTTAACTGATTCCAAGTTAAAACAGTGATAGAAGAATAAAGTGCAACTACCCCTACCACTTTTGTCATATTTTCTTCCTCACTACTTCCAAGGAGCTCTCTGTTATGCTTCAGCACAGGACAGTGATAGTTTTGAACAGACTGAAACAAGTGTTGGTTGGCAAGGCCATACCACCTTATTAGACGAAGCTCTTCTTGAGGTCTCAAAGAACAGAAGCTAAAGTTGAATTTGTTGGAGTCTGTCATCTCTAATTTCTTTAGCACTCTCCTGGGGAATTCTCTGTCAAATTTGGTCTGCTGATAATGAACCGCTTGCTTGTGTTTTTGTACTAAATGGAAGTTCTCCAGAAAACATTTCAAAGTAGAGTAAAATAGAAAAAAAAACGAGGACTACAGAATGGAGGTCTTTTTCTGTTGCTATCAAGCGATGCATTTACTTCATAAGCAATACTTTTTTATACCTATTTATAACTTCTAGTCTATAGTAATCACATCTGATTAATTTTTTTCCCAACATGACAATAGAAAAAGAAAGTTAGAATCAGAGTATTTGCTTTACGATTACTCCACCTACTGGAATTGCCCTTCCCTGACCACAGATTTCGAGGACAGAGAGATGCTGAAAAATGACAAAAGAAAAGGAGTTGGAATGAATACTCAGATTGCATTATTTCACAGGCTTCAAATTTGAGATGAAGGAAGTAAATTTTTGGAATTTACATAGAGATTGTTCTTTAACAGGTCCAGTGCTCTATGTTATGGTCCCAGTTTCTGAGTTATAATCACACCATGTAAAATGTTACATTGATAGTAAGATGCCACACCTTAAGGCATGTGTCATTAACTTACGGAGAAATAGCCCTAGATGGTTTTGTTATACAAATAAAATGGTGTTATGATATATGTTCTCTGACGTTGTAGAAATATATTCATGCAAAACAATTTAGAACTGACAATAACACTGATTTCTAGTCCTACATACCATGATGATTAAAATAACTGTTACAAACATTGTAGAATATTTTTGAAGCATTGCAACTTAAACATAATAACTGTATAGATTTTCCGGAACACTTATTTTCTGCTATGGGTAGCTCTACTAACAAGCAAAGTTTTATTTATTTTTAATAACTAGTCTGCTTAATTTCTGTCTTAGAGTATAATATAATTTTGTTACATTTAACTGCAGTTGAATCAAGAACGACATTTGTCTAGAGTACCTAATTGAGCAAGTAATTTATAAGCAGCAGCATACATTTAACAATAGTTTCTTAATATAATAAGGCAAAATATTATCCTATTATAAGTTCTTAGGCTCAAAATCTTTTATTCTTCAGGAGCAAATCAAGGTCTGTTAAGTTTGTTTATAAACATAATTACAAGTGGCATCTTTATATAATAATTTGGACATGAAATGGAAATAAATTGGTTATGAATTTTATGTGCTTAATAAAATAATGCATGCATGTTTTATTATATATAAAAATGGTAATATACATGTATAGACACTGCCACTTTTTTATTACCTTTACTTTGACAGAAATATAAAATAACAAATGACATTATATTGGTTAACTAATGTAATTTGGAATCCTTCGTCATATTCCAGTAATTGATGACTTAATATAAAAGTTATTAATATGATAAATGATTGTAAATAAATCTTGGATAAAACACATCTACTTTTATAGTTAAGTAAGGTAAAATAAATATTTCAACCAGTTGTAGACTATATATACATGTAGTATATACATAATATATATACTATATATACATATATATAATATGTGTCATGATTCATAACTATCACATTTAGTGACAAAATTCAGAATGGTTTTATGTTGTTTGTGATAAAAAATATCTTTGAGTACAAAACGAAATCAAGCAATTTCCCTCTGCAGCCCAATAAACCATATATTAAATACAAGTACATCAACACAGCTGGTAGCTGGCCTTGTGACTAGGGATGCAATAGCTTGGACAAACTAAGAAGTGCCTTGGATCTTTGCCCAAAGCATAAACTGAAATGACCTACTTCCAGTGGCTCCAGACCCTAAAAGGATTGGATGTAGTTTATATAACATCATTTACTTCCTCGTATTTCACATGCTCTGTTTTCATTTAAAAAAAAAAAAAAAAGGCTGCATGGCATTTTATAATTTCATGAATTTAAATCAAAGTGTCTAAAAAAAATTAGCAACTAAATACACAACTATAGAATAAAATATACACCAAATACTGAGAGCCCAACTTTGTAAACCAAAGTTGATTAAAAATAGGTTTCCTTCTAGGTAAAGAAAAAAGACAACTGTAATTCAAATACCTTATAATCCTGGTGTTTATATTTTGACTATACATAAAGCCTTTGATTAACCAATAGAATAAAATTTTATATTTAATTTTAGCATTTTTTTGAGAAAGTATATTGATGCAATAATATTATGTTGCATTCCACTGTACAGGTGAATTATTTCCTATTTCTGTGGTCATGATAGTACTGTTCTGGAAGAGTGCATGCTGAATAACTAGAGTAAATATGGAGTTTTTCCATTTGGTAACTGGGTTAAAAATATAACTATTAATGAAATGGGATGTATTTCAAAGATTCACATTTTTGACAGAGAGTGCATCATCAAAGGTAGGCGTTACATAGTTGTATATAATCTGGAGACATCGTAACTCCTCAAGCATCTTTATTCATGCTAAAGTAAGGTTCCTGTACTGTGTCAATGCTGTTTGCATTACAGTTGTCTTAATCTCTCTGGAACAAAGCAGGCTGAAAACACAGAATACCATCCTGTGCACATGTATGTGGGAACAGGTGTATCTAGAAGAATCTGAAAACAGAAGAATGAGAAATAGATTATTCTAATTAATTAATCTAAATAAAAATAAATTAAAATAAAAAAAAACATGATGGAGAGGACAGAAGCAAGAAAAGAGAAAAAAGAATGGGAAGGTGAAGAAAGGCAATAAGGGTCTGAAGAATCTAGGTAAGCAGCTGAATGAGAGGGAGGAGAAATAAGGGGGTTCTGTCTCTTCCAGCTGCTTCTGTTCTGTTAAAGACTCAGGATTGTCAATGACCTTCTTTTTCCTAATTCTCTGGCCGCCTGACTTCCAAATCAAATCTTCTCACAGGGTTCTGAAGGTGCAGCAGATACAGAGGCACTGCCTGGAGATTTTTTAAGGAAGCTTTCTCAAACCAAATATCTACTGCATTGCAACCAGATGTTTGATCTACCTGATTTTCCTATTTATTCTCATTTTTCTGGATCCATTCGGCATTTGCCTTCTTCTTAAACAATCTAAGCATAACCTGTATGATCTTGGATATAAGACCACATTACTTTTGAAATACCAGGAACGAAAACCTGTTAGTGCTGATTTTTTGCGCCTCCAAAGACTTTGAAGCAAAATTTACTGGCATCTTGGCTAAATGATCTTTGAATAGAGAACCAATATTGCAATTAAAGGAGGGATGTCCCACAAATTTAAGAGCCAGTCATTGTGGGTTATGACTCTGATACCAGAATTTGAAAGGCTGAGGCAGAAAGAATGAAGCAAGTTCACCACTACCTTGAGGGTACATAAATGCAAATTTATCTCCAAACAACAAATCAAAAACTTAAAAATGTTTCCATTTATTTAGACTCCTAAGGAACATACATGTCCAGTCTCCTATCTTGCTTCCCTGGAGATGTGAAAGTAGCAAAGGTCACTCATATTCTCTCTTAAAAGAGAAACATGTGCGTCATATATAACATCTAAGATTAATGATTTCAAGGATGATCCACTGTAGTGGATCAGGTGTGTATTACCCACCCTTCAATATGTTACTAGTTGAGGCCTGAAGAGGAAATGTTTATATTCTTATATGGAAAATCGCTTGTAAATGTGTAAATAGAGATACAAAAACTTTAACACTATTCTGTTGATTGAAAATAGGTTCTAGTTCAGGCTGGCCTTGAACACTAACTTTAGATTTTCCTTTTCAAATATTACTTTGACTTCTCACCTTTTACTCTGTCATATTAATTCTATAAACTTCACATATAGACTTATATATTTTTATGTTATAAGCAATGATGAAAGAGACTCTAAGAATTTTAATTATTGCTGCTGAGAAATCAGTCTCCTTTTTCAATGACTCTGTGATTCATCTAGTTTTTCATAAACTGTTTTTTCTCCTCACTTCCTACAATTGCTATTTTAGATGTTCAACTTCCTTGCTAACTATTCATTCCTATTTACCCACCTCTGGTGGTATGTTGTAATTGTAACCTCAGTGTAATGATAACAGAAGTGGCACCTTTCAGAAGTTCGTAGGTTGAGATTACATCATGAGAATATATTAGATTTAATTGTTTTAATATGGAAAAACCCAGACTCCCACTTCCTTCTGAATCCACTAGGTAATAGCCATCAGTAAGCAAGGATCAAAAGTTTTCTTATTAGAAAGCAGACTATTTAACACCTTGCTGATGACCTTTAGCCTCTAGAATCTGTTAAGGGAATTAGTTTGTTTCAGGTTACAATAACCCAACATGACTCCCATTACAGCATATTCTCCACTTCTCAAAAAACAATCATCTGGAGAAGTTATGAACAGCATCTCTCTTGTTACTACAATTATGTCTTGAATTTGTACACATCCAGAGACGAGAAACTCATAATTTTCTTTCAGCTTCCACATAAATCTATAGTAGTGCTTTGTTTGTCATTTCTCCCAAATAACTTACTTCAGTCTCATAGGGGCATATTAGTGGCATACAGACTAAAAAACAATACTGAGTTACTCAGCATGTTTTCCAAAATGGTTGGGGTGAAAGACCAAACTATCTTTAAATTTTTATATAGTCTATTTGCAATTAACAAAAAAAACAAATGTGTAATTTTCTTTGAAGAAATATGCCATATTTATCTGTTCTAAATATATGGTTCATGCTGAATAAATTTAATCAAAATATTTATTTGTGTTTTTAAACTCTTGATTATTTTATGTTGAACCTGAAGACTTGTTTATATCTTGTTGTCTTGATGCTAATTACATTTTGAAAACAGTTGCTAGTTTACTGTGTTCCTGATTAACTTACTAGAAGTCATTATTAAATAGCAATTTGACAGTTGAGAAAGCTCCAAATATCTTGTGAAATAATACAAAATATAATCTGTGATCCCTGACTTTTAGCCTACAAACCATGAAGATAAATATATTTTGAAAGTCCAGAAAAATTAAAATTGACAGTTTTTATTCTAGGCTATTGTTATAATAAAGAGCAAATATATTGTAATGGTTTTAGATTGAAGAATAGACATGCAATGATATTAACTATTCTAAAGTCTTTCTGTTGGTAAGGACAAAGCTTGTCATTTTTAGGCACATATTAGCTGTCTGTATTAAACATAGTTTACGGATCGTTTGACTTAGGGTTTCTGTTGCTGCCATGAAACACCACAATCAAACAGAAAGATGGGGAGGAAAGGGCTTATTTGGTTTATATTTGTGCATTGAAGTACAACACTGAAGGAAACCAGGACAGGAACTCAAACAGGACAGGAACTTGGAGGCAGGAGCTGATGCAAAGGCCATGGAGGAGTGCTGCTTTCTGGCTTGTTTTCCGTGGCTTTCTAATTCTGCTTTTTTATAGAACCCAGGACCACCAATTCAGATGTGGCACCACCCACAATGGCCTGCCTTGGCCTTTCTCCATCAGTTACTTATTAATAAAATGCCTTACAGCCAGATCTTATGCAGATGTTTTCTCAAATGAGGTTCCCGTCTTCCAGATAACTCTAGCTTATATCAAGTTGACATAAACTAACCAGAACAAAGGTAAAGAAACCATTTTCTTCATTCTTCCAATCCAATACTTCTGGTTTTGAGAAATATATGGACCTGAGTTTGAAAGTAAGATCTAGAAAAATAAATGTTTCATAAAGTAGAAAAAGGCACTCTCATTATTAAAAAAAAACAAAAGAATAGCATGTAAAGCTTATTAAAGTGTTTTAGAGGGAAGAGATTCTAAATGCATATGTTACATTTTCCTGCTCACCATATTGCCTACATAGATATATATGTACACACACACATATATGTATATATATGCTTCCTGTTCATGTTCTTGATTTTTGATGGAATGACAACTATTACTACTCCTTTTTATTTCTTAATAGGTGGTAATGTCTGTTTGACTTTTAGCCGAAACAAGTACCTCTTCCACTATTTTTTCCGTTTTTTTGTTATCAAGGAGATACTTTTAAAATAAAAATGAAGGATTATGGATGAGTGGGAGAAAGAGTCCCATGTGTCTCCCCAGGACTGCTTTTCCCAGACCAACAGGAGAAAATAAGGTCCTGGCTGGTCAAGCACTGTTATGTGGGAGGGGGTGTGAGAAAGAGATAAAATGGTTTGTGTTCAATGAAGAGAGACAGATCTTGGAGAGGTGAAGGCCATGTGGGCTGAGATAGGTGACCTGCTTCCCATCTGGGGCCATGATGATGTTTAGTACTGGGCTGCTGCCAAGGTCCAAGTTTGTGTTCATGATCCTGTAACCAGAAGTTTTCCTGTCTCAGCTACCCTACCCCTCTCCCTGCAGTCTGTAGCCTCTTAAAAAGTAATCACTCAGATGCTTATATTAATTACAAACCATTTGATCTATGGTTCAGGCTAATTACTAACTAGGTCATTCATCTTAAGTTAATCCATTTCTATTAATCTATGTATGGCCACATGTTTCATGGTTTTCTTTGTGTTTCATTATATCTTGTTTCCTGGCAGCTCCCATTGTTTTCTGAGTCCACCCTTTTTCCGGTATCTCTCTTGGACTTCCCTCCTGTCTGTATCCTGTCTTGTCATAAGCCATAACTGCTTCTTTATTGACCAGTGGTAGCTACACATATTCATAGGGTACAGAAAGACCATTCCAGAAAAGCCCTGATGTAGCCATTATCTGTCCTGATGTCCTTGGCTCCTGTTACTAACAAAGGCAGAGAGTATAAGGCTACACAGAGCTGGCCTAGCCCCTCAGTGCCTACAACACTGGGCAGAACTTGCTCTGCCCTGACTTGTTTCAGATCCCCACCTCTTTCCTGGGCAACATAATAGAACTGACCCTGTTCCGGGGATGAGAGAGCAGAGTAAGCTGGACTTTGAGAACATGAGAGGGGAAGTGTGATAATGTTTAGTGTATACTATAACAAATAAAACTTGCATGAAGATCAGAGGACAATCCCAACCACTAGTTAGGCATAGAGGCAGGCAGGGCTAACACACACACACATTACCAACACTTGGGATCTTGTGCCTTTGCTCCCAGTACTAGGGAAGTACACACACGTTTAATCTCAATCTCAACTAGGGAGGTTGAGGGCAGGAAGTGATAGGGCAGGGCAGAGAAAGGAATGTAAGGTAGAAAGAAACAGGAGCTCAGGTTTTTTTTTTTTTGGCCTGAAGATTCCATAGAGGTAAGAAGTTCTCAGTGGCTATTCTTCTGCTTCTTTGATCATTTAGCATTTACCCTGATCCCTGATATCTGGCGCTGGGTTTTTATTAAGACCTACTAAGATTTGTGCCACATGGGAGAGTTGGTCCTTCCCACCTAGTCTGCCATGTGGTGATATGTATGATAGACATGGATGATCATTCCTTGCTGCCTGTAGGAAAAGAGGGAACTGACCCAGCCCCTTACCAGAAACAATACTTGGAAGATCAGACCCTGCATCTAGCCTGGGCAGCACAGTAGGGCTGACCCTATTGACAAAGGTGCCAGTGAGCCAGCCCCAAGAATGTGAGCGTGAGAGATCTAAAGACAGATGCTTTTCCTTCCCTCCAGGCCCTTAACACCTGTTGCAGGCAAAAGAAATGACTAACCTCTACCAGCTGTAGCACTTTGCAGAGCAGGCACTGTACCTTGCTTAGGCTATACAGGAGAGCTGGTCCTGGTGATGTAGGTGTAGGTGAGCCAACAATGAGGGCACGAAAGCAAGTGAACTAGCCCTACCCCTGTGCTTTGCTTCATAGAGTGTACTAGCCTATGCAATGCTGGAGAGTTCACCCTGGTGGTGAAGAAGGGGGAAAGCTGGCAGACTGACCAACCTTGCAATCATCCAGGCCCAGAATTAGGCCTTTTAGTTGAACCACCCCAACATCTACTCCATCTATGATCTGCTGGTTTTGCAGATCTCCATGACACAGGACAACAATAGGATATCCAACAATAGCCCAGTGAGAGTTCAGTATCAGAAGTGTTAGCAAAAGTCAGAGAACTGACACAGAAAACCACATAGATATACACTGTTAGATTTGTCTAGAAGCCCTTTAAAATGTGAAATAAATTGTAAAATTGGTTTTTGTGGTATGTTTAGTTTATCAATTATCATCTAGATGTCATTTTAAAATTGAAATTATATTCAGTTTTTTACTAAATGGTTTGCTGCTTTTCAAAACATTTAATTTTATTTTTAAAATTATAATTGCAAATATATCATTTCTCCTTTCTTTCTCCACCTTATTTTGATGACGTTACTGAAATGAAAGATAGCTTTACAGTTATTATGCATGTAGACCCACTCACATAGATGCTAATAATCAGTCTAAATTTGATACATTGGATAATAGAGTTTGCTTAAATTTAATATTTAAAAGAGGAATAAAATTTGGCTTTTCTGAATTTGTTTTATCGTAATGTGTTTCATTCTGATTTGTTGTGCTAGTAGGCACAATATAATAGTATGACATGTTCTTTTTAGGCATGAATAATCTTATATTATTGCTGTTATTTCATACATTAATGTTTAGCTGACAATACTCTGGCATAGTGTCATTGTGATTAAAAGAAACAAACAAAACATTCTCTTGTAACTTTTTTTTTTTTATCTGTTTTTGGTCGTAGATAAATATTTGGTCTAGATAAATATTTTAAATGTTACAAAAATAAAACTATAATGTTTAAAAAACATGACCCATAAAAACAAAATTTTTCTGGTTTAGCTTATAATTTTTTTTTTCTAGAGAGTGGCTGTTCTATGCTGCATTTGCAATTTCTTGTGATATCTAAGAGATGGTATAAAATGACTTCATAACTTGGGCAGTTTACAAGCTCAGCCTTGGTCATTAAAGAACTATCCATGAATGCAAACATGATAGGTTTGTATGTTAGAACTTCTAGAAACTAATGGGAAATCCAGTTGAGGAAACGTAATAGAACTTAGAACTGGTCCGATTCACTACTGGAGAATAAGGGCTGTTAAAAGACTAATTCAAGGCATTTTTTCATGATTTTGCTTTCAGAGTTGCAAAGGATTGCACAAGAAAACTGACTGCATTATTTTATGGTCTCCAAACATTTATTACTAAGTTACAAAATCTGATCAGCAGAACAGGTAAATTTGAATAATTTTTACATTCTCTAGGATAGCATTTCAAGACAAAAAATCCACTTGGATTTATGTGATTGGCAACTAGTATTTCTATGTGGCAACCATGGATTGAATATTCTTTGTTTAGAATTTTGTATCTAAAATATTAGTAGTAATTTTTGACAAAATTTGCTACTGCCAGCTTTTAATAAAGTATATTATCAACTCCACTTTCTGTGGTGCTGTTTAATTTTATTTAATTGTCTGCTGTTTTAATTTAATTTATTTTTGTACTTGTGTGAACACACACACACACACAGAGGTGTGGGGGAGGGTGTCAGGAGTCATAGTGGTTTAAGAGCCATTGGAAACTATGTTGATGTTGGTGAGCTGTGCTACTGCTGGCAGCCATGATGTACGTGATTGGTGCTGCTGTCAGGAGGCATTTTGCTATTTGTCATCCAAGCTGCTGCTGTGGGACACCATGCCAAAGTTCACAATCCATGCTGCTACCAAAAACATGTAGAAGTCTGTGATCTATGCCTCTCCTGGTTGCCATGAGCAAGGAAGGTTTTTGTTTTTTGTTTGTTTGTTTTGTCTGTAGAGCTCTTCATAGTTGATGGTTTTTGTCAGGGATGTGGGAACAGACTCAGTTTTTGTTAAGAAGCTGGTATGGGTAGTTTGACCAGGCTCTAGTCTGCATACAGGCAACACAATTTATACTCGGTGTCTTTTTTGTATGCCTGGATGAAAGGGTACACCTGAAAAACAAGATAGCAAGAAGATGGATGATATCTTTTTCTGGCCTCCTCATGTTTGTGAATAGGCTAGAGCATACTTGAAAACACACACACACACACACATACATACACACACACACACACACACACACACAGTCATATTACAAATTCAAACATATATTATTCACACATCCATTAATATTTTTTGTCCACTTGTTTTAGTTACGGTTTCTATTGCTATAAAGTGATATTATGATAATGGAAACTCTTACAAAGGAAAACATTTAATGGGTTGGCTCACATACATTTCAAAGATTCAGTCCATCACTATCCTGGGAGAAAGTGGAAGTGTGCCAGAGACATGGTACTGAGAGTCCCACATATTGCAGGCAACTGAATGTGGTCTGAGGCACTGGGCAGTATCTTGAGCACATATGAGACTTTAAATTTCACCTCTACTATGATACATTTCTGTGGGAGATTGTGTTGTTTCATGGTAAATAATTATTCCACCTACTGGTTTAATAAAAAGCACTGATTGGCCAAAGGCAGGCAGGAAGTGTGGACGGGGCTACCAGACTAAGAAAACTCTGAAACAAGAAGCACAGAGCGGAATGCCAGAGAGAAGCCAGAAGAAGCAGAGGACAACCATGCTGCTCTAAGAAAAGGTACCGAGACCCATGCAGGATAAGAGTCATGGGTTAGATAAAGGGTAGAGAGCTAGCAAGTGATATGCCTGGGCCTGAGGCTGAACAGCCTAAAACAATTGTAAACATCTGTGTGTCTCTGTTGGACTGCGGGTCTTCGGGTCTGCGGGTCTGTGGGTTTGTGGGCCTAAGCCTTGAGGCTAGGCCCAAAAGTCCGGGCCAGAAACCTCCTACTACACATTTCCTGCAACAAAACCATACCTACTCCATAAGGACTTACCTCCTAGTAGTGCCTCCCTTTATGGGCCATTTTCTCTCACATCATTTATTTCTAGTACTTATATGCAGGAAACAAATGCCCAGTGTGCCAACCAAATCAGCATTATATCCATGTATGCTTTAGGGCCTCTTCACTAATGTTATGTTAATCTCTATTTCGTGAATAAAGTGTTCTACTAAAAATGTGAGTTGTAGTTTAGGTGTATTTAATATCTTTAGTTATTGTTCAGTTTCCCCATGTTTATAACCTGATAACTCCCTGTGAGACTTCTCGTAAGATTCTGGCAGGTTTTTTTTTTTTTCTTTCTGCTTTTTTTTTTTTTAATTTAAAAAATTTTTATTCTTTTTTTTATAACTACTACTGCTCCCTCTCCCTTCCCTCCTCCCAGTCCCTCCTTTAGCCTCCCACACCCCATCCCCCATCCATTCCCCAAGGAGGGCAAGGTGTCCCAAGGTGGGTCAGTTCGGTCTGGCATATCCAGCTGAGGCAGGTCTGAGTCCCTCATCCCAGTATCAAGGCTGAGTTAGGTGTTCCTCTGCAGGGAATGGGCTCCAAGATGCACTAGGAACATACTCTGATCCTACTGCAAGAGGCTCCACAAACTTCTGGCAGGGTTTTTAAAAGGTTTTGGTTCAGGTACTATTTTATTTATCTATAGAATCAAATATTAAAACCACTGAAAAATGGAAAAATTTAAAAATATATGAGTATTTATTGCACAGTTGATGATCACCAATATTTTTATACTTTTTGTATTCAAACAAATGAAAAATAATAATTTATTAAAATTTATAACTACTTACAAAGTAATTACTTAAAATGCAAATAAACTCCTCAGCAAACCACCAAACCCAGTTAATAAATTTATTCTACTTATTATTGATTAAACAATTTAATATTTATAGCTTTACATTATTGATTTCAATAGATAAATGGAACATTTCCTAATACATAAGACTTATTTATTGCTCTTTTGGTGATCACAAAAGGCACTAACAGTTATAAATGGTGTAATTGTTTTCTTTGTTATCTCAAAATATTTGTCTTGGATTTAATAGATGTTTAGCTGTTCATTCAGACAGTTTTAGTTGAGGCTAGAAAGATGGCTCAATGATTTAAGACACTCACAGAAGACCTGAGTTTCATTCCTAGCAATAATATGGCAGCTTACAACCGTTTGCAACTCCATTTCCAGAGAAAGCAACATGCTCTTTAGGTATCCATGGGTATCAGAAGGGTATATGGTACACATACATATATAGAAGGACAATACTCACAGACATAAAATAAGTAAATAATAATACAACTAAGAAACAAGTGATATTTATTGATTCAGGTGTGATGTTACCAATCAAACACTAAGCCAAGGGAAAAGTGATACTGAAGCAGCAGATGCTCAGTGGAGTCTGGCTCAGGCTATATAATGAGACATTGTGTCAAAACAAGTAGACAGCAACCATGGAAGGGTTTACTGTAGTTGTACTATTTCCAAGCATATTCCAGGAGTTGAATGCAGATGCAAAATAACAGCCAAGAATTTTTTTGTAGTTTGTGTTCAACAATTAATAAGGACATAAATAAAGCTAACATTTCTGATAACAATGAGTGCTTTGGCTAAGATAAAGAGGGTAGGAAATGTGAGTGTGGTGAACACAATTGAGGACAGTTGAGCAGAAGCTCAGCAAAGAAACATAAGACAATGAGTTTTGTATATCTGTATTGGAAGGCTGTTTCCAGCAGGAAAAGAAGAAAGCAGAAAGATCACACCAGGGGGAATTTGTCTAGTGTGTTCAATAAGTAGCAAGTCATGAACAGAATCAGGGGAGAGCACAAGGGGATGAGGTCAGGAAAGTAATAAAAAGGAAAATAGATCATGGAGAGACCTCTTGATCATTGTAAGAACCTGGCTCTTGAAAAATAAAACTATAAGTGATATAGGAAACTGTCTAAGGATTTTCTGAGAAGAGTAACAATACTATCTGGATTACTTTAAAACAGTGGTTTGCAACCTTCCTAATGCCATGACTCTTTAATGAAGTTCCTTGTGTTGTCGTGACCCCTAACCATAACATTATCTTATTGCTACTTCATAACTATAGATTTGTTCTACTCTTATGAATCACAAGTGTCAATATCTGATATGAAGGCTATCTGATATTCACCCCCATGGGATTTGCAACCTACAGGTTGTCAATCACTGCTTTAAAATAAATACTCTGGACTGTTAAAAGTATTGAGTAAAGGATAAAGACAAGCAGAAGGCAAGTGGGGAGTTAGCCAGTAGTTCAGGAAGCAATGATACTGATGGTGACATGGTCATGATGGAGATGTGTAAAATGGTCAGGGTCTAAGCATGCTTGGAGGAGAATAAACACTTTCTAGTAGGTTGGCAATAAAGTGGAACATATTTTCAGCCTTAGTTCTAGGTGCTAATGATTAAATAATAAAGATTGCAGAAGGTGTAGGCACAGTGTGAAATGAGTATGGTATTTGTAAATGGGAACAATGAGTGGGTAATTGGATTAGCAGAAGCATCTGAGTTTGTGACATGTGTGGGCTTTGTCAGCCTGAAAATGCATATCAAGGCAATAGAAATGAGTCACATTTCCCAGCTAGTGAAAGAAGACAGGAAAATAGAAAGGTGCTAACTCCTAAAGATCTCTAAATTAGCAATATTAGAGAATAAAGCATATCAAGATCACTGGAAAGATGTGATCAGAAGGGAAACAAAGGCTATGAAATTATAAGGAAGCAAAATCAAAATGTCAAGGCACAAGTGAGAAATCATTGTTCATAGCAGTTAATGGAAGGTAAAGATAGGAGACTGGGTTTAGTGAATTCAAGAGAGGAGAGAGCTCAGGAAGAGTAGGGGAGTAAATATGGACAAGCTTTGTTGTGACTGTAGATCAGGAATATGGATCAGAGTCAGCAGAGGATGGTGCAAGACAACTGTGTTTTGATTTCATTGCTTAGAGATAAGGAAAATTACAGATCACAGCAATACAGCTGTAAGCCATTGAGTAGACATTAATTAGTAAGGGATGTTGCAGAATGAGAATTGCAGAAGCTCTGTCCTTGTGAGAAGAGAACTTAAGGGATGCAGTGCATATGGGGAAGATGATCTTTGGACACAATTAGCCTCTAGTAACCAGAAAGCAAATCCATGGTTGGGCAGATAGATGGGATGTCGCTGTTAGAATTTCTCCTAATTGTTTTATTCTCTGCTCACTCAAAAAGGAGAGTTATCAGTTTTGAGGGGAACTTTCACAGAATGAAAAGCTGAATAGAAAGGAGGAGGAGGTAGGTTTCTTGGAGAATGAGTACTGATGATTGTAAGGACATGCATTTTGATTGCTGGGCACTACTGAAGATCACTTATACTAGTCTTTATCAGCTTAATATTTTAAATGACACAAGTCACAGATTGGCATGCTCAGCTGAGCATAGGTGATTGATAACATGGGAGTTGCATTCGACTACAGATATGAGTTTGGGAGGCACAGTAAAGACTAGGGAGATGAAAAGTATATACAATTTCCCATATGTATAATTTATTGATCTAATGACTATTTATTCTAATAGTATTGCTCCTTAAATAATACTTGTTGTCCATGTAACAATACAAGGGTGCATCACTAGAATAAGCAAATTCACATTAAGGCCCACTTCAATTCCTGTTCCTAGAGGTAACTACTATAAATAGTTTCATGTCTATCCTTCCAGACATTTTCTATGAATATATAAACAGGTAGTTTCTTTAAACTTAAAATTGCCTTATTCTGTTCATATGGTTTTGGTATGTACCGTTTTCAATAATATATCACAGGTACACTTTGCACACTGGTATTGAGAAATCTACCTCATTCTACAATGATAAAATATGCTATTGTTTTCCTTAGCAATGATTCATTTAAATAATCATTTTTTGATTAAGTTGTTTACAGGTTTTTCTCTTAGGGAAAATACAAAAGCCAGCATTTTTATCTGAAGAAATCTACCCATCCTTCTGTTCCTTTCTAATAAATACTATTTGAGAAAGGATTGCTTACCAAAAGGGTGGGTGCCATTTCATAGTTTTTACACAATAACTGTCCACAAAACACAACTTAATCATCTTTAATTTAAGCAGACATGAAAATAATGATCTGTGTCAGTAATTATTCATATAAGGGGAAATTATGCTTAATAGTTAACTGTTTTAGAAACAGTGGCCAATTTTAAACATATAAAACCTAAACCCATGTGACTATTAATGACCTTGGAACACTTTAACTGTTTGGCTGTTGCTGTAGGCTCTGTTTCATTCTTTTATTTTCTATGTTTAGGGAAAGAGAATTTTAACATGAAAACTTGAAGCTTCCCTTCATGTTAGTTTTTCCCCCTTCTGCTTCCTTTCCTGACCACAGGCAAATGTTATCTTTCAGATCTTACTTATGTTTAAAGTATTTCACATCTCCTAGTTATCTTACATCTTCTTGCTCTTTGAGGAAAATGGTTTCTGTTTATTTGGTAGATGCCAAATAATACGTAGAGTGTAAAATAAGAATGATATGGTATACTTTGAATGTGAAATAATCACCATAGGCTCAGAGTTGAGTTCTTGGTCCCCAGTGTGTGGCACTGTTGAGAACTTTGTGCAGCCTGTTGGAAGAAAGCCCCAGCTGAGCAAAGAGGCACAGGGAGCTAAGCTTTAGGGCTGATAGTCTGTCCTTATTTCAGCCCAGACTTTCTGCTCCTTGTTTCTTCAGGATGTGAGGTTACCCAGTGGAATATTCTCACTATCGTTCTTTCCTTGTCGTGATAGGCTGTCTGTCAAACTGATTCAGAATAAATCTTTTCTTCTTCCTTTAGCTTCTCTTGGGCATTTTGATATATGAATGAGAAAAGTAACTCCTACCTAAATAATTGCAAACAAATAACTAATGGGTGATTCTGTTCTCATTCATTATACTGTTTAGCAAAATATAAAAGTTGAATACACACAATCTAATGTTTTATGACATTAAATTATATAGCTATAATATATATTTACTTTTTTATATTTTGGGTGTGAGTGAACATGTTTCAAGATCTGGGTATGATATAACTCCCTCGATATAGTTTATTCCTCACAGAGGATTTTCTTTTCTTTTGTGGTAATGAATTCTCCAACCCCTGCTTTCCTCTCATGAGAATATGAGCATTTACAGCTATGACCTGTCTGATGGAATAACCATATTCTCAAAATCTATAATTTAATTACAACTGAGAAATTATACATATTTGCTTATTTTTCCATATGACTTATTCATCTGTAATTTATACATCCCAGAGATTAGAACTTAGCTATATTCAAACCCACAATTTAACACATTAGAATTACTTTCACAATGAACTTTTATTTAACAAAGAATACTCATTGTTATAAAATATTTTTATGTATTGAGATGAGATAATAGATTTATTTCAAATATTTTAAGTATAAAATTTTGTGTTCCCCTAATAATTTTGATTCAGTGATGATTTGCTCAAAGTTTCAGGAGTTTAAATTTGTATGTGTTTAGAACATTTCTAAATATTCTAGGTAAATTTTTATTTACATTTTCCTCAAAATGTCCTTATTGATTCTGCTAATGAACAAATATAACTGGATCATTTGTCTTTTTCATTTAATGATTAAAATATTTTGAATTTTTATTATATTTTAAATAATCATTATTTGTCCATTGATAATGTTATTGTTATTTTCTTTGGCTGTGTTCTATGTGTGTCTGGTTTCTTTGAAGACCAGAAGAGAGCATTGGATCCGCTAAAACTGGAGCTAAAGATGCTTGTGAGCTGACATTTGGGTTCTAGGAATCAAACTGAGCAATTTCCAATCTCAGTAATATGTGTGTTTCTTCAAGTAGAAAAAGTAATGTACACTATAACTTTTACTTGTGATCTGGAAAGTAAGCACAAAGAAGGAACACACAGAGAGAGAACTTGATGTTTTAATGTAGAAGTTATATTCATCAAAAAAATTCTTTTTACTAGGCTCATTGGTTGACAATTTCACACAGGTGCACCTGTACACACACACACACACACACACACACACACACACACACACACACATACACACACACACACACACCATTCTGATTACTTTCTCTCCTGTATCCTTTTTCTATTCATCATCTCTGTCAATTGTTTGCTCACTCATGTGTCTTTTGTCCAGATTCATGCCTGGTTATTTTTCCCACAATTTATTTTATTTTTAATATTATATATATATATATAATTTTAAAAATGTCACCCCCATCAATGTATCCCCCTGCTCCCCTTTGCCTCCCCTTCCCAATCCCTCTCAGCCAGCCCTCAGCCTCACCCCTCCCCATCCCTCTATCTCCTCCCCCAAATGGCAAGAAGTACCAAGGTGGGCCAGCCCAGTGCAGCACATCCACTCCAGACAAGTCCAACATATTCATCCCAAAGTCAAGGCTGGGATGGTTGTTCCTCAGCAGGGAATGGCCTCCAAGGTGCCAGCCCTTGAATAGGAACAAATGACTGGATAATTTATTGTGGGACATACTGATTTTAATCAAGACCATGTGTATTATCATTGATATGGAGCTATTCACTAGATGAGTTCATAAGTGGCTTAGTGCCTTAAATAATTAATATATGAAAAATATAATGTATTTCTAGAGACATTTTTCTAAAATAAGTAGACCTAGATACTTCTGAGAGTGGTCAATTGTGGTGGGATTCAGGTGTTAGCTGATAAAGTTCAAAGATGCCTATACAGGGTCCTGGGCTCTGGAAGGGGGAGTGGCTAACCCTATTCATAAGGGCTGCTGGGATCTTGGAAAGCCCTGTTTCCTGGTTTCAGACTGCTGGAGAGACCGGTTTGGCATCCATCGTCCACCGCGTGGATAATCCAGTCTATCAGGTGTCTACATAAGCTGTTACCTGTATTGTGAGTATTGTCTTATATTTTAATAAATATTAATCTTGGATTGGTGTATTTTAAGAGAATTTCCACCAACATCTGGGTGTATCTGTACCTTCCAAACATCCTGTCTGCATGCAGTCTTCTCCCGAAGTCATAAAGGATAAAAATATCTTCTTTGGGTATCAACAATGCTTAAGTTTTCCATTGTAAATAACATTTCCTCCTATCAGCTATCTACAAAAAATCTGGAACTGAGATGGGGCCCTACCAGAACTACTCCTACTGGTGAAACAGGAGTAAAAGGGAGAGTATGAGAGAGAGAGAGAGAGAAAGAGACAGACAGGCAGACAGACAGACAGAGGCAGAAATAGAGAAATCAAAAACCTGGTGCACACCAATCAATGATTGCTTTTAGAAAATAGTTTATTCAAAAATGGATAGCTCTCTATGATTATCCTTCAGGTCACATTTCTAATAATAATTCCAGATGTATTTACCCAGTACTCTGAGAATGGTTGTGGATGTGTATAGTCAGCCCATTAGGATCTAACCATTGTTTTAGCTTTTACAGGATCCCAGAGAGATGCCATCGTCCTTAAGTCAGCAGGAAGCAACCTTATGTAAGACTATGCCCCCTTTCCCAATAAGTTTTGTGCTCTGAGGGTTGTGGGTAATTATTATTCTGATAGAATAGTTATAAGTTAGAATTGGGTTGAGGACAGAACAATAATATAGCCTCAAGGATCGGTAGATTGTTCTATGTACCTATAAACAATTTTTAGCCGAATATATAGACTAAGCTAAAGACAATTTGTACTGGCATAGATATTTGCATATTGATAAAAATGTGAAATCATTTTATAAGTTTTATTGAGACAATGTGTACATTGGTATAAAGTTAAATCTGAAATTGCTTTATATAACCAAAACAACTTGTACATTGATATACAACTGAATCTGTAACTTATGTAAAATTGAATCTGTAACTAGTATATTTTATATATGCTTATACCTTTGTTTAAAATATTTGCGCATTATTTTCATGTCCACTATACAATTATTACTTCCATTTAACTATACTAGACAAAATGTATGATTGTACTAGTTATGATATATGCACAAGATGTTTTATATAACTCTGTTTGGATGATATATATGTAAATACATGTCTAAAATACTGTTGCCACTTTACATGGTATATATACCTCTGGCTAATGTTTGATAGTCATACTAAAAGTCAGAGATTATACACCCTTTATAGGGAATCTACTTTTATAGTACAGGTTTTAATCCTTAGGACGATAAATACTGCAGTCAACATTACTTAAGTTGCCATGTCACAGTCATCTCAGATACAGGTTAGAATATCATAGATAGATGGGAGTCTTCAACCATTTCACAGACCCAGAGAATATGGCATTTAACATTTACTATTATTTGGAATTCGGCCGCGAGAGACGCGATGACTCCTGGTGTCACTGCTCCTTTCCTGAGATGGTGTTGAGCATCAAGGATACTCCTTTGGAGTTTGTCCTTTTGGCAGAGAATGGCCAGTTGGGTAAAGAACTACCCTTACCTGGATTGCTGACAGTACACACATGATGTCCAAGCTGGATTAACAAGATGATGGATGGAGACTGATGAAACCTGCCTGGACAGGATAAGACAATCCCTCCAAAATTGCCCTGCTTGTGAGAAGATCTGTCAGATACCATAGGCCTGTAGCCAACATGATGGATGCTCCAACAGCACACAAAACCATAGGTGATTGTCCAGGTAGCTGTGTTTCTGTCTTGTCCCAAATTTTGGAAGCTATTGCTTGCATGTACTTCTGACTTTCAGGTGATACATTTTCCTTCTCAGATCTTGAAGGGGTTGAAGAATAGGTATGTAAGGTTACTACCCCATTATCCTTTAGTGAGGAACATTCAGATGTTGGATTTTCACTTTCCCAGATCAACATTTTTGAAGTAATTTATACACCCTTCCATCTACCAATATTCTAGAAATATATGATATACTTTATATGTATTAGGTTTTGGCTGTAGTTTGTGCCTTATCCTCTCCTAGATACTACCTCATAATAATTCCTATTTTATATAGTCTTAGTATAGAACCTTCTTAGTTAGACAAAAGGGGGAGATGTGGTGGGATTCAGGTGTCAGCTGATAAGGTCCAAAGACACCTATCCAGGGTCCTGGGCTCTGGAAGGGGGAGTGGCCAACCCTATTCATAAGGGGCTGCTGGGATCTTAGAAAGCCCTGTTTCCTGGTTTCAGACTGCTGGAGAGACCGGTTTGGCATCCATCGTCCACCGCGTGGATAATCCAGTCTATCAGGTGTCTATATAAGCTGTTACCTGTATCGTGAGTGTTGGCTTATATTTTAATAAATGTTAATCTTGGATTGGTGTATTTTAAGAGAACTTCTGCCAACAGTCAATAAAGGTGAAGATTCCTTCAGTAGTATGAAACTTAAAATCTTCTTTAACACTTAACATAGATGAGGCAGGTAGGATTACCACCAGAGACTCACTGACTTCCTTTTTTTTTCTTTTTTCCTTCCTTCCTTCCTTCCTTCCTTCCTTCCTTCCTTCCTTCCTTCCTTCCTTCCTTCTTTCCTTTCTTTAACACAGTACATATTTTGAAAGAGAAATTTTGTCTTTGTATTTACATAGCCTTAGTCTCTTGGCTCTTTTCACTGGAATTTCTCTGTATCACCAGTAGCATTTCACATGCACAGATAGAAGTGGGCAGACATATTTATTGCATTCTGAATGTTATTTCATTTTCCATTTAAGTTCTGTTTTTGTAGATGAGTAATTTTTAAGCAAGTTGTGCAAATTTCCAAAGATAATGGTGCATTATTATTATTATTGATTTGTTAATTTTTCTGTGGCCAGATGATATACCCAGTATGGTAATGACCTCCTGTAATTTGTTGACATTTGCTTTTTAAAGGTCAATTTTTGTTAATATTTAATGTAAATCCTTAAAATAGCAGCACATGATGAACAATTAACAATTAACTCAGAATATAAGAATATTATTTGCTAGTAAATGTTTGCTTCTTTCTATAATTTCTAGTATTTGTGTAGTTATTTCTGTTTTGCATTGTGAACTCTTATGTTTTAACCCAGAGTCTAACAATTTATATAGTTAACTTCACATATTGCTATCATCTAGATATAAATAAACCCATGTATTAGAGAATCAATTTATGTTTTACTGATATACAATCATTTAAATATTTGAATATAATATGATTTTTGACACATGCCATCTGAATCATAGGTCAAGTTTTATAACCTATGATTCCAGTGTGACTGTGTGGTCCTTTTACAAATGAATGTTCTTCCTCTTCAGCATATTTTCATTATCTTGTAGCTTCACTATGTTGTGATAAAGAATCTATGATATTACAAGGGGTTATGTGAGCTGATGTACTATTGTAATACTTTTCTTCAAGAACATGAGTGTATTGTTAAATTATCTGCCTCATTTTAGCCTTAATATATTTTCATTATCTTGCCACATTTTCCATCTTTCTGTGTGTTGTTTTCAAGCTAATTAGTGCAGTGACCCAGTTTTCCAGTTCTCTGTTCAACTATTTATAACACACAGTATAACAAATATACAGCTATTTGTTTTTCCACTCTATATTTAATTCATATTTATTCTGTGTGAATTATAGATCTCCGTCATAGTGTCTCTTACTTGTAAGGATTCATGTTTTATGCCTGTATTAATATGAAATATACCTATCTTAGGTTCTATTTCAGATTACTAGTTTCGCATTGAGTGTATGGCTCTATAACTGACATTTTGTGTTAGAGATTTTTCCCAGGCTCATCTGTTTTGTGTTTTATGCTCACTTGTGTGTTGAGAAATCTTTCAGAGGACATAAGTGTAAGCTGCAGAATTTGATTGTTCTGTTGTCATGCAAGTGGCCGTGGACTGGATAATAAGGCTTTTACTTTAAAGTGATCTGCATGTTTCTCTCAATCTTGCCATCTATTAATGAAGAGGATTCTACAGAAACATATTAATATACTATATTAATATACACAGATTTATTTAAAAAAATTATCTTCTGTGATTCAAGAGGTCAACTTGACCACACTTTGAAGAGTAGGCCAGCAGGTTACAGACTCAGGAAGACACTACACTTTAAAATTTAAAACAACAAAACCTCTTTTTTGATGGAAATGAATCATTTTCTTAAGGAATTTGACAAACTGCATAAATCTTATTTACAACATGGAGGGTTTACTGAAAGAATTTGGAAAACTGCTAATCCCATTCAAAAGTACATTCCCAGCAACATCTTCAAAGTTTGAACAGATATCTGGATTGTGTAACCTAGGAAAGTTGTCATAAAAAATTAATCATACTACTGCACTGGAATGGGACATCATAGCGAGGCTGACTTGAGAATCGCTGGATTTTGAAGGATAATTGAGAGTTGTCTCATTTCTGTAACAGTCATAATATTTGTAAGGATTCTTAAATTCTCTACCTAAGGATATAAGACCTTTATTATGCAAGAGCAGAACATGTGGGCTTCTTCAGTAAAGGTGCTTATTCATTTGAAAGTTCTTAAGGGTTGATCAGATGAACACATATCTAACTTTGGACCTTTTACAGACTTATGGTTTATAAAGCTAATATTGATCCTCTGCTTTCTCTTCATTGGTATATGCTTTTCTGGTTTAATAAGAATATTTGGATACATTGCAACCATTTTACTTTCTGATTTTTATCTCTTCTTCCTACCCATGTGCTTTCTTCCTCTTGTTCTTTCATATAAGTTGTTATGATTCTATTATAAGGTTACCTTAATTATCCCCAAGTTTTAGGTGTAAAAATTCTAACAACTTAAAATGCAAAACATTAATCAATTTTATAATAAATATTTTATTGTTATCTTTAAGAGAAAGGATCCAGCCCAGGTAGAACTTGATTTTTCTGATTTATCTTCCTGTGTGCTAGAAATTTAGAAGGACATCATTAATCATGGTCACATATATATAATTATATATACATCATATATATATATAATATATGCTAGGTTTTCATCTATTTTAAGACCACAATTTAGCCTTACAAATTATAAACATTTTTCTTGTTGCTTTTCAGAGATTTTTATCTGTCAAAGATAATAACCTTTTATCATACTTACTATTTTCTTATTTTATCGTGTTAATCATCTTTAACTAGGATGTATTCCAACTACATTAAATATTTTTTCTATGCAGATTTGAATTTCTCTGTTAGTATTATAATTTCTCAATTATAAAATATATAGTTAACAAAATAAAGTAATTGAGTTTTATATATTTTATAATATTTTTATTGTTATGGGCTTTCGTATTCTTTCTAATAGGTTTTTAAGATTTTGAAAATAAATTCTTCTCTCATGCAATAGATCCTTACCACCTTTTCCCCCTCCTCAACTCTTCCCATCCCACTCATGTCCCCTCTGCCAGATCTACTCCCCTCTCTGTTTCTTTTTCAGAAAAGAGCAGGCCTCCAAGAGATGGTAGCCAAACATGACAAAACAAGGTACAAAAAGACAAGCAAAAATGCTAGGACAGAGGGTTGTTCTCCAAAGACAAATAGAGGGTCCTGTTGCCAAGGACAACACAGCTCATCAAAAAGGTTAAACCTATGTCTGCATGGAACTTTTATGTTCTTATCTCTTTGGCACAAGAAGGTTTTCTCAAGCTACTAGAAGACCAACCCAGATGCAAAACCCTCAACCTATAATCTGAGCAGCTTGAAAGATGTACTGAGACAATGTCTGAGCTGCTTGCAAGATGTTCTGGGGCAATGATGAAACAGAACTCCCTGGAGTTGCCAAGCAATGACTTGATTTACTCATGGCTCACTAGTCTAGAGTGAACCATCATGCCTGGATGACTAGGGACTGGATACTGAATAATACAGAGACCTGAGGTACAACCAAACATAACTGTTACAAGAAGGAGGAGGAGAAGGAGGAGGAAGAAGAAGATTCAATAAAATAAACTGTTTCCTAATGAAATTCTGTTATACTCCTAGACCAGTGCCTTGTCCAGTCATCATCAGAGAGACTATCTCCAGCAGCACATGGGAGAAAGTGTAGAGACTCACAGCCAAACATTATGCAGATAAAGAGTCTGAATTGGAGGAATATCTCACCGGGAAGATAGGACAACTTTGTGGAAGGGGGAGGATAGATTGTAGGAGTCAGAGGAGGTGGCGAACATCAGGAGAACATGGCCCACTGAATTAACTCAGCAGGACTCACATGGACTCACAGAAGCTGAAGAGGCAAGGACTGGGTCTGTGTGCGTCTGCAGCAGGTCCTGCATGTTATGGCTGTTATGTTGGTGTTCTTGTGAGAATCTTCACAGTGGGAGTGGGATGTCTCTGATTCTTTTGCCTGCTATAGGGACTCTTTGTGTCCTATTGGTTTACCTTGTTCAGCCTCGATGTTTTATATGGTCTAAAATTTATATTTTATTTCTGAAGAATGTGTAATAACACTGAGAGTTGTTCCAAACTCATTTTTTTATAGTCTGTATCTGTGATGTCAGATGAAGGCTCATGAGTTAAAATTTTAATTACTAACCCCAAATACTTTTGGGAAGTAGTGAAGGTTGGATCAAGTATAAAGACTTTAGGAGTGTGTCTTTGAAAGATACAACAGTGGCAGCAGCACCTTGGAGAGCCATAGGTCTGTGTCCTGCTTCAACAGTGTTTAGAAAGAACAGACCCAGGGACTCTTTCGTTAGCTTCCAGCTACAATCTCTGGGACCATTTCGGTGCTTCTTCCTTCCTTTAGCTCCTAGGACCAGCCAGCACTGACTCTGAAGAAGACTCCATACTGCAAATCAGCCATGGCCTTTCAGGTTCAACAGAACTACTCCACTGAAGTGGAGGCTGCGTTTGAACAGCCTGGTTAACTTGAACCTGTGGGCCTCCTACACCTACCTCTCTCTTTGATTGGGATGATGTGGTTCTGAAGGGTGTAGGCCAATTCTTCTGTGAATTGGCCAAGAAGAAGCAGGACAGCAACAAGCTTCTCTTCATGCGCCAGGATGTACAAAAGCCATCTCAAGATGAGTGGAGTAAAACCTTGGAGAACAACCCGAATCAGGCCCTCTTGGGTCTTCATTCCCTGGGGTCTGCTCGCACAGATCCTCATCTCTGTGAATTCTTGGAAAATCACTTTCTCAATGAGGAGGAGAAGCTCATCAAGAAGACGGGCAACCACTTGACCAACCTCCATATTGTGGCCAGTCCCCAGCCAATGGCAGACTAGCATGCCCCAGTCATCGCTGGGAGAGTATCTCTTTGAGAGACTCACTCTCAAGCATGACTAGGAGGCCTTTCCTTCCAAGGGGCTCCCTCTGCTTTGCACCAGCCAGCCTCAAGATCTCTACCTAAACCTCTCAGCCACCAGGCAACTTTGTAACCACCCTGGAGCCCTGGGAAAACATAAAGCTTTTTGAAATAGAAAAGAAGGAAGGAAGGAAGGAAGGAAGGAAGGAAGGAAGGAAGGAAGGAAGGAAGGAAGGAAGGAAGGAAGGAAGGAAGGAAGGAAGGAAGGAAGGAAGGAAGGAAGGAAGGAAGGAAGGAAGGGAGCAACAGCATAGCATTCGTTGTCCATTCTTCTACCAAACTCCTACAAGTTGTCATCTGACCTCCATAGATGTGCCACACAATGTACAGTACTTGCCAATGTATTAAACATTAAACATTTTTTAAATAAAAAGAAAATACAGATTTAACTTACCAATAGCTAGGATTTTTGATAGCAATATCTGAACTAGAAAAAATAAAGCAATTTGTTTTCTATGATAGAAATAATATATTTCTCATCGATACAGGTATATATGTATGTGTGTAATTTTATAGGTATGTCGAATACTTTAAAATATTGTAAGAAACTGTTGAAAATCAGACATAGATTATCACCATTTCCCAACAGGAGAGCCATGAGCTCATGAGAGAATCTCCTTAATGGTGAATGTATACAGAGAAAGGAAAAAAATTTAAATTTTAACCAAGGTTTCCTACTTATAAAGCTGTACTCATAAACACCATGAAATAATTGTTCCATAAAATAAAAAAAAACTTTTATTTCTGCTTTGTACATTTAATCTCTTTGTTAATTTGAATGAAATGTTCCCCATATTCTTGAATATTTGAATACTTTCTCTTTAATTGATGTCTCTGTTTTGGTAGGTTTAGGAGGTTTGGCCTTGCTAGAGATAATGTGTCATTTGGAATGGAATTTTAGAACTCAATGCTTCCACCATCCCCAGCTGTTTCTGTTTTCTGATTAGAGTTCACAATATGAACTCTCAGCTGCTCCTATTGCCTTGACGGCCACTTGATGCCACAAATCCCTGCCATGATGGGCTCATCCCTCTGAAGCTATAAGTCTGGACAGGCTCTTCTTTCTTCTGGCATGAATACAGTGTTTTTTCACAGTGTAATTTCACAGAAAATTAACTAATAGTACCTTATATTTTATTATTATTATTATTATTATTATTATTATTATTATTCTATCATGGAATGAGAATTTATGATTATTAGCTTTGGGAGTAGTTGACAATGGAAGAAAGGCCAGTTACCCAGTAATAATGTCAGTCATTCTTTCGGAAGGTCTCTTTGAACAAGAATTTCAGGGCATATATCTTAATATCTTGAATAAGCTATAAATCATGAACTCATGAAACTGAAATGTAATAGATGAAATTGCAAATAGATAGACAATTAGAAACCCGTGTGGTTACTGTCACAGCAAATTTGAGTGTAGGCTGAGAAGTAATACTAGTAACAAAGAGCTACTTTTCCTGTAACTAGATTGTTTTAGCAGTGGCCCTTACTACATTACCTAAAATAAGCTCAAAAGGTATTACTTTAATATGAAGTTGATATCTTTTGAAAGATAATCTGTTTATTTACTCAAATTTCGCATATTTACTTGTTTGAACCAAGCCAAAGAACGGTTACATGTATGAACAGATGTTCTCACTCTAAACTGGAAACTTTGTCTACTACATATTCTCATTTCTTTTTGCTTTCTTGACCTTTTAAATCTTCCAAATACAAAAATTTAAAAAGATACAACCTGAAGATTATCATTGTCTAATTAATATGTTTATTAAAACCTTGAGTTATAATACGGCAAAGTTAAATTTCATTGAAGGGTTGGACTCAGGATTTGTTAGTACAGTAGCTGAATATAAACTAAATGCTAATTCTACAATCATTCTAATAAGATCTATGAATGAAAAGTCTAACCTGTTATGTTTAATTGAATGAGTAGATAGCTCATCAGAATAAATATGCTGAAGTTTTAATATAAAAATTCTATTTTTGTTATCATCTGTGGTTTTGAAAATCCTAACTTTCCTCTCTTTTCTCCTTTATAATGTGCTCTGCTGTATATTTACCCCATTAAAAATACTTGGCCATTTCCCTGAAGGGGATAAAATCAGTGGACTGAATAGGATTAGCATCAAAAGCCACCACTGCTTTCCCAAGCAGAGTTTAAAAATGGGATCATTGAATAATAAGGGATTTAAGTATCAGCTGAGCAGGCTGTAGGAAGAAATTATTTGGATTTAGACCAGTAGAGATTAGAGTATGATTAGAGACTACCATGTCCTTTATATCAGATTGAGAAACTTGAAAGGGAAGACATGCAGGAAAAAAAAAAAAAAGAAAAAAAAGGGAAGAAAACCTAGTCAGGTTACCAGATTTCCCACCTGCCTCCCTAAATCAATCAAAGAAAGCATGCCCTTTGCCTACACATTTCTGAATCTGATCACGCTGACCGAAAGCAACACAGAGGTGAAGTTCTAGCAGTGCAACTGTGTAAGATTTAATGAAAATTACTTTGGGGAAATAGTCAATATAAGAATCAAAGAGCCAAGACAGGTAACCAATAATAATAACTTTTATATAGATCTTTCTTCTTAAAGAATCTCAAAACAATTTCTAAGGAAGAAAGTGTATCACACTCAGCTAAAGTCCATCAAATCCCAGAGGGAGGAATTTATATTTAATATAGAGTTCTTGGAATGAACAAACATGAGAGAAAGCTATTCTTCAATATAATGTTAGTTCACATTGGATAATTAAAACTTGGATAAGAGAAAAATACTGCTTCTGCTCAGGTATTTTAGGGGAAAATAAAATAGCCATGTTGAATTACCTTAAAAGTGTTTCCTAATCAAATAGAAAACAATAAACATTTACCTTGTTACACTATTCACTATAAAAAAAATAGGCAATGAGGTAAAACAAGAGTTATGTATGCATCAGTAAGAATTATAAAGTGTGTACAGAAAAATATTAAAACACACAGAACATTTACTTACACAATGTAAAAGAATACCAGAAATGATTTTTTCACTTGCATAATAGTTTATTATTTCCTATATTATGAATAATTTAGTTTTTATCATGGGTCTATGAGTGTATTGCATATATTTGATAATAATTCAATAAGTATAGTGAAGAGTTTACCATTAATCTTTAACTAATTCAATGACTGTCCTCATACAATTATTAATTCATACATTTATTATGATAAATCCATAACTCAAAATACTAGAATGATTGGTCATATATGCAGTTTTACTACTTAAAATAAGACATCATGGATATATGTAGATATTAACTATCTACAAATGATTGTCTATATATCTCTCTGTGTTAAGACCTGTATTCACATATTATCCAAAATTAACAGTATTATATTTGGGACAAAGTTCATGAGAGTATTATACACATATCTTGAATCATATTGTTGTTTATCAACATATTCAAGATATAAATGTTTTTTTATTACTAATGTTTCACCATAACATCCATATTCTTTTAATAATTTAGTAAGGTATTCTATATGTGAGCCTCTACTCTCTGCTGTCAATCTTTCATAGGAGACAAGCACACTCTGAGTAGAAAAAAATATTGTCATGATTCCATGTTAAGTGTTCTAATAGTAAAGTGTTTATATTTTTATAACAATATGAAAAAGAAATGCTACCTTAAAATTACAGGTTCATAGCTAACTCATTATATTCAATAATAGTTTAGTGTAACAAACAGAAGGACAGAGATGAACCATTTTCAGTGTAGTGCTGTAAACAATCATTAGCATATGCTGTTATTCTTACTCTTTTTATTATTTTTCTTAGTAGTATTTTATTTTACATATTAACCACAAGTTTTCTTTTCTCTATTTTTTCTCTCGTTCTCACTTTCATCTCCTTCCTACCATACCCCCTCTTCTGTCTCCATTCCAAAAGGGGCAGGTCTCCATGAGAGTCAACAAAGCATCAAGTTGAGGCAGGACCAAGATCCTCCTGGTGCATCAAGGTTGATTAAGGCAACTCAACTTGGGCGTTGGGTTCCTAAAAGCCCTGAGCTTTCAGAGACAGGTCCTGATATCACTGCTAGGAGCCCCACAAACAGACTGAGGTACACAACTGTCAGGCACTTATAGAGGGACTAGATCAGTCCCTCTACACGCTTTCTAGCTATCTATACAAAGCCACTGAGCTCCAGGAGCTCAGGTCAGCTGTTCCTGTAGGTTCCTCTATCAGTACCTTGAATCCCCTGGCTTGTACAATCTATTCTCTCTCTTTTCAATATGATTCCCGGAGCTCAACCCAGTGCTTGGCTGTGGATTCCTGCATAAGCTTCCATCAGTTACTGGATGAAGGCTCTCTGATAAAAATTAGGGTAATAAACAATCTGATTACATAAGTAGGCCGATTCAGATATCCACCACTGTTACTGTCTTCGCTGGAAGTTTCCCTGACTCCAGGTTTCTCCCTAACCCTAAAATGTCCTTCCCTTCAAGATATCACTTTCATTATTCTCCCTGCCCATTCCACCCTAATATGCCCATCCCAATCCCTCATGTTCTTATACCTCCATTTCTTCCACCACCACTGCCCTGCTCCCTGTTTACCCAGGGGATCTCATTATACCCCTATTCCCAGGGAAATCTATGCATTTCTCCTTGGGTCCTCCTTGGAATCTAGCTTTTCTGATTGTAACCTGGTTATCCTTTACTTTACTGCAAATATTCACTTATGAATGAGTGCATCCCAAGTTTGTCTTTCTGGGTATGGCTTACTTCACTCAGGATTTTTTTCCCTACTTCTATTGATGTGCCTGAAGATTTCCTGATGTCACTGTTTTATCACTGAGTAATACTCCCTTGTGTAGTTGTTCCACACTTTCTTTATCCCTCCTTTAGCTGAGGGGCATCTAGGTCATTTCTAGTTTCTAGCTATTATGAATAATGCTGCTACAAACATAGTTCATCCAGTGTCCTTGTGGTAAAATTGAGAATCCTTTGGGTATATGACCTAGAGTGGTATTGCTGGGCCTTTAGGTAGATTGAGTCCCAATAATCTGAGAAACTGCCACACTGATATCTAAAGTGGCTGTACAAGTTTTCACTCCCACCAGCAGTGGAGGAATGTTCTCTTGCTCTGCTTCCCCACCAGAATAGGCTACCATTATTATTATTATTTTTTTGTCTTAGTCATTTTGACAGGTGTAAGATGGTTAGAGTCATTTTTATTTACATTTCTCTGATGGTTGAATGTTGAGCAGTTCTTTAAGTGTATCTCAGCCATTTGAAATTTTTCTGTTGAGAATTCTGTTTAAATATGTTTCCAATTTTAAATTGAATTATTTGGTATTTTGAGGTCTATTTTTTTGAGTTGTTTATATATTTTGGAGATCATGATATATGGTGTTGATGAAGATCTTTTCCCATTATGTATGTTGTCTTTTTGTCTTATAGACAATATCTTTTGGTTTACAGAAGCTTTTTAGTTTTAGGAGATCCCACTTACCAATTTTTGATCTCAGTGCCTGTACTACTGGTGTTATATTTAGGAAGTGGTCTCCTGTGCCAATGTGTTCAAAGCTGCTTCCCACTTTCTCTTCTATCAGCTGTAGTGTGGTTGGATTTATGTTGAGTCTTTGATCCACTTGGACTGGAGTGTAGTACAGCATTATAGGTATGGATATATTTGCATTTTTATACATGCCAACATCCAGTTATGCCAGCACCATATGTTGAATTATATAATTTTTATTCTTCTTAATTGTTGGTTTTCTTCTAATTTTAAATTTTGGGTAATAGTACATTACCAGATATTTTCTTCAATAAAACATTTGATGCATGTATGATAAATGATGAAAAAGACATAATTTGGAGGATTTTCTCACTTTAAAATCTGATAATGGTATAAAAGACACAGACATACACTGTCAATGATGATAGAATATTATGATAAATAAAATTTTGATTATTGGTAAAAGCTCAGTAGTATGAAGAAAAAACATGAGAAGTCTTTGCGTTCATTTGTTTTGTTTCTCATAGCAAGGTTTCGCTATGTAACCTTGACTGTCCTAAAACTTACTCTGCACACCAGGCTAAAAGATCTGCCTGCCTCCACTTCACAACTTCTAGAATTAGTGATGTTTGTTACCATGCCAAGCTGATGGGAGGTCTTCACAACTGAGTGAGTAGAGATTTCATGTATTCTATTTTAGTTTTGTTTAATGAGAATAAGTGTGTGCTCAGAAATAAATGAGACCATGATATAATGCTCCCTCTTAATGCCTCAAGGCTTATGGACTATCCTGTAAGAGAGACTCTGGAAGACTGTGAAAGCAGAGGTCAAGGGACACTAGAGCAAAACTGTGCCTTCTGAGAATGACAGCACCATTGCACTTAAGAACTTATGGCAACTGTGATTGACAGTACAAGACCTACATAATATCAACCCAGTCTGCAATTTAGTATGGAGGTGGGCCTAAAATCCTGAGGAGTTTTTGAGGGTTGATGACTGCTTGTGGATGGAGTCAGCTTTCTTTAAGGATGTAGCCTCTAGTAGGTTCACTATTTTTCAGAGTATGGCTCTATACCCATGGATATACAGGCAGTCATAAATTAGACTCAGAGAATATAAAATAACATGAGGCTGAGAGGAGAAAGGTGTGAGGAAGGTGATGAAGAGTGGAAGTTAATATAATCAAAATACATTGCACATATAATTGAGATTCTCCCAGAGTTAGTTAAGAAGAAAGATTGGATGTGAAATTTGAGCTTGATCTGGGTCTTTCTAAGCTGCCCTCCCTTATGTATGTAAAAACCAATCTTACACTGAGTAATGACACCTGTGGCTTTATCACTCTCTTATACATGTATGGTAATGATGAACAGATACTAGTGGACTCAGTGGAGAACCAGGCCATGGAATTCTATATGCGACTGGTACATCTCTGCTACACATATGAGTATGAAAGCCTGAAGTCTCATTACTTGAATGGAATGAAAAAATTCTCAGTGTTTTCAGGGACTTCTCATGATTTGCAAGAATGAAAAAAGCTGAAATCTGTGGCCATTCTCACCTATGCCATCTTAACCATAATCACACATTTGAATACAAGTGCCTGGTTTAGTTCCCAAATTTGAAGTCTTTTGTTTACCATTGTGAGGCTTTGGAGGAAATATTTGTGAAGCTGCTGTCTGACCACTCCCTCCAGATACCCACCAAGAACATGGACAGCAAGAGGAGCAGCAAATGCAGAAGCTGAGCCAGAGACACTTGGATTGATTGTGCTATTCCGCTTTGCCCCCAGGGGCTTCTATTCTTTCTTTTCTTCTCATGCCAATAAATATCATTTGTGTTACATATACATTTAATGAAAATACATCTCAAGACACAGAATTATTGGTTTTGTGCTATAAGCTCTCAACCATCTTGAATATATATTTTCTTTAAAGGATAGGAAACATTGTTTCTTCTCCATTGAAAAGTATACTACATTGAACCTTCATGTGGTGTTTTGCTGTTTCTCAGACCTGGGCTGGTTACTTTGATTAATGTTGAGAGGCTGTGGAAATGACTTCCCAAGAAATCTTGACTGGGTAGAAACCCATCTGTCTTACATGGCTTACTGCTAGTCCTGGCTTGAGGCTAAGGATAGATAACCTGACATAGAATAAGAGACCCAAAGGAGAGGATTAAATCACTAGATTAGTGGGGACCATATGCTCTTTAGAAGGTTCACGGAATTGCTCATTTCCATGGGAGAACTTTTTCTTCATCGCTTTGAGTTTTAGTGGAAAAATAATGCTACCCTGACTTCTTTTAAAATACTTATTAAAACCAAAGGAGCAAGTAATCTCTCAAGGATAATACTTTTGTTGGAGAAACAAAACTGTGAATTATGATTAGAAAAGCATCTCCCTACTTTTCTCCCCCAGCTTCCCTTGAATCTGACTCCTTTTTATCTGTATTCTCATTTTCCTCTATGCCATGGCCTCTCAGTCCTTCTTCCTCTGATTTCTCTTTTTCTCAGATATTTAAAATTTTGTCACTACTATGGATTTCCAGATATAGTATCATTTCCCCCAAGTATCAAGAACTCAGATTTCTTCTCTAAGGTCTCACGATTTACAATATATAAAATCCGATAAGTTGGTTTTTAAGATAGTTTTATTTGTGATTTTTTTTTTGTTGCCTTACACTTTTAAACATTTGAGATTATAGGTAGATGCCACTCTCACTAGCCAAGTGGGATTTGAAACTAGTTAACAGCAAGGAAAATCCATATTCGTGACTAATTCTACATGCTGTTTTTTCCCTCTTTTTTAATGCTTAAAAAATGTGTATTTAGAATTAGCCAGCTGGAGTCAGTTTAGATGATTTCAATTTTGTTGGCAACATCCAAAGTAATATAATCAGAAGCTAGCTGAACATATGCCTTCCTGCCTCCCTCAGGTGTGATTAAAGTATTGACTTTGACCACATGAATGTCACAAAGTCTTTGTATAGGCTGTCTCCTCTGCTTTTGGTGGGCCTTGAAGTCCACCATGAGCAGAAGTGTGTTTTTGTCATTTATTTCATGGCTGACTCAGTGGCCAAGGGGAAACTTAATTATGGCACAGCGTTCATCCCCATGTTTACAGGGGCAGTGAAAACTTGTTCTTGACAGAGTATTTAGACTGCCTCCAGAGGCTCAGGGGCTTGGGGCACCTAAAGGCTAAGGGCTGTGGACTGTTTCTCTGTGGCTGTGGGTACATTTTAGCACTACCTTCTTGGATTTCATTGCCTACTCTCTGGCTTCTGCTTAGGGAAAGTCAGAAACTCCATTCTTCTGTCAGGATCTTGGTGAGAAGCAGCATTCCTAACTGTTCCCTTTCTTGTTTCTTTCAACAGACTTTTTTGATAGATGACAAAGGTACATGTTGAAATTTCCACAGAATGTGCATAATTCAGTCAAAAAGGAGTTATTGTATCTCTTTTGAATAACAGCATCTTTTAAATATAATACAAAATGTTAGAAAATTGCAACTCTTGAAAAATACACACTTGTTTTATTAAAACAGCAGAAAGTGACCTGGAAGTCCTCCGTAAGGACTAGTTCTCATGATATCTGATAGTGCTGTGCAAACTGCCAAGGGAGTAAAGCAACCAAGTGTCTTATCCACATATAAAGATAACAAATCACAATGACTAAAATGGCAAGATACTCCCATGTCTTGGGGGTAATCAATATACACTAAGTATAAGGGAATTAACCTAACCAACAGCTCATAGCTGGTAAGATCAATGACCCTAGAGTGGAACCTAATATTTCCATATTCCCAAAAGCATAAGTCCCAACTATATTTTAAATACTTGTCCTTATACATACAGATAAGTGGAGCTCTCATCTCTCATTAAAACCTCCCTTTTTAAGAGACCTTTACAGAAACAAACAATACAGAAAAGATGGCAGAGGGAACAAGTGGGGTGGAAATTATATAAATACATACCTGGATGAAATTCTCATAAAAGTTATGTAAAAAAATAGTTATAAAAAATGTAGATATTTGCCTAAGAATACCTAAGAACGGATTAGGGAGATGGCACAGTGTTTAAAGGCCTTAATCTGCGAAAGGAAGGATCTAAGTTTGGATTGTAGAACCCAGGCAAAGCAAGTAAGGTGGTGCATCTCTGTTATCCTACTATTCTTCCAGGATGATGTAGAGAGAGATGAATCCCGAGAAATGAATGACAGGCAGTGCAGCATACATGTATGGGGAATATCAAAACAACCTTTCTCAAAGAGGGTGGAAATTGATGCCTGATATAACAACGAAAGTTGTCCTATGAAGTCAACACCCATGCCATGGTGTCTGTGCACACACACACAAATATACATACACATATGTTTACACATATCATACATACCTAAACATAGAGATTTGTTAAGATACATATGAACACATATAGTGAAGGTTTACCAGCATATTTGTATTATCTTCAATGTGTTGCGTTCTGTGTCTTATTCCTTTTTAATACTTTTTATTTGATGCGTGGATCTGTAATAAAAATCCAGAAAATTTTATTTTTATTTAATTAATATTTAATTCATTTGATTAATAAATATTTATTATTTATTAATATTGTATAGAATTTTTTAAATATAAAGCATTTGTTATGTTTCACATCAGCTGGGCATGGTTGTACATGCCTTTAATCCTAGAACTCAGGAGGCAGAGACAGGTGCCTCCTTCCTCCTACCTCCCCTTACGAATATCACTTCTGAAAAACTGTTTACACAAGTATATACCACCACATTTCTTTGACCCTTCATATTTGAAGACTTCTATGTCCTAAAACTTATGTTTGATAAAAATAATGTGCTTTTTTCTTGTTGATATGTTTTGTTATAGGGTCTCAGAGAGAAGCTTAATACTGGGTAAAAGGAAACACACACACACAGACACAGACACAGGCATAGACACACACACACACAAATAATTAAAGCAAATGGAGCAGAAACTACAAAGATTGGTAAGATTTAAATATAATAGTATAGGTTAAACGAGTCTGATATTTCATACATTCAAACTGAAACAAGCAATGTACACTGTGACAACAAAATCTATGCTACTATTGTTCATCCATTTGCCACTTCTGTGGCCCGAACAACATGGCCAACTCGACAAGGCTTCCAAGATCTCCTTAGGCTGCAAAAATTTTGATGTTTTTCCTTCTTGTTTCTGTGGTGCACAGAAGCAAGGATGGCTTACAGAATGAATGTCACCTTAGAACACATTTAAGAGAGCATTAAACTAAAACACTACAAATCCTATGGCACAGGCTGAGAAATAATGTAAAGTTATATACAACTGGGGGTAAACTGTGGAGAAAAGAGATTGATTATTGGAGAATGATTACTCACCAAAATTATGGATTTATGCTATTTGGAAAAGTAGTTTTTATACAGACCATTAAAAAAAAAAAAACTAAAACATAGCCTTCTAGAAGTTCTACTTTTTGTCTTGAAGTTAGAAAAACTCCCTAATTATAGATCAAGAATGGCTGATAATGGACAATTTTGTGCTAGAAGCATTTTCTGTTTTCAGTGAGTAGGTAACAGACTGGCTTATGGTAAAAGCCCTTTCTTCACTGTACTCAATCTGCCTATAATCCTCCTTCCCTCTCCCTTCCCTATGGTTTTTCTCTCTCCCACTTGTAGACGGAGTTTTACTTTCAAGGTGCCAGTCCAAAATTAATATTTATTAGAATATAAATCAACACTCACGATATTAGTAACAGCTTATCGTGGCACCTGAACAAGGACTGGCGTATCCAAGCGATGGACGAGCGATGGAAGCGCGATGGAAGGACAATGGATTACGATTCTGTCTCTCCAACAGCCAGCAGCCAGGAACCAGGAAGAGAGGTCCTCGTGTCCCAGCAGCCACTTATCAATGGGGTTGGCCACACCCCCTCCAGGGTCACCTTCTGACCTTATGGCTGACACCTTAATCCCGCCACACCCACTTCCTTTTTCTCATTCCCTTCATGTGCAGATGTTGAAATACATCTTCCACATGCTTGCTTATTTACTTATTCTGGAATACTGACTTTCATTGTTTAATCTTGCTTATTAACAACACTTTGCTTTCATTGTAAACACTGCTCTGTTCTTTGACTTCTTGCTTGGGTGACCATATTATCCACATGCTGTGGTAGCTAACAAATGATTGGTTTTGAGATGCTTCAATACTGGATATTACATTTGCTCAAGCATCCATGCAAATCTCCTAACTCAAGCAATTATGTGCATATTTCACATCACAGCACTAGAATGCAATTTTTCTGAATATCTTCATATTTTGAAGTGGCTATATATTCTATCGTTATTTGTAAGCATAGCCAAATATAAGTTCAAGTTAATTTAAAAGTTCCTGCTTGTCTTTCTTGTATTTGATTTTAGTGAATGAGCTAGGATTGGTTTTCACATTATTATCACATGGATATGATATGAGATAAGGATATGAGATTCTCTAAGCAAGATCGCAAGTACAAAGAGGCAGCATTAAACACCAAAGGGCAGTTTTCATAAACTAAATAAAAGCATTTGTGATTACAATACAATAGATTTGCTAAGAAATCACTGCTGAACATATATCTTTTATTGACAGTATAACTCAATCTTCTTCTGATACAAAATAAGTTACAAAAAAAAAGGTTATCATAACAAATAACAAATGTTAGCCATGTACCCACAATGTGAAAATAATTGCATTTTATGCTGGTTGAAAGATTCATTCTTACAATTAACAATTTTATTATCTCTAAGAAGTAGCTCAGTGATATGGTACTTCTCAAACATATGTGAGATTCTGGTTTCAATAACTGAGAGGGGGTTGAGAGTGAGGAGTGAGCAGAAGTACAGTGAGAAGCATTTCCATTGTGTGTGGATGCAATAGCTCCTTCTAAACAAACAAACATTATAAATGAACTACTCGGGAGAAATAGCCTCTCAATTCTAATATTTTCCTTTTTATTCTTCCCTTGGCCATTTTTGCTCTCTGAATCAATTATCATGGCCTCTGCAGCCACTTCCTCCAATGGCACACATGGCACAGGATGCCATCTTCTCTGATCACCCCTTTTCACTGTCCTTCCCTCTTCCCCTATTTGACACTTTTTCTGTGTTGTTCTACTGCTGTGTAGCTGTCATTCTGAACCAATACCAGCCCCAAGGGCTACCATAACTATCCTTCCTTCCCACCTTCTTTTCCTATGTTTTCTATAATTGTCTAATTATATCTTGAGGTTAGCTTCAGACATCTAATTTTTACATGGCAAAATGCCCTATCTTGAGCAGTGTTCCACATTTCTGAACATCTTATAGTTGCTGCAGTTTTTAGAGCGTAAGTATTCAAATAAAATATAGGAAAAATTATGGATAATAAATTTTAATTCCAATAAGAACTAATAAAATTAGGGCTAATGCCTCCCTAAGCTTTAGTATATATTGTACTTTCCTGAAGTAGCCAACTATATTTTACATGTTAATTTTCTGTTTCTTTTCATCCTGTGTCTTCTCATTCATGAATTTTTAACCTTCCCCTCAATGTATTACTATTCTTTCTATCTTTTCTGCTCATGACATCAAGTAATTTATTGCAAATAAGGAAAATATATCTATATATTACTCTTTATACATGTCAAGATATGTAACTTAAACAAAAACTTAAGATATTTATCTATTGACTACTAAATACTTAAATATGTACAACCTGTGGTTTAATAGCCCCCAAAAGTCTTGTTGTTGTAATTGTGTTGTATCTTTCAATAGACTTTACAACCATTGTGTTATGATATGGGGTGTAATGAACAGAGACTCTGTCCTCACAAATAAAGTTATATATCATTGCCATGGTTGCAAATTGGTTGTCATCAATAAATTTTTCATAAATGGTAGTCCACCCATTCTTTTTAAGTCATATTTAATTCTCTTGGTACCATGCCTTCCATCCTAGGATAGGATGGTATAAAGGTTTTCTTTTTTAAATGGAAACTCTATATCCTATTCTTGGATTCCTTAGGCAACGTAGCCATAGCCATGAGCCAAGTAGCTCTTCATTGTTTATAAATAATCCATATTATGTATTTTACTTTATCAGAAAAGCCATCATTTTGCTCATATTTAAAAGCAGAATGAGAAAAAGCTATATTGAACTGAAAAAATGAAATTAATTTGATACTGTTAATTCCAAATAACCTGAGGGTATCATTCTGTTTCTTTTGGAGCATTGATGCTTACAATTGGAAATAGGGGTATCATTCACTAGAAAAGAATACAGGTTATATAGATAAGTAAATATATAAAATCTTTAGGGGAAAGGACAGTAGAAGAATTTTAACACTCCAATGACCACTGTTTAACGAAAGGTATGTTCCGTTACTTTACTTCAAATTAGTTTACTTCTTCCATAAACTATGACAGGCAGGAAGGTAGAGGATCCCATATTCAGGATTCTGTTGTGTTCATGGAATATTCTTTTGGACACAGTTCTTTGACTTCCAGAAAAATCTTTAGTTGCATATTAGGATTACTGAAATATGCCTTAGTGAATGAGACTCTTACAAATTTTAAAGAAAACAGCACATTGTATTAAACAATTTTATTTAGATAGCCTAAGTAATTGCTAAGATTAACTGTATTCTCATAACAAACTGAGGTTTGACTAAAGATGATTGTTTTAGCTGGAAGCTGTGGCACTTACATACTGAGAGTGAATTACTTTCAACCTGCCCACCCAATGGTAAATTTGAAAAATGAATATTATCAAAACATAATAAAATAGCCTTCGAAGGGCAACAAGAAAACAGATCAAAATACAAATACATTAGACAATGAGATTTTGAATTACCGTAGAATAAATCAATAAATAGAATTTATCCCTTATCTTGATACATATCGTCTGATGAGAAGACTAAATACATCCATGAATTTGTCCGTAATGTAGACATTATGTATCAACAACATATATATACCAATAATATATGCATAAACATTCATAATATTAATTTAAGAACTATAGTAATTGATTCTTGTGGCTTATATATGTTAAAAATAGATTAAAATTACAGAGAATCCATGTTTTCATGCTGAACATAAATTATAAATTATGATTTTATTTAATTAACTTTGTTGATTAAATTTGTGTATCTAGAAGTCATTTTTATGGGGGATATGAGGAGGTAGGAAGAGAACAAGAGAAAGGGAAGGTTTAATTTGGGGAGGGATAGAGAAGAAGAGCAAAAACCAAATATTTTGATAGAGGGAGCCATGTTGGTGTTAGGGAGAAACCTGGTGCTAGGGAAATTCTCAGGAGTCCAGAAGAATGATCCCAGCTAAGACTCCAAGCAATAGTAAAGAGGGTGCATGAACTAGCCTCACCTGCAACCAAATTGATGACAAACCTATTTGTCATTACAGAACCTTCATCTAGCAACTAATGGAAGCAGATACAAAGATCCACAGCTAAGCACTGGGCCAAGCTACCAGTCCAGTCAAAGAGAGGATTATATGAGCAAAGGGGAAACCCAAGGGACAGCTGACCCAAGCTACTGGCAGCTCAGTGACTCTGAACGACTGAAGGGTGGGGTGCCTGCATCGGACTGAATAAGGCCTTTTGAATGTGGGTGACTTGGGAGGTTTGAGTGATCCCTAGCAATGGGACCAGATTTATCCCTAGTGCATGAATTGGTATTTAGGAGCCCTTTCTCTATAGAGGGACACCTTGCTTAGCCTTGATATAGGAAAGAAGGGATTTGGTCATGTCTTACCTTGATGTCCTAGACTTTGTTGACTCTCCATGAGAGGCTTTACTCTCTTAGAAGTGGTTGGGGAACTGGGGAGGGGGAAAGCTGAGAGGTCAATGGGAGGAAGGGAAGGAGAAGAAACAATTAACCATTCTACTTATGACATAGATGATAGACAAGCATTGGGAAATCACCTCCTTAATTAGTAAATAAACACATAAATAGAATATTCTCAGTTTATATAACATTATCAGTGTGTGCATATTCTCAGGGAAGACTGATTAGTATCAGATAACCATTTAGGAGCTTTTCCCTGGGGCAGAAAAGTTTCTCCCATTCAGAGTTCCCTGGTTGGTGATTGGCCATGGTTCTTTGTCTAGCACTGAAGCCCTGTGAGTTTTCTAGTCTTCAATGTTAGCATGTCTATTGCCATTGTTTAGATTTTGTTTAGGCAGCCTTGATAATGAGATCTCATGGGTATATCCTCTTTGACATTGGGACATTTGACAAAACCTCACATTTTTAAGAATACACTTTTACAGCTAAGTTTCTGATCTTCTGGCTTTCTTTATTATCTTTATGCCCATATTTCCACAATAATTACTAAGCTTTAGGTGCAAGAGTTGCTTTGTTGATTTGTCAATTGGGACTGAGAACCTCATTATCTTTTGTTCTCTTCATTTAGATCTGCTGTAATTTTATGTAGTAGTCTTCATTTCCTACACTCATCCAAGGATATAGATGTATTAGGGAGTTGTAGTGTGATTATATTGTCTTACATTGTAAATAATTGTCCTGCCTACTGGTTTAAGAAAAATCCTAATAGGCTGAAGGCAGACAAGAAGTGTGGGTGGGACTACTAGACTAAGAAAACTCTGGGAACAGGAAGAACAGAGCAGAAAAGCCAGAGAGACTCCACGGAGACACCAGCAGAGAAGCCAGCAGAAGCAGAAGGAAGAATATGAAATGCTGCTCTGAGAAAAGGTACCAAGCTACATGGCTAAACAAATTAATAGAAATAGATTGAGATAATATGAAAGAGCTAACTAGCAATATGCCTCGGCCCTAGGTCAGTCAGCATAAAATTAATGTAAGTGTCTGTGTGTTTCTGTAGGACTGTTGGTCTGTGTGTCTGGACATATTACAGGAAGTAGATAAGGAAATAAATACAGAAGAATAAAAGAGGATGGTAAAGAAAAGGCAAGTATGTTTAAAATGTCATAAAGCATTACATTACTATCTATTCATAACAACTACATATAAAATACAACATATTTCTGTGTGTTCATACACATATATAGTTTAAATAAAGTTTTCCAATCTGGCCTGATAGTGCTCCTCTACAGAGCCAAGGACTATCTAACAAGATCCCTCACACCAGGCATGAGAAGTTCCCTTTGGAGTTACTGGTCAGAGTTCCAGAGACTTCCAAAATATTATCAGCTACTGCTATTGGTAATAATTGCAGTAATTATTAACTTAATTAGTAAGTGCCTATTGATAAAGACACCATGCAGTTTGGACATAGAACACAGTGCTCAGAGAATCTAAGCTCTATCAATCATATATATTTTTATTCTTCTTTAATTATTAAATTCTGTAAAACAATTTTACTAAGTATAATAAACTTACAATTAATTTATGGTGTTGAAAATAGTTGTGACTTTAAAACAAAGGTTTTAAACTTAATAAAACTTTCATATACTTCAAAATGTGTGTTTTGGTTTTTAGTTTGAATTTGTGGTGAGATCTTTTCAGCTTAACTATGCTATTGAATAATTTGTTTATCATCCAAATGTAAAATGGTCTCGGGTAATTCACATTTTATTAATGTTTGATTTAATGTCTTACTTATCTAAGTAGTCTTGGTCACCATGGAGGACTGCACTGTACTGTGGTCTTCCCTCTTCATTAAATGCACTTTGTACCTTATGGGATGCATGTGTTGCATTAGAATTGTACTCTATTTAATTATAGCAGGATATGTTTCTTTAATTTAGCATGTTCCATAGAGGAATGAGACATAAGTAATTTACAGGCTATCATTACATTCAATATTTGCAGTTATGACAGCTTTAGATTTTCTCATCTCCAAAGAAAACAAAAAGACTGCTAAGATTCAGTAAAACCGCTAATATGACAGTGTGATCATTCATATAGGGAAAAAAAAATCTGTACTCTCTTTTAAACAAAGCATTATTACCCATAATCTGTTCCAAGTCACACTTGGAAGCACGAGTAGCATACTTCTTGTGTTTGCAGTTTAGATCAGTAGCTCTGGTAGAGGAAAAAACAAGAGCTCAAGCTTCAGAGACTAGACTCCAAAGACCCCTTCCCTTTCTTAAGTGTTTAATTTAGATAAGAGTTTGCAAAGCTATAAATATATTTTCTGCTCCAAATGAATTATTATTGGGTGTAATTAGGAAACAGATAAATTGTTAGGAATGCCATCTAGGTAAATGTCTCCCCTAACAACTTCCTCCCATTGGATAACACAAATTTGTTTACTGTATTTTAGGGCTTCTTTGCCACACACCTTGAAGTATATTTCCAGGGACTGAGCTTCATTTCTAAGGAAAAAAGAGGAAAATTTGCTACTCAACAACAAGTTACTGCAAAGGCTTTGTGTTTTCCTGAAACAAACAAATAAAACCACAAAGAATGCGAGAATCTTAGCATCTCAGAGAAAGAATGTGTCTTCTTGACCTCAGTCAAATCATGTTAATGTTTTGTTCAGAATCCTCCAGAATCTCCTTTTTCACACACAGTAAAAAGCAGAAAAATACACAAATGTTTTCAAAGGTCCTTATACTTTAACTCCTATCTATTACTCTAAAGGTCTTCTCTGTCCTCAATGTCATAGTCTCATCTACCCATTAGTTATTCCTTGAATCTCCCATCTAGATTCTAGTTTTTGTGGCAGCAAATCATCACCTATAAAAGACAGAGGAAAACAACTCTGGTTTAGTTTGATTTTACCATTTTTAGCAAAATATCCGAAATTGGATGACATATAAATAACATAATCTTGGTTTCCACAGTTATAATGGATGCTAAAATTGAGACATCCACCATTTTGATGTCTGGTCGCTCTGGTTCTTCCTAATTTTAAAATACTACATCCTCATATGGGAGAATAGTAGAAAATCAAAATGGTAATAATACCCATTAAACTTCTTATAAAGGTATTCATTTAGTCATGAGTTCAGAACCTTCATGACTTGGTCAATTTTTAAAAGCCATGTCTTAAAAACAGTATCTATTCCTTTGAACATAGTATTTAACTGGTAATTATTGGTGTAAATACATTTGAATCATAGCATACTGCTTTTTATGCTCGCAGATTCTGAGTCATGAATTTGGAAAGTAAACACTGCAGGGATTGCTTGTCATTTCTTTGGAACCAATTTATAGATACTCTTTTAGGAACATGATGCTTGTGGTTTGGAATCATCCAACTGCTTGTCACTTACAGATTCAGAAATTGATCATGACAGAAAGCTCGGGGCGCTGCTTTTTTCTGTGTGGCCTTCCAAATGTGTACCTCGCATATCAAACAGATCTGCCTTCTCACTGCATGGTGACTGAGCTGCAAGATTCAATATCCTAAGTAAAAAAGAAGGAACCCTCTGCGTCTCATCTGTGAACATCAAACAACGATGTTTCCCTTACATTCTCTTGCATAGCACTATCATCACTTTTGTATCCATGAAAAGAGATACGAACACTGTCCTGTTAACACTTCTCTTATTGAAAGATTGGAAATATTGAGTATCCTTGACTGCTCTTAAGATACTGTCTTTTCTTGGGTTTGGTGAGGATTCATGTGCTAGTGTCCTAGGGGCTCCCTCTCTGATGGGGCACTTACTCTTTAGTTATCTCTTTTTTAGTTTCTCGCTTCTCTTTTGTGTTCTGAAATATTTCCAAGTCATTGTTGTTGACATTCCAAGCAAATATTCTTTTTATTGCTTGCTATCTTAAACATTACTTCTCTTTCGGTGATTTCTAAAACTAGAAATCACTGAACACTAGTTCCATATAGTCAAAGACTTGCTTTATAGTTTCATTTGGATATTTGATGCACATCTAAAAATTACTAAGCCAAATTTTAACTTTATTTTTTCCTGTTCACAAACAAGTCCTTTTTCAGAGCCTACTATGGAGAATAGCTCTATGCTTTCCATCAAAGTGTGCAATAATAAAATAAATGGACACTTCTTGCCTGTGTGTTCAGTCTGGGATCACTTGTTTACCAGGTGAGTTTCTGGATCACAGTGATCAGAAACAGCAGGGAATTTGTTGTACACATAGCTTTGGGGCTCCAGCCATGTACCAGGGAGAAGAGCTGTCTGTTTTTCTCTGTGCTTTCGAGGCTTGTTTGAGTGTGATTGCCACAACTCAGGTGATCAGTCTGTTCTCCACACCCTTTCTGCCTTCAGAGACTGTTACTGCTCTCTACCTAGGCCTTTTTTCTCTATTTGGAATTAAGGGATTAATTCTAGCTTCCACATTTCCCTCCACCTGAGACAATTCTCTTTGATTCTCTGTTTCCATCACCTATCAAAGCCTTTCTCTTGAAAAGACTTTTTCACATCACTTAAATCCCATTCATTGTGTGTCCCTGTTCTCAGTTCAAAATTTTACATTCACAGCTTTAATTTTATTACGTTTCCTTGAGCGCTCATTGGTGTATCACTTTTTACATATTACTCCTTCCTCTGAAAGGTGCCTCCTCCCCTGTCTGCAGTTTCTCCCACAATGGAATGTATGAAAGAGAATGATTGCACTTGAGCTTTAAAACTTTTATGGTGACTGCACACTGAGGCAATTACATGGATCACATGGCTTATCATGCAGTTCCAACATTTGGGTGCTGGGTCAGACAGATTGACATGAGAGGTTAAAGGCAGAGGATAGATGAGACTACATAATAACTACAGGACTGTTGGAGGCTATAGAGTGAGACTGGTTTATTTTAATCTTATTTAAATTCAACTTTCTATTAAATTTGTTAGGAAAATTTTGATATCACAAATATTCCAAATCATCTTCTGTTACAATGTGTTTTCCTTGGTCCCCGCGGTCAGAGGCCCAGACCCACACACCTGCTGCCCCAGACCTCTTAGCCGCCCGCTGCTGATCAGGCCCCCAAAATGACTCAGACACTTAAGTTCATGCTGTTTGGCCTATGGCTCAGGCACATTGCTAGCTAGCTCTTACATCTTAAATCAACCCATTTCTATTAATCTTTCCTGCCACGTGGCCCGTGGTTCACCTGTGTTCCTTACATGTTGATCCTTTGGGCTTTTGACTCAGTCTATTTTTCCTTACATGGTCTCCTTTTGGCTTCAGGCCTGGTCTCTCTCTCCTTACATGTTGATCCTTTGGGCTTCTGGCTCCTTCTGTCTGACTCCACCCTGCTCCTCCTACCTGCTCTGATGCTCCTCCTACTTTTCCTATGGTGCCTGTCATGGGCCAAAACAGCTCCTTTATTTAAAGATTGCTATTCACATCATACAGAAAGGCATTCCCACATCAATCTCCCACTAAGATATTTGGAATTTAGGTGGTAATTCTTTAATTATACCTTTCGTTACTTTTTCTCTGAATTTCCTGCTAAAGACACAAAGACAGAAAATATTCTAAGGAATATTCATTGTCATTAAAATATAGTAATGCACTAGAAAAATTTTAAAAAAGTAACTAGTCATAAATATGATTTTTAAAAGAGTTTATCTAATTCACATGGATAATTAATGTACCATTGACTTTAAACATATCACAAAGAGAATGAATAGCATGACTGAACTAAGATAAGACAAGTGCTTATATTTATAGTTATATGAGTTTAGATAATCTACTTTTATGTGTACAAAAAGATATCAAAACATATGTAGTAAATTTGTACATAGGAGGATGCTTCAAAATTGCATTCACGCATAACAGGGATATTTATATACCTTTATATTTTAAAAATATATTCAATCAGAAGCCAAATGCTTTATAATCTTTTAAAGCATGCACACATATATTTAAAACAGAATGTATGTGCAGGAGTTTGCCCTTTATTATAGCAAGAAATTAAAAGTAGGAGATCATAATGAGGATAAACAGGGATTATATAGTGTGGTGCATCAACTATAATGACTATGGCCTAATTTAGAATTGCTGCTTTCCAGTTTTGCTAAAATGTCCTCTGTTGAATACCAATTATTCACTGTTTTCATGAGCAAAAATCAGCACATTCATTAATAACTTGAAGTATAAAGTATTATAGTTTGTATGCACAAGTTCAATTTGTTGCTAAAGTGTTATATAACATTCTTGGTTAGTTTGCTATAATCATTTTAGTTGTGCATTTCCAATTTGCCCTATTCATTTTCCAATGGCAATTTTGCAAATGTCCTTGGTAATATATTAAAACATGAAGCAAGATTGTGTCAACAAAATACATTTCACATTCTGTATGCCTTACTTGAATGTCTGTCATACACATTTTGACAGTAGTTTTAAGTTAGAAATGAGACCACTATTTTTCTTTTAAAAATTTGAAGCTATAAAAATAAAAAAGAATGATTACAAGTAATAATTTGGAATAGAATGAAACCATACCAAACCAAGGTCACTATAAACTATTTTAAGGAGGCGTAATAAATATCGTTTTTTCATGAATAATACAAACTGAGAATATTATCATGGTTTTGTATACGTGTGTACTTATAAGTGCTAAACAGAAACAGGAAAATTAAAGCTTTAGGAAACTTGTATCTGAGTGAAAGAAATCATGATGGTGAATGCTGACTTTGTGCTCTTAGAAATGATAACTATAGTCTTCTTCTAAAAATTTCTTTTATTTTAAAGGTCTTTTTTTTTTTTAAAAAAAAAAAATAAAAAACTTACCAACCACAGTCTCCCTTTCCTTCTCCCCTCCCACTCATCCCCCAGCCCCCCCACCTGCTCCCCCAAAAAGGACAAGGCCTCCCACGAGGAGGCAAAAAAGTCAGGGATATCAAGATGAGGCAGGACCCCCCTCCTCCTCAGAAACTGCCCAAGCCTCACAACTGAGATGCACACTCAAAAGGCCTAGTTCAGTTCCATGGAGGTTTCCCAGTTGTCAGTCTAGAGGCAATGAGCTACCAGTAGCTCAGGTCAGCTGTCTCTGAGTTTTCCCAACATGATCTTGACCTCTTTGCTCATATAATCTTCCTCTCTCTTCTACTGGACTGGGAGCTTGGCCCAGTGCTTAGCTGTTATTTTCAGCATCTGCTTCCATTAGTTGCTAGATGAAGGTTCTATGATGGCAATTGAGGTGGTTGTTAATTTGATTAGAGGGGAAGGCCAGTTCAGGGACCCTCTCCACTATTGCTTGAAGTCTTAGCTGGGAGTCCTTGTTGATTCCTGGGAATTTCTATAGCAATAGGCACAAATTATAGTCTTTCAACCTTCTTGTTAGTATTGGAAGAAGCAAGAGTGATTAAACAGTATTTATTGTGACTCTGTGTTTGCTATTAAGTAACAAACAAAACACCAAAAGCTGTAACCGGTGGGCACAAAAGGAGACCCCAATAGTCGAGCTGTCTTTTAAAAAAGGAGAAGGTTTACTATCACACACACATGTGGGCTCAGGGTACTGTGGAAGCCAAGAGCCCTGAATATTTTTAGGGCGACAGTTTTATACCGCACTCTGGGTAGAGAAGGGGTACATCTGGGCTTGTGAGATAGGGAAGTTGTAACAGTTCTCATGGTAGGGCTTTCCTGGGTGGTCCCACACAGATTGCTACATGCAGGAATACAGGCCCAGGAAGTCAGGTGGCCAAGCTATGCAGGAAGCACATCCTGTGTTTCTCAGGAGGGGGTGGTGGACAAGAACCTTCTCAGAAAGTTGGCGTGACAGCACAAGAGGTCAAATCTTAGGTTAGGCAAGGAAAATTCTATATTTACAAAGCAACTATTGGGTTTTCATTTCACCAATATGTTTGATTTAGGGGAGATACCTTCAGTCCATGAATAGTCACCGTGAACTTTAGAAATAAAAGTTGATAATATGTTTCCTCTTATTCTGACTCATTCACGGAAGATAAGATACAGAGCCAGTCGACAGCCTTTACTGAATGGAAGCACAATTGTCCTCCTACATCCTTTGTCTTACTTGTGGGAAACTGATTTGTCACTGTGTGTGATCAGCACCTTTTTCTTTCCAGCTCCTAACCAAGTCTTGTAGACTTCCATGTACTTTTTACAAAATCTGGATTTCTTCTTACTATGTTAAGCAGGGAGTTCAGATCTGATTCAAGCTACTAAATTCATAAAACATACAATACTATACTTTGAAAAAATACTTTAGCATTTTCATACTTTTATAGCCCAGCACTAGCAGTATACTTTCTTAATTCTTAAACTATGGCTTCTAAAAAAAAAAAAAAAAGAAGTGTATCATGTCTTCTCTTTGTCATGTGTTATTGTTATAACCATTACATTCTCTCTTCCACTGTCTCATTATGGTGAGTCATCACCACAAAAGAATCACATCTTCTTCTACTCTGATTTGCCAGGAGTAGCATCTGTGATACTGGGCACAGCAATGATCAGTACCTCTCCAGTGAATAGAATAGTGTAAAGTGTGTTCTAGGCCCAGATCTGGCTTGTCTTTACAAGTTGTACTAAATATCCATTAACAGCAAAACCCATGGAAGACAAAGCAAGCTAGGACACAATGGAAGATAACTCAGAAATAGAACTCGCTGTAAATACAAAAGGGTTTGCCCAGAGCAGAAGTCATTAAGGTAAAGCCAAGCACAATTACTGTCATACATCAGATTATTTTTCTGTAGGAACTAGAATTATTAATGTACATTGATAATTGCATTTGAGCTATGATGTAAATTAAGATCATTTTATATTCTTTCAGAATAATGAAAAATGTATGATGTACCAAGCATACACTTAATTCTTATAAGACGGCCTTAATGGTATTTATATTTTACAGTCAACACTACCTACTAATGATTCAGTTATTATAGTCAGGTTATGTACATTGGATAAAGAACAAATAGGTATAATTAAACAGTAAGTTTTTGTTACAAATACTCTATGAAGCAAGGCTTCTGTGGATTCCTCTGAATGTCTGCATTTGAATATTTATACTGTACTCATTTGCCTGCTGATAATTTTGGTCAGTACAAGTTTCTCAAGTTGCAGAGCAAAAGTCATCATCTACCACTTCTCTAGATATTTTAAAGGCTCCACAGTCTTTTAATTTCTCTATGTGCAGGGTCCCTGGAGACAGAGTAACAGACAGTTTCTTGAAATGCTACTGTTACTGTATTAAGAAAGTTAACAAAATGATGGACTTGATTTCTACCACCAACCTACAAATTGAAAGTAATTATTTATTTCTAATATCATGGGCAAAACTTTAGAAAAGCACCAGTATCTCTAGAGCTATTAATTACTATTGATCAAATGATAAAACACTGAAAGTATACCTCATCTTGATCACAGGGACAGGCGACATTCAGCTGTACTTATTTGAAGTGCCATATATTTCTCAATGTTTCTATGTTTTGTAATAAAATAGTCCCTACAGTGACCACTGTAAGAGAAAGATGGGAATGATAGAAATGAAATTTAAGCCTATTTCTCTAAAGGTAGTAATGGGCAGATCTGCTTAATCCGTGTTTTTGCCACTTGCCCCAGTGCTGTACCAATGACCATAGAACAGTCCAATGGGATCAGTTAGCACCTGGTATGTCTATGACATCATTTCTGTGTAGTTTCTGTCTACCCTAGCAACAATGAACTCTATTAAATATAGAGGTTAAGAATGTAATATTAATTTCCATAGAAATATGCTCCATAATTTGTCTCCTTTTATCTTTCCTTATCCCTTTCATTTAGTCTTAAATCATCTTGCAATCATATAACTGAGAGCAGAATATGCTTTCCCAATGCAGACTTAAATATGTTTAAGTTACACAGGATTCCCAAAGTGCAGAGTCATTCTAAGTTTTCTTCAGAGTCTTCTAACAAAATCAATATTCTGCAAGGTCTCTGAGAAAGGAGAAAATCAAAAGTGGACCACTGGAAACTCAGCATTGCAACTGCTCTGTACATAGCTGCTTGTCTCTTGGATTTTGTACAAGCAGTGCTGTGGTCTTGTGGTTCAGGACTGGTTCACGTAAGTACCACCTGTGAATTTGCTCATAAGTTGCAGCAGAAGCCTGCCACACTACACTGAGGAAAATAGCTGAAATCAATTATTGGTGCTTTTATAGCCTAATTTTGTTGCCATCTAAATGCAGATAAATAGAAAATCTAATTTTTATTATACCTTGCCTACAACTTTTAATAAATATTAATGCACACGATTGTGGCTGACCTCCCTCTAGACTTAAAATCAATAGTTGTTGATTAAGGTCTTTTGGGCAGCATTTCAAAGCTGAAGACTCACTATTTATTCCTATTGCCTATTCTCTGAACCTTAAACAGGTTAACAGTGGGGCTATTAAGAAGAACAAAGCATTGGAATGAAACTGTTAACCTAACAATAGCTGAGTGTAGGAGGCTTTTATATTTATATGGGTTATGTGCTATTTTTAATTATTTTTATCACTTGTATATTTAATAAAAATAGAAAATAGTCTGAAATGTCAGAGGACAGAGTCATCTCTTCCAGTCTTTGTTTGTTTGTTTGTTTTGAGACAGAATTTTTTGTGTAAAAGTCTTGCTGTCCTAGAACTCAGTCTGTAGAGCAGGCTGGCCTCAAACTCACAGAGATCTCTGTCTCCCAAATGATGAGATTAAATGTGTGGGTCACCACTTCCTGATCTTCATGGCTTGTCCTTTTGAATCCAATTCTATTATCACACTCACTTTGAACTCAACTCTATTTTTGTTTATTAATGACTATGAAAGAAACTTCTGGTAGTCTCTTTACCAAATGAAAGTGAAGAATAGAAATTATAAGATATTGTATATATAGCATATTTAATTAATATGTAAATATGTATTTAATTATATACACATATTTGTATTATACAGATTCCTATTGACAAATTTTCTTGGTTATAAATAAATTTCAAATCCTCAGAAATGAATCATAAATTTAAGTTACTAATGAAATGGAGGAAAGGTGGGTATCCTTGATGGTGATGAAGGCTTTGTTATCTCAAGTATAAAAGGACAAAACAATGGCCATTCCAGCCAGTGGTTTTTTTGTGTCAATAAATTTGAAGAATAAGAATGCCAAACAAAACGGAGAGTTTAAGAACTTTTCTTACAGAATTACATGTACAAGTTTCAGATAAGAAACGAAGAAGGAGCTCCTGTGTGGGAGAGCGGGTCACATGGGGGTGCACGGAGATGCTAGTCAAGTGCTGTTTATAGAGCTTATGGTGACTTCTAGGGGAAGGCATGAGGGAGGGTGGGCTCATCAGTCCAGCTGGCCCATGGACAATGTCTGGGCAGAGCTTTTAAGCACTAGTGCTCATGACTGTTGGATGGAAGAAGAGAGAGTAAAAATGAAAGAGAACAGACACCAGGACACCTCCTTCCATTTTGGGCCTCCAGGCTGGACAGAATCCAGGACATTTCTGACTATCGGACAAGAAAGATTATTCTTACCCCTAAACTGCCTGACTAATTTCATCCCCTGTTACTCTCTCTCATGAAAGCATTTATGGTTCAAATTTGCTTTATTAATCATAATACATTTTTTTTTCTTGAGGACATCTCCTTAGGCATATGTACTCTTTAAACTATTGTTTGTTGGTAAGTTCTATTGCACACTAGACACTCTCTTCCTCCCACCATAGATAAGGAGACATCAAAGAAGAGAGGAGCTAAGAGGCTGTACAGGTTAGAGAATACTGTTGATAAATGGAGAGGTCTAGTTAGAACATGTCTATTATACACAGGAACTCGCAATAGCTATGGTTGTCTGTAGAAAACCTAAATGAGAAAGTAAGCCAATCTAAGTTTCAGCAAGGTGGGGTGGGGCTCTCTTGTTTCCCTGCCCCCAACTGAGAGGTGTTGGCAGCTTATGGCTTCTGGAGGAAAGGAAGCTAGTTTCTTTGTTTCTTTGTTTTGTTTTTCCAGCAGTGAGGTGCTGTGGAACATTATTTTCAAATGTGTTACACTTGTTTATGCTTTGTAACATTAGTTTGAAAGATGTTTTGTATTTTTTTCTTTTATGTTGCATTTGTTTAACTCTGTGAAGCTGTTACTGTGCTTGTCTAAAGCTCCTGATGGTCTAACAGAGGGCTGAAAGGCCAATAGCGAGGCAGGAGAAAGAGTAAGCAGGCCCACAGGTAGAGAGGATAAATAAAAGGAGAAATCTGGGAAGAAGGAGAAGAAACAAGAGAACAAGGTGAGGGGGACCCTAGGGACCAGCCACTCAGCCCCACAGCCACCCACAGTGGGCCAAAGAGTAGGAGTGAAATTAAGATATACAGAAGTAAGAAAAGGAAAAAGCTCAGAGATAGAAGGTAAATAGAAGAATTTAAGTTAAGGAAAGTTGGATAGAAATGAGCCAAGCTAAGGCTGGGCATTTATAAATAAGAATAAGCTTCTGTGTGATTTGTTTGAGGGCTGGCTGGAGGGATCTCCCAAGATCCAAAGGAATAAAAAACAACCAACAACAGCATGGCCTCTCAGCTTTCCCATGCTCCAACAGAAGGATTCTATGTGCATACAGACAGAACTAACTATAGTCATGGATTATAAGGAAGATGATAGAGAATATGAAATTAGGAGGTACTTGAAGGGGAGTCTGGGCAATGCTGAAGGTGTAGAATAAGGTAAGCATTACCAAAGCACCTTGCATACATGTGTGGTATTTAAAAGAATAGATACATGAAATAAAAATCATAGCACAATATTACTTATATCATAGAGATTATGACATCAAAGAATCTGAGAGTAACTAGCCAATTGCATTGAAGTAATGAAGAATGAAAGCATATACCTAATTAGAACAGAGGGTATAAAATTGGGGAAAGCCACAAGTCTATAAAATTACAAGATGAAAGTTTGAGATTTCATAAACTTGGCATTGTTACCATTTAAAAGCTTATCTCTCGGTCCTGGGACCAAGTAGAACACTTTAGGTTATCAAGATTTCCCTCAGTCCTATACAGGAAAACAAATTCACACTTGGCATTGATGTGTAGATCTGGAATAAGCACCCCTGCTCAAAGCAGGATTTAGTAAATAAAATGCCAAAGGATAAGGAGAAGAAAAATTAAAGCAACAAAGAAAAGAGCCAACTTTGAAAATTCAGAAATTTTAAGAAATATCCTTTTTCCCTTTTATGAGAAAAGGACAGCAGAAAACATTGAATACTGTAACTAGTTGTGGGCCAGGCTTGTAGTCACACATCGTTAAGCATTTCTTCACCATCGTCCAGTTGCTATGTTTCTTCTGGTTTTTAAGCTCATGAGCATTTTAATTTATGAGCCCAATTTGACTGTATAGCTGGTTATAAATACCTAGTTTGTAAATATCTAATTTATTGTGCCTGTAGTACCTGGCTCATTTTCACAGTTTTTAACTGCTCCACTTGTGAGAGTAATGGGAACCCACATAAAATTCTGGGGTGTATAAATTTGACAATCTTGGGCATGGAAGCTTTAAACAAAAGAGGGAAATATGAACTCTAAGGTAGAAAGGAATTAGTATAGAAACTGAGAATATAGTGTGGTCAGCGTGTCAGGCAAGCATGAGGATCCACGTTCCTTCATCGGCATCCAAATGAAAAAACCAGTAGCTCGGTGTGATAGAATGCATTTGTAATCTTAATGATGGGTATGAGGAAAGAGAAAAGTTCCTGACTAGTCAGCTTAGCCTTAACAGTGAGCCTCCAGTCCCAGGAAGAGACTAGGTCAAAAACCACAATGGGCAGAAGCTGGGCAACCATATGACTAGTTGAACTCTAGCCTTTAAGCACATGCATGCATACACTTGTATACACACAGTCATAAACTCACATACACATAACCACACAAATGTGGTGGGATTCGGGTGTCAGCTGATAAGGTCCGAAGATGCTTATCCCCTGGAGGGGGTGTGGCCAACCCCACTGATAAGGGGCTGCTGGGACCCAGGGAGTCTGTTGTTCCTGGTTCCTGGCTGTTAGAGAGACCGGTTTGGAATCCATTGTCTGTCTATCGCTTGTCCATCGCTCGGATACTCCAGTCCCTGTTCAGGTGCCACTATAAGCTGTTACCTGTATCGTGAGTGTTGATTTATATTTTAATAAATATTAATCTTGAACTGGTGCCGTGTAAGTAAAACTCCGTCTACACACAAACGTACATTTTATTAATACATTATGAGTCTATCAATATTAGGATTATAATGGTATGTGTATGTGAATATACCATATTTTCAAGTGCTTCAATTTGTTCCATTAAGCTCAAAGGTAAGAAAGATAAGCAATGGCCTGGAAAAATGGCTGAGCAACTAAGAACATCTGCAGAGAACCCAGGTTCAATTTCTAAAACTAACATGGTGCTTTACAACTGTCTGTAACTCTAGTTTTATAGAAACTAAAGCTCAAACCTGGACTATGTGGGCACACCAGGCACACAGCTGCTATATAGACATAAATGTAAGAAAAACATAAAATAAATGTTAAAAAGAAATATAATTTACATGTAACTTTATTAAATTAAAAAAAGTGTTCTTGTTACAGTCTAATGGCTAGTTTCTTAACCTAAATTGAGACCTATTTGTGATAATTTATCAAGTTTTAAAACCCACTACTGACCTTAGCAGTCAAGCATTGCTCTTGCACGTGTTCTAGGATTATAAATATTTTTTTCTTTTATCCATTACAGTTTCAATATCTTGCATTTCTGACAATATGACACATACCACAGAAGTTTCAAGGTTCTGCAGAATTTGTAATATTCCAAAATGGTAAACAAATACAGCTAAGTATTTTTTCAGCTATGCATGTTTTCCATTTGAAACCCCACAAAATATAAAGCTATAATCCATCCTTCAGGTAACAAGCTGATTATATAATAGTTTTGAACTTAATACAGAATTAGAAACATTTGTGATAACCATGCAGAAGTGTGGAGTAAAACAGGTACCTATGAATTACAAAGCTTTGTTGCCACCAAGAGGTCCCTGCTGACATAAAAAGGCTTGCATAGTTTACAAAAAAGGGGCCTTTTATTTTGTAATTGGTAGTTAGGAAATAATTTGATATATTTAAAATGTTCACCAAAATTATGAAATAGGAATCGACTACCACATCTTGTATGTGTGGTTGCTGTTTTCAATATATACATACTTTAGTACTTAGAAGGCTAATTTCAGCCAATTGCATACCCTAAAGAGATGTAAACCGAACCCAATAAAAGCCTGTTTAACTTTGTAATTTTTGTCTTTTAATAATGGTACCTCCTTTATGATCATCTCTACCACTTATTGACTCAACACTAAAGTTTTACGTAAAACATTGTCTTCTCACTGACCACTTCCACCTTACTTCTTCCATTTCTCTTTATTCTTATGGTGACACTCTAACATGTTTTAAGGTTACAACCCCTGTATCTTAATACAAATGCAATGTATACAGAAACACAGCTCCATTATGATTTCTACTTATACTATTTACATCTTAGGTACTACAAAACAATAACCCCTGAAAATAATTTACAATTAGGAGTTAGTACTTGCTATAATATACACAGTGTGTTATCATCTTAAAGAATATTGATGATAATTATTAAGTGCCAATATTAGTATGTCAAATGACTCTGACAAACATTTGAGTATATTTTGTGAAGACATTAGTTTATATAGAGTGATAAAATGACTATTGAAGATAAGAGATTGAGCTCTAATTGCTTATACTCTTTATGAACTGTTTATTTCACCAACATAACAATATTACACATGCCTTTGATATTTGCCTTTAGGTATAAAACCAGAAACTCCAATTCTTGAATTATTTGTTCATAATTAAACAGTTATACTTGTAAAACAGATGCATCAATCCAGGTGTGATCCTTTTGTGGTAGAGAATATAATATTCCCCCCCCCACACACACACACAGACAGAGACAGAGACAGATAGAGACAGACAGAGAGACAGTGAGAAAGAGACGGCGACATGCACACACAAATTCACATATATTGAAAAGAACTGGAAAATAAGCATGTCAATGTACCAATATATGTAGGGTGCAGAACTTGGTTGATGAACATATAGTCAAGAAAATCAATATATAAAGACATGTAGCATATTGTAGGTTTTATTGTTTGATTTATTCTTTGATATTCCTGGAAAAGATTAAATTAATTGTCTTGATGTATCTCTAAAACTGATGTTCTTTTCTCCAGTTTCTTTAATCCCCTTTTGCCTGCATCAATTTCTGTAACTTTCCTGTACACGAATAGATTCCAAATCTGTATCTTTATGCCATATGTATTTCTGTGTGTCTGATTTCTAAGTCATACCTCCTACTACCCTTCACCTTTAAGTCTAATATATCAAGTTCAAAATGTTTCCCTAAATGTCTTGTATTCTTTATTCGTCCTGGATTCTTCTCTATGTGGGAACAATTCACCTCCACCTGATCTCTCAGTAATCCAGACAACACCAACATCCATAATTCACACAACTTCTTTATGTCTCCAGTAAAGAACAAAGTAACATCATCACTACTGGTGAGTTGCCTAGTTCGCTTCATACAAATTCACATTTATTGAATACTCAGTAAACTATTATTAGCTTAGACATTCAGAGAGTAGAATCATACAAAACACACTGTGAAAAGATATAAAAATATAGTAATATTTTTAGTAAAATTTTTCTGCCCTGTCTCACACTCTTCCCCCACTTTTCTTAGAGGTTAGAACTACCCTTAATATTGTTTGAATAACTAATTCAATTCAAATTGAAGATCTCATTTCTGTACCTGTATATCTCAAATATGGGTTTTAGAGAATTTTGGTTGAATCTTTGGAGTTCTGGTTTCTTTTCTTAACTTTGATTAAACAGGGAATTATTTATTAATATAAGTATTATTTGTTAATAATGAGTTCCAATTGGGGCCCTAAAAGTGTGTATGTCCCAATATATTGTTCACCAAACTATCTTAGTAACTTGAGAAAAAGTATATTACACTACTTCATTTTCCATTTTTGCCTCTGACTTCTCCACACATCTACTACTATAACCTACATGGATATGTCTATTGCTTTCTTTTGTATGTCAGTAGTTGTATAATTTCTATATTAGATTTTAACTTATGTTAATGCACCAAATCCTTTTTAGTTTTAGATAATCACATCAGGAGATTTATTTCTTCTGGGATTAATACAAGCCTTAGTTCATCCTTCATTCTTAAGCCTTCAATTAGAAGATTCATATGAATTTTCTTATAAAATTTTTCTGGTTATTGCTATTCAATCTAGTCTACTGAAATAAATGGTCAAAGCCCTAATTGGAATAATTCTTAGTATTATTTCTTTTTCTATGTTTCACTTTAAAAATATTTAATGTAATGAGGCCATGTGTATTAACTATCCTGATGATATTTGCATTATGTTACTACTCACTTGTTCTTATTACCAAATATTCTAACACAAAAAATTTATGGACTAAGAGAATGAAATTTTTTCTCAAAAGAAACAGCAATATTATAATATAATTATGATATATAATTATATTATATATTATATATGTACATGTATATATGTAGTGTGTATATGTGTATACATATATGTACTGCATACATATATGTATATATGGAGATTCAATTATTAAGAAGCTGTGGGTCATAATTCACATTTTTTGTGGCCTGTTTATTAGGGTTTAATTCTTACTTCTTACTTTAAAACTTAAATATGACTTCATAAAAGGACATAGCATGCAGGTAGCTGATAATAAAAGTGTATTATGTATTTGATTTATTCTAGAATTAGGCTGTTCCATAAAGATTTGGGTTAAGATAGAGACTAAATAATCTTAACTATCCTAGGGGCTAGGGGATGGGAAGAGTGCATCAGAGAGTCATTAAAATAACCTTATTATAACATTTAAAATTGAGATTGAGGAATTTTCTGCAAGAAAATCATGAATAATTGTGGCTTGAAGCAGTGTAAGTAGTTGGTTAAAGACTGTTGCAATGAAGTAAAGGTCATAGCTCCAGATAAGGGCCAGTTAGCTTTGAATTAAGAAATGATTCTGACTCATGGTAATGGATGCTGTTCCTAATAAGTCTTTTTGTAAAATTGTCCTGTATATCTGTGTGAAGTAGAGAAGACAGGAGCCATTTAGAACATACATGAACATATCTGGGAAAAATAATTTAAAGCACATATCCTACAAACAATAGACCTAATGATAGATCTACATTAATTAGCATTGCTCATGTGGGGGCTCATTTCCATAGCTACAAGAAACAATTGCAATGTGTGCAACAGTTTTTTACCTTGCAGTTTAAAGTTTCATTTTGCTAAAAAAAAAAAAAAAATACACATTGCTAGTCTCATTCAGGCACACAACATACCTTTGGGCCAAAGTTCTTTTGTTGCAAAATTGGGAGAGATATTATTACTTTAAAGATAACAGGATGTTTGAAATTGTTTCAGTGACACTAGCAAAGACTGTGTAGTTTATAGTAATAGGCACAGAGAACAATTTGTTTTAACTTGTACAGGCTCATTTATGTTTGGTTTGTTCTCACGTGATCTTTCAGAGTTTATTATATTCAACTCTCCTACAAATCTATAACTACTTCATTCTAATACATCACATAGATAATAAAAGCTACTCAGTAAGAAGTTTCTCAACTCTCAAAACCGTCTAGCATACCCGAATTTCAAGGATGCAAGAAAAACTATCATATGTAGCTAAAAGACCTCCGAAAGGTCTCTGTCTTTTAATCCCCAAGTAACCTTCACCTTGTCATGAACTGAAACATAATTTTCCATTTCCTTCCCCATACCCCTTTGGTGCTTCTCTCCCCTACCCCTCTTCTCTCATCTCTCCTCCCATTCTCCCCTTTACTTCATCCTCTTCTCTGTCATAGCTTCTACCCTTTTCTTCTTCCACCATAAAACTCATTTAAAAATCTAAGTTTAAACAATTCTGTTCCTTATCTCACATGACATTAAAGTCCCACAATCTTCCATAACTAGTTCTAACTACCTTTTCCCTAGCTTTAAGTTTCCAGGATTTTTTTTCTCTCTCAATTTGAAATTACGCTGAAATAAGAAAGAAGCAGTATAAAGTGTCTCTTTTGACTCTCTTTCTGGAAACAGTTGTGCTTTATATTCTACCATACTCTACTAAAATTCGACTTTTTCTACTCTCAATATCTAGCACCATTGTTATTTGACTTCCTTCAGCACACACATTTTTCTTAGGAACAGAAATCACCAAAGATAATGTAATTCTTTTCCTTTAAGAGGTTGGCACTAAACTTCAGTGTAGTAGGAGGTTTCTGGCCTGGACTTTCGGGCCTAACCTCAAGGTCTAGGCCCACAGACCGTCAGACCCGCTGACTCCCAGACCCTCAGACCCACAGAGACACGCAGACACTTTCAGTAGTTTTTGGCTGATCAGCCGCAGGCCCAGGCATATAACTTGCTAGCTCTCTACCCTTCATCTAACCCATGATTCTTCCTGTTCAGCCATGTGGCTTGGAACCTTTCTTTAGAGCAGCATAGTTGTCCTTTGCTTCTCTCTGGCCTTCTGCTCTGTGCTTCCTGTTCTCAGAGTTTTTAGTCTGGTAGCCCCGCCCACACTTCCTGCCTGCCTTTCGCCCATCAGCACTTTTTATTAAACCAGTGGGTGGGACAATTATTTACCATGAAACAACACAATCCCCTACATTTCAGATCCATGACCTTCTTTTTAAATCTCTCCTATGAAGACTCCTATTTTCCTAGCCAAGCCGTTCCCTTTAGGTTTCATTTCGCTCCTCTCTGGTTCTTTGATATTGAAGTCTAGTCAGCCATCAGAACTCCATTCCTGACTTGTTGTACAAGTACCTCTCAATCACAGCAATGCTGATGTTATTCTGCTTTGGGGTGTCATTTATAACAGTATTGGTAGATTACAACAAAACAAAAATTATACTTTCCTTTATTAATTTCATCCATTTTGTCCATTCAAATATACCTGTTTACACCTTGTTTCTGCCACTAACATTCACTAGACAATCTTCGTGATACATAAACCTACTAACTGAAATCTAAGTTCTCTATGCTCTTTGACATTAGCATTCGACTGATAGATATTCTGAGAGTTAATTATTCTTTTCTCATTTTTCCTGCATCTGAGCCATGAGTACAAGCAAACAAAATTAGAGATGGTGTATATTCCAGTATTAAGAACCACCAATTTGGTGGAAATTGTGATGACCTTAGCAGTTTAAACTCTGATCACAGCCTCCATGGCAGTGGTCTCCCAGTACTGGGTTTCTGTCCCTTTTCACCTGGTATCTAATTCTTATTATGGCAAACAATAGGAGGCTGCAAAGGTTTCAAAAATTAACATAATTAGGGAAACAATCATCAAAACTAAGATCCTTTTGTACTTTATAATTGGTTCATCTGGAACTGATTTAAAAAAAGCAAAGACATAAACATAAAAATCATCAAAAACTTGCTCTTTCTTTATATAGACTTAAACTTTAAAATTATTGCTCACCTTTATAATAAGTATCATCATTATCTTAAAAATAAAACAAACAAACAAACACTCACTATTTCTCTAAAGGAAGTACCATAGATATAGGCCTTTCACTAGGTGATACCGAATTTGGTTTAGGTCATAAAAATAGCATTGGATCTTGAAAGCATATTTTTGTTCATTTGAAGTAAATTACTCCTTTAAAAGCTACCAGCAGTCTGGCCATAATTTAATACTATTAAAGGCCCAGTCAGAGCTAATTTACTAAAATGGGAGGTTAATTTCTAAGAAATAATACTTTTTTAGCAGTATCTTATCATAGGATTAGATGCAATATTCATTTTTATCATATTGTGATCATTCCACTAAGTGAGGTATTTATCAAATACAATATATGACATTCCCTGTAGGAGGGAAAGACATCTTGTGTTCACAGATCACCACTATGGGAACCTGAGACATTAAACACAAAGAGGTGTTCCTTTGGTGAGGGATGCATAGCCTGTTATCAACCCAGAAGGCTGAGAGAGGAAAGGGTTAATTTTTTGGTGACTTTATGCTATCTGTTTGGTGAAAGATCACACAGAATCTTACCCCATACCCTTATGGTAAGCCTCTATTTCTCAGTCAATCTATAGAACTTCCTTTATAAGAGGGGGCATATGCAGTAATCTATAGAAATCATCTTTATGAAAGTATTCTGTTACAATTAGGTTTCTGGCCCAGCTGCCAAAGGTGCAGACCCACAGACCTGCTGCCCCAGAGCACTTAGCCACCTGCCACTGCTTTTCCTCCCCCAAATGACTCTTGTATTAACTTCATGCTGTTTTGCCTATGGCCTAGGAACATTGCTAGCTAGCTCCTTCATCCTAATTAATTTCCATTAAACTGTCCTGCTACATGGCCCATGGCTCACCTGTGTTCCTTACAAGTTTCTTCTTGGGCAGCTGGCTCGATCTGATCTGACTCTGCCCTCCTTCTCCTAACTATTCTGATTCACCACCTACTTCTTTTACAGTGCCTGTCATGGCCAAAACAGTCCTTTTAAGGTTGATACGCACATCATACAGAAAGACTTTCCCACATCGGTATTCTGTGTGCTTTACAAAGAGTTTTGATATAGTTATGTCTTAAATTTTATTGTATAATGAAGATAGATTTAATTATCTACAGAAAAGTTTTCACCAAATTGAGCTGTGCTTAAATATAACTAAAATGCATGACTCAGGATCAGACACTTGATGTTGGAACCAACATTGGCTACTTAGTTGTATTAAACAAAACAGCCGCTGTGGGCCCTGGGGACTGTTACTATGATGTTTGGGGAGATCACCTTAAGTTCCCCTTAGAAAGCTGACATGAACATTAAAAATATGTTTGGCAGTTGTAATTTTTAAATTTTACAAAAAAATAGCACAAATTAGTTTTTATAATGCTTATTAATGGAGTAGGAGATGAAGAAACTTAAACACACATCTAAAGCAAAATTAGGCAGAAGTTCCTGCTCCATCAGTAACTTGCAAATATTTGGCAGCTAGTTCCAAATAATTGACTTCGAGGCTTAATATTACTTAAAAAAAATAAATAAAAAAATAAAATAATTTAAAAAAGAAAGAAAAAGAAAAAGCTCACACTGAGCTGAGCTGACCCACCTTGGGACTTCTTGGCCTTTTGGGGAAGGGGATGAGAGGATGGGGAGGGGTGAGGCTAAGGCTGACTGGGAGGGATTGGGAGGAGGGAAGGGTGGGGGAGAGGGGAATACACTAATGGAGATGACTTCTTTTTTTTTTTTTAGTAAAGAAAAGAACTGATATCTCTGACTTATTATTAACTAGTTCTTACCCTTAAATTAACCCATAATTCCTATCTATGTTAGCAAGGTGGCTTGATTCCTTTTCTCGGTATAACATTTTCATCTTGCTTCCTCTGTATCTCACTAGTGACTCCTGATTCCACCCTTCCTTTCCCCAGAATTTTCCTAGTTTGGTCACCCCACCTATACTTCCCTGCTGTCTATTGGCCAGTTAGCATTTTATTAAACCAATTCATGTTAAAAATCTTTACAGTGTACATGAGCATTATCCCCCAACAGCAAAATATTGACAATTTCCATACACACAAAACTCCAGAATATTCACTGGAAAAGTATGTTAACAAAAGAGAAATAATGTTAATTAACAATAATGTAAGTGCACAATTAAACTTGGTGGAGAGGTTTCAAAATATAAATATGGATAGCACACACTGTCTCTTCTCTCTTCCTTCACATGTTGCTGTTGCTATTGATTTTTGCAAGAGGAGTGGTATTGGAAAGGTAAATATATTGCAAGAGTTAAGAATAGAGTTTTTTTCAAATGTTATACCAGGCTCATATGATACAAAAATAATTTCCTATATAATCATTTTACTTGCATTATCCTATGTAAAGGCAAAACAGTGACTTGTTTATCTTTTCTTCTTCTTCTTTGAGTTAGAGTATTGTTGATGGAGGGAAACGTTCTCTGCAGTCAGCAAGGCAAAAAGGCATGTAGCTCTTTATATATGCTGCAGTGAGAATGGATTCTAATAGTGTTGAAGTGGCTTTGGAGTTGGGTTGTGAATAGAGATTTTAGATGTATGTCAGAAATATAAACAAAATAGATGCTTCTCATGAGGCCTCAAAGAAAAGAGAAGTCCAAAGAAAATATCTCAGTTGTGTTAGTGAGCTCATAAGAAAGCTGGGATGGAATGTTGGTGGAAATGATAATGTCACAAACCATCCTGGAAAAGTCTAAGACATGAATAACAACCCCAAACCAGTAATTGAAAACATGAAAAGAAGAAAGACAATCCTTAATAGAAATGTTGGATGAAGTTAGGTGAACTGATTTTTGTTCTGTTGTTTCCTGGAAGATAAGATATTTCAGTGATGAAACTGGTCATGTGCATTGGGGGATTACTCTGCGCATGTGTGGGAGGGACAGGGCAGTCCCTCCTAATGCTTTTGAAAACTGTGAAAGAGGACAGAGGTGAGCTGAAGAGCTTACTGGTGTGGTGATGAGGTCAGTGGTAGAGTGTTTGCTTAAACATGCTATGGATTCACTCCTACTGCTGAAAATGAGAAAGAGATGAATACAGTGGCCAGTCAAACAAAACAGTACAGAACTTAGAGCTCCACCAACTAACATTGTTCTTACCTTTAAAAAGATGATTAAAATGTATTGTACAAAACATTTTAAGAAAAAAGTTGAGGCATGTTTTGAAAAAAAGTGGAAGGGATTGGATTAATGGCCATTTGAAAAAAAAAGATTAATAACATCTGTGAGTTGAAAATGTAATTATTATAGTTATCGCCCAAGTACAACACCAGCCAGCAACTGAGACAAGAGACAGTTAATGGAGACACTGTCATTTTGGGGTAAACTAAACAGGAGCAAAGTGGGGAATGAACAAAAAAATCTTTATTAGAAATCAGAAACTCAATGAGAAGGAAAACTAGGAATGGAGCTATACATACCAAGGATGCTTCATCCTTCAAGGAAAGTAAAGAAAGACTCCAGAGGTGACACAACTTCACAGTGCAGGCTTACCTCCTTCCCAGGGGACAAGACACTTTCCTCTACAGTGGCAAAAGCAATATCCTAACAAAGAACTGTGGGATGGCATTTTAAAGAGAATAGAATGATAGCATGACCTTAGTGGACCTGTAGGGCAGAAAACCAAACAAAACAGATTTCTTTTGAGCTTGAGGATTGAAGGGAATTGGATTTGCTTTCTTTGGACTCATGTGAGTCCTATTACTTTTTCCTTCATAATTTTCTGTTTGTTATTAGTGATATCTCTTTTGTGTTTGTCGTACTATTAAACATTGCACATATAGAGGGCTATGCATTCATAGAAGGTATTTAGATAAAGCTGGACTTTTTAAACTTTAATGGGGACACTGAATGAAGAGTTTGGATTATAGTAACTCTAATATATTTGAAATGTAAAGTAGAATAAATATATCTTACTTCAGATAAAGATATTATAGTTCATTATGATTGCCTAGTATTTACAGAATAAGTCCATTTTTTGTACTAATATTTTAAAAGCAAATTCTCTGGTTAGTTCACCTAAAGTCATAGTTTATTGGAGGTGATGTGATTGTATGTTTACTGTGCTTTCTTTTACATTGAGAACTCCAAAATAATAAGAACCCAAGTTTGCTTGCTTACTACTGCATTGTCAATGGGAAAAATGAATGTCATAGTGAGGGCAATGAATTAAGTTTTATGGTAAATTTCTGTCCACATACAATTCATCTGTATTTAGGAAGTGGGGTATTCACTTGAGCATGGTCAATCTACCAACAGTTACAACCTTAAAACAAAACAGAAGCCACCAGCTGTCCATAACTCCTTAGGAGTGTGTCATGGGGGCATGAATCCCTTCCCACTCTATACTTATATCAAGTTAAAGAAACTCCTCTGCTGAGTTTATGGGGCATCAGTCTTGTCATGTCCTGTTAACAGTTTTACTTTGTCTTCCTCCACCTCTTGCTCTTATAATTTTTCTGTAAACAGTTCTGTAATGGTTCCTTATCTTTTGGGAAGGGATGTGCCATTGGTACCCTATTTGTGGCTGGAAAATCTGCTGAAACGTATTCTGGGCCCTTTGAACAGTTACAAAGTCAAGGTTCTGAGTTAATCACGATCCAATGAACAAAGGCTTCTCTGATGGGGTCAGAGAGCTACACTAAAATCTAAGTGGAGAGATACAAACTAGAGGGCAATTTGGTATTAAGTGCTTTGATCAGAATAATAGTAACAGGTTCAGAGTTGGTTTGGGTTTTTGGTCAAATTTATAGTGTCAGTTACATGTTTCCTCAGGTCTTTGTGTCACTCAGAGACTATAAGGCAAGTGTCAATAATTATCACCTGGGACACTGAGAAGCTTGTGTAGTAGTCAAAGAATCTGATGAATGGAAAACTAAGTTCCATGACTTTGGTAGATATACTTTTATTTTGTTAGAATACTGTGTATAAATACCATCCATATTCAGGAGGATGGCCTAGTAGATAAGTTTTACTTCTGTCAAATCGCAAAATTGGTTATATATTTCTGTTTGGTCTAAGGATAAAAGAGACCTTTTCTGTGTTTAAAGTCTAGTAGTCATACTGGTTGGTATTGAAGGCTACCTGTAGGTGGCTTACGCTTTCTGTTAGGGCCCTATGATCTGAGTATGGTTAATGTACTCAAATCCTACACGTGATCAGTTTAAGACACTTGCCTTAGGGAGCTGGATTAAGCGATAAGTGAATCTTCATAATAAAAAAGACATTGAGAAAGGCAAAGGATTAGATTAGTCACTTCTAGCACTCTGTCCTCTGTTTGGAAAAATAACGGCTTTATTGAAACATAATTTAAATAACACACAAAAATTGTCCTTGAATAATGTTCAGTGTCAAGCTGTGCAAGTACACTATCTAATTCCAGGATATTTTCTTCACTTCACAAAGAAAGTTCACACTCAGCAATGTTACTTTCATTTCTCCTCTTCGCTTGCTCTTGGGAACCATGAGTCTATTCGCTGCTTAGATTTGTTTGCTCAGGGCATTTCATAGAGCAGAATTAGACAACATAAGGTCTTCTGTATCTGTAGTTTTTTTTTTTTTTTTCAGCACTGGTATGGTTTTCTCACTGTTCACTCATATTGAAGTATGTCAGTACTTTCATCCATTTTTATGGCCAAATAGTATTCTGTTCCATGCATGTCCTAAGTCTTTTTTATACATTTCAAGGACATTGTTTGCTATTTCCACTTTGAACTGTTATTAACAATGCTGCAATGAACATGATCTGCAATAAAGAAAATTATAGCAAATTATACATATATAATGTATATATATGTATATATATGTATAATTTGCTAAATCAATAATATAATATATATTGCTGTAAATATAGTAAACTATAGCAAATGTATTATCAAAAATTAATAAAGCTCTGTGGGTTTAAAAAGTACTAGTTTGGAATCCAGTAATAGCAATAGCCAAATGTATCTGTATCTGTATTATTATCATATTTTGGATGTGGGAAGACTAAGCCTTAGAAAATGTAACTGGTGAAGATTAATGTGGTAATAAATCTGGGGTGTGTGATCCAATCATAATTCTGATTTCACCCTTAGACATGTATGGTACCAGTAGCTCCATTATCACACTGTTTTAAGGGAAAGTTTATCTTAATATAGGGGAAGAACACATGTAGGGAAAGTAGATGAAGCTAGGGATAATTATGTTAAGTGAAATAATTCAGGCTTAGAAAAACAGGCACTTCCTTTATTCTCTCAAATGGGTAACTAAGAGGAAGAAAGAAACAAAGAGTGTGAAAATTGAAGGGATAAAATTAGGGATATGGAAAAGGAAAATGTGGAAGAGGAAGAAGGCTAAGGGCAGGCGTAGAGGAAGGATCAAGTTACACTATGCAAAAGTGGAGAAACACTATTTACTTTTTATGTTACTTTGTACAATTGATAGCCAATAAAACTAATGCTAACATGAAATGTAAAATATATTGTGGAATGAATTATGCTCTCCAAACATTCTATATTACAATTCCAAACTCAGTATTTTTACAGTAGAGCTAGATTGTAGGAGAGAAGTATGAGAACACAAACTCCTCTGAATCTCTGAAGAAGAAATTTTGGTTAGTTTTAAGTCACTCAGTCTTTAGTATTTTATTCTTATAATATAGGAAAATTAAAAGAAAATATACTGCAATTTATATTATAATATCTACAGAAAAGGCAGAACAATATTGGTGAAGTCATTCAAAAAAGACTAAGGATTTTGTTTTTATACCAGATTTAGGAATCTTCAGTCTGTGAACTCCCTTCTACCTCCTCAACAGTGAATCATCTCAGCCACCTTGGGAGAACAATATTTGGGCAAACACTAGACTGACAATGCATTTTGTCTTCAGAACTTTTGGTTGCCAAAGGGTACAAAGAATAGACATGTGGAACATTCAGCAACCATTAATCAGAAAAAAACACATTTATGACGGGTTAATTAATAAGCAAATTTAATTTTGAAGCCACAGTACAATCTCCTACTCTTGGCTACAGAAAAAGACAGGCACTTGGCTTCCCCGACTCTATGCCAACTTCAGCCACTCTGCAGAGCTCTCCCGATTCAAAACGACAAAGCAGGATTAAACATGGGGCTAAGAGGTAGGACAGCATGCACAATTAGCTTGGAGAACGACAAAGTATGAGAGTCTAAAGCGTTCTGTCTGTACTAACACATGACAGTAAGATGATTCAAATACACAGATACTGTCATTAAAATTCTTATGTTTCCAGGAAGTGACTTTCAACGGCTGCTCAGCTATAAAACTTTTCAACTCATGCTGAAGCAGGATAACAAGATCTCTCAGTACTATAAAACTTTTTCAATAATTCCTTTTGCATAATGCTTTATAAGCTTAACCAAAATCATTGTTTCTAGCTAACCTGAACTAATTCTTAACTATATTTAAATACTTAATGTAGTTTCTTATTAATAAAATAATTTAATAAAACAGTCACTTTTGAAATACAATACCATACTGCTACATATTTTGAAATTAAGTCAAGACACAGTAAAATTGGAAATAAATATATTATGGTAATAAAATTGAGAGGCTATTTGGTGACAGTAAAGCTCCTTTGAATGATTTCTTTAATAATCTAAGTTGTTGGAAAACATCTTTGACATCACTAGGTATGTAGAGAGAGCTTGCCACCAAATAATCATCAGTTAAATTAGAGTTTAGTTTACAAATGTCTATTTAATGTACAAAGCCACCTAAACATTGAGTTGGACTGCCTTCAGTCAGCACTGTGATGATGTAGCTGTGCTATACACAGATGACTGCATCTTTCTTAAGACATTTCATTTCTAATTAGTTGTTTAACAGTTGCCTAAGTACTCATGGTTTGTGAGAAGGAAGGGATAGAGCTTTCTCTTCACATCATTTTTTTCCTCCTTTAGTAATTTCTAACACTTTATTCAAGCTCCTATGACAACATAAATTATATTTCAGCAGGATCAATTTTATGCCAGTCTGTGTCCAAGCACAAGCACCTTGTTTTAATGTAGAAAAAAAATTAGTGAAAAGTAAATCTTTCTATCAACCAATTGCAAAAATATCTGCTTTTAGATGCACATATTCTGCTCAATGAAAAGTATTTTAGGAAAATAACATGTTTTATTACATTGTTTTTAAAATAATGATTTAATCTTTTGCCTGTAAAGAGGAAATAAATTATTTTTGTTTCCTTGGCCTCCAAAATTCCACTAGTAACATGTCAATAAATAAATTACAAATGTTAACCTTTTGGCTTTTAAAAAGTACTTATTTTATCATTTTTAATTATGTGTATTTGTGAGAAACTATAGTGTGTTCAAGTGTGTGCAGTGCACATGGGAGTTGCAGAGACATCATATTACTCTGACAGTGGAGTTACAAATGGTTATGAACTTGCCAAGCTGCTAAGGTGCTTTGTTTGTGGTATGCTCTTAACTTCTAAGCCGCCTCCTCTTCCTACATTTGGCTTGTTATGGCAATCTTTCAATAATTCAAGAAAAAAATGACAGGGATGGAATTCTAGTGCTTAGATTTAGTATGTGTTAACAAATTTACTTCATAAGAGTTTTGTCAAGAAGAATGTATTTTTTCTTTTAGGGAACTTCATGATGCAATAAAAAATGCAAATGTTGACATAAGTCACTTCCACTGGCCACTCAACTACAAGTATCTCAATTTATGCTGACATAGGGCAGCTGGGTGTCTCTCCACTACAGAACTTTTGAAATAAATTCCAGAAACCAGGTTTAGCTCATTCATCTCTATTTCAGAGTGTACTATATAAACGTGGACTTTGACCATGTTAACATTATACTATTACCACACCTAAAACTCTACCAGAAATGATCAAATGTTATTAAATAGTTCAGAACTTATCAAACTTTCTAGTTATGTGGAAGCATCATGCTCTGGTTGAAATCACATTGGGAATCAAGGGGACAAAATATATTTGATTTTTATATTTTTTTAGTTTTTTCCAATCTATTTCTGCCTAATCTTTTTTGCAAGTGTTTGTCAGACTTAATAACCTCTTTACTGATTTTCCTCACTTCAGTAAGGTTAGAACTCAGAGGCTGATCTTAGAGCACACACTCAGCTACCTTTGCACATCTACAAACGGAATGAACTTCACTACTGCCTCCCTAGGAGCCCAGACAAAGCAGGTGACCTTTCTATTATTTGTTGCTCCATGTGTAGAGCCGTGATAATACCTGTTGTCTTCTTCTCAAGGATGCTGTGAAGATTAATGAGGTAATATCGATAATGGACTCTGAACTCATGAGAAGAAAGACTCCTTTGAAAATCCCGTAAGAACTTTAAAACATTCTGTAGGAGACGGATCAGTCATCTTGGCAAGCATACTATATCTTCTGAAGATGGTTTGTGTTGAATTAATGATAAGTACAAATCCTTTGCTCTCAGACTACACTTTACAAGGTATTTATATAATATGTATTTTATTATTAGAGACACAGAGTTAGCTTGCTGTACAATTTTCTCTTTATCATTTTGGTTATATTTTTCTTTGAAATACACAAATGTACAGCAAAATTATAAAAATTAAAATTGATAATAAAATGCAAATTGTAATTGCCTCTAATCTTAAAATAATCAAATTAATACAATTTTATTATAAGTAAAACCTAAATTTTTATAAATAATTTTAATAGATTGTCTTAGTTTTAAAATATTATGAACTGTGAGGTGTCTGTGTTACTTTCCTATATAAGTCAGATTTTCCATGTAAAAATTATCTTAGGAAGTACTGGAAATACTTTGGAATAGAAAGAAACATTTTATCTATAACCACTGTTAAGAAATTAAAATACAAATGACCTTGAGCATTCTTCTGGGCTACAATTTATTCATATAGAACACTAACTGAGTTGTTTCTTTTTGGTTTTATAAATTTATAAATTAGGGAAAACACATTCCTATTAAAACACATTCTTTGCTCTCTTTGTATCTGTCCTTGCGTTTTGGCTTAACAAACTAAAACTAAGGCTCAAAAGTAATGAGAAACATAGAATAATTTATATTCAAAATCTTTTATTCTGCTATCTCTATAATTGTCTTTTGTTGTTGAATTATCCATTATATAGCATGTATGTAATCACAACTTTAGAAGATCCATCACATTAATATTCACTCATTTCGTAGAATCTATCAATAACCAGAATAGTAAATTCTATATCATTTAAAATTAACTTTGGAAACACCAAAGCAGACTTTTTAATTTTATAAAACATTGTCTCAAAGCTCCACTTATCCTACTAGGACCCAGTTAGAAACACTGTGAAACAAAAATGAATCATAAATTTTACATATCACATTATTATTTATCCATTGAAATGCTGGTTTATGGTTGTTTATGTACTGACTGGCCTATGGACAACATTCACAAGTATATTTAAAAGAGTAACAGCTAGAAATAAATCAATATATGACTGTAGGAGAACATGTTATGTATATATCAAAGTAAAACTTAAAAAATATTAAAGCAATTTCTTAGATTTATGTTATTTGTGTGAATGCTTTGCCTGCTCATATATATGTGCACAATGTATGTGACCTGTGAACAAGGTTGTCAGAAGACAACAACAGATCCTTTGGAACTGAATTTGCAGACGATTGAGAGCTCATGTAGGTACTGTTAACTCACTCCTTTAATCCCATAATGTTGTTTTAAGATGGCACAAGTAAGTGCTCTTAAATACTAAGCCATATTTCCAGCTCCTTATACTTCTATTTTGAAGTCACAATTTTAAAAAAATTAGAGTCAAATTGGAGTTAACTTGCCTTTTTTGTTGTTTGTTTTGGGTTGTTCTTTACTTATTATGCTCCTGTGGCTTTATTCAAATTAGGCAAGTACTTTCCTCATAAGTTACAGTTCTTAGGTCAAAATGGAAAGAGGCTGATTCTTTATAAATTTCAGAAATTAAACAGTAATCATGATAGTAAAATAATAAAGAAAGGAGTTACAGGAAGATGAGGAAGAAGCAGAGGAAGAGACAGACAGAAGGCAGTGATGGTCACGTTTACTAATGAAGCTAGGGGAAATTGTCCTAGTTAAGGATGAAGCTTCCCAAAGACATTAAATCTGAGCAGGTTTTAGAAATATTCATCTGAACTTCTCACCACATCAGTGCCTTTCATAGAACACAGATTTCATTGCTTGAGCTGTGCTCTTAACTTTGTAACCATGTAACTATATAAATTTATGTATTTACACTGAGAAAGGCTTGATACCAAACAACAAAAAATTTATCTGGGTATTCTCTGACTTCCAAATAACAAGACACAATGAACAAATATTTTTATGAATGAGGGACCAGAGTTGTTTCAGACATATCTCAATGGACATTGTTTTCGTTTCCTACAACTTATATATAGTGAGATGACAGAATAGTTTGTGTGTATGTGTTTTGTTCTTGTCTAATCTAAGCTACTTGCTCTCATTGGTATTTTACAGTTTCCCTCTTCTTGCATTGTCCTTAAGATGTTCCCTGGGGAGCACCCTTGTCTTTGGAGTGTGCCAATTCCTCTTTCTGGTAGCAAAGCTTCCTTTACAAAGATTTTTAGTTGATGTAAAAGATAATTAAGCCATGTTTCTTAGAGTATGTAATAGTCTATAATTAATATTAGTCTTTGATAATTTTTATTGTTAAAAAACAAACAAACAAACAAACAAAAAACCACTGTAGGAACTTAGCAGGCATGTTAGGTTGTCAAATATGAACGTTGTTTTAAGATATAAAAACATAAAGTAAATTGGATTCTGATCCTGAACTGAAAAATTTAATAAAGAAAGTATAAAACACACTCCCACTGAATGAGTGACTCTTTTAAAATTTGTGGTTTAGATTGTTTCAATGTGTCTACTTTATTAACTTGTTCCTACACTGTGGTGGTATAAGAAAATCAGTCTGGAATATCAGAGAACAGATTCACCCACAGTCAAGTCAGGAGGGTCAGAGAATGGCAATTTATGCCTTTAATCTCTTAACTCCAGAAACAAAGATCTTTCTGTGTTTCTGTGAGTTCAAGGCCTAACTACCAAATAGGAGCTCACACCATCAATCCTAACTCTAGAATTATGATGCAGAGTTGAACCCAGAAGTGAAACAACTGGGAGAAGAAGATATTTAAGGAGGCCTCAGCAGAGGATTTGCTTTTTTTCTAGAAGTTACTAGGATCCAGGTAGAGGAATGTGGAAGCTTGAGAAGTTGGCTAGGTGAGATTTGACTGTGGTCAGTTTCCTCTCTCTGATATTGCAGCTTTTCCCTAATATCTGGTTCTGGGTTTTCATTAAATACAGACTAGAATTTGTGTTTTACTACACTCATCAATTATTTTCCTACTCTGTACAAGCTTTAGGTAAAATGCATTGTTCCAATAGTAATATGGTCTCTTAGCTTAAACAGAAAGGAAATACATAACCCCATAATTCCTTCAGTGGTTTATTCACTATACAAAATTAAATACAAAGATTTATAAAATTTTCATTAATATTCTAAAACAAAAATACATGTGCATAATAAAGTTGCAAAACATTTTCTAAGTTTTTATATCAGAGAAGCCATGCGTGCCAATATTCCAACATCTGAACAAAGTAAACAGCACACATCTCTAGGCAAATCAACATGGCTTTGTCATTGTTGTTATTTTGTTTTGTTTTTTATTAAAGTGAGGATGTGGAGACCAGGAAGTACCTGGCTAGCCACTTAGCTGATGATATGAAGGTTATGGTCCAGAGTTACTGAGAGAGTAGGTAGAGGCAGAAGATAACTACTGAAGGGCATTTGCAGAGACATAAGAAGAACCTATATCTCTGTAGGAACCACCCTAGGAGTATTCTTTAATGTGCTCCTCCTGCACCTCAAACTAAGGTGGATGTTTAGAATTTAAAAATCTTCTGCTGGTTTTGTATGGCTATGAGAGAAAATGAAACCCTAAGTTTCTGTGAGTTAAACGGACAGTAAAATTCTTAAGCTGCTAAAAAGCAGCATGATTCTGATCTGTCAGAATGGAAACTCTCCTTGACAAAAAGAAACAGTCAAAGATACTCTAGGTTTCTCTCAAACAAAGGCAACATAAAAGTTTCAAAAATATTTTTGGTCCTTAAGAAAAGAAACTCCCATCAACAAAAAGTAAAAAAACTATGTTAATTAATTAAGGCAAATACAAAGATGTTTTCTTTCACACAACATGCAATTAGTAATTTAAAGTAAAGCCTATTACTGCTGCTGCCACTATACCTTTCAAATTATAATACAAATATTTTATTAAAAATTACAAAAACCAGGACTGAAGAGATGGCTCCAAAGTTAAGAGTGCTTACAGAGGATTTGGATTTGGTTTTAAACTCCTACCTGGTGGTCACAACCATCTGTAACTCTAGTTTCAGGGGATCTGATGTTTTCTTGTGACCTTTGTAGGCAGCAGACGTTACTATGGTGCACAGACATACATAACAGGCAAAACCCTGATACAAAAGACAAAACAGCCCTAACATCGACACTGTAGTGTGTGTGTGTGTGTGTGTGTGTGTGTGTGTGTGTGTGTGTGTGTGTGTGTGTGTGTGTGGGTGTGGGTGTGGGTGTGGGTGTGTGTGCAGTATGTAGTGTGCTTATCTTAGTTTAAAAAATATCTGGAGTAAAATAAAAGCAGAATGACATCCAAGCATAACATACCCATAATACCATTCAGGAAGCAGATGCAGGTTTATTTGTGGAGTAAATATAGATATAAAGGCTTATCAGAGAGAGACTCAGAAAAGACAAAGATAGATAGAGATACAGACAGACAGATAGATAGAGAAGATAAAGAAGAAGAGTGAGGGAAAAAGAAAAAAAGAGGGATAAGACTCATTAGGGCCTGAGGGGGCATTGACGGTACAGAAAGAGACAGCTTAGTACCAGATATGTTGTCTAGAATTCAAGAAGCGTTCTCTTGATTGCCATCACCGTCATCATCTATCAGAACATCATTATCATCATCACCATCCTTATTGGGTTCAAACATTTAAAAGGAAACTTCGGCATAATGAAGGGACAAACAGCAAACTGAGTTTTGTGATGGGAACCAAGAAGAAAGAACTGAATGAAACTTCAGTACTGGACAGAGCATTTCCTTTGCTTAAGGAACAAAGACTGAAGAAATAAATGTCAAAATGTGACATCGTGTTAGGATTTCTGGTGTTCACAGTGCACTGTGATTCCACTTTATATAATGTTATCAAATGAAACACAAACCAACATAAGATCTATGGGTAGGCAGGGGCGGGGGGCAAACCAAAAAGCACAGGGAGAGTCCTTGACTTGTGAGGGAGAAGCAGGCAGTGCAACATATGAGTGATGGTGACAGAGGATGGAAAGGAAGCCATCTGCATAAAATATTTGAGGAAACCCAGACAGCAGAATTTGCGATACAATGATAGCTTTAAACTTCTGTACATATGAAGCTCAACAAAAATCCAACAAATAACTTTATACTCGATGACAAGCAATTTGCTGCAGAGCATAAAATAACTTCAGCTACTAATGAAAATGTTAATATTGTCTCAAAAACAACAAAAAATGAATCTTTGAAATGGTTCAGAATGTCCACTACCAACTACAAGAGAAACTTATGAAAAAATGATAAGACTTGAAAATTGGAGTATTTTGTTATTTACCAAAAATGCTTTTAAAATAGTCACTCTTTCATCATGAAACTGATATAGAACAAATGTCTTGTAAATGCCTCCAAAGAGCCATAGTTCTATGTTTGTACTGGCTTTGAGCATTTTGTGTGTTAAGAAACTAATAAAGCAAATTATCTCTTAAGGGGATGTTAACATCACTGGCTGGACTCACATATTTTTTCTTTCTTTTTTTTCTTCTTTTTTATTTTAATCTTTCAATTTTAAGCATTTTCATTATGATTTAATAGAATTTGTCTATCTTAAGGTCTCACATCTGTAAAACTAGCCACTTTATACTATTGGTAGCTTCTCTCCTAACTCCCTTTATGATTTTAAGGTAGTTTAGTTTTTAATATTTTGATTGATTGATTAGATTTTAGGAGACAGAGATGGTTAAGTAGCCTCGATTGGTCTGAAACACCCTCTGGTGCTCAGGGTACTTTCATACTTATAGAGAATTTCTGGCCTTTATATCCTGAACGCTGGGGTTTCAGGCATTGGTTACCATGTCTGTCTGGATTTCTTTTTGAAAATTCATTTTCTACATCTTCCTTTTTAGACTTTTGTTGTACTTTCATCTTTGCTAATCAACTATTTCCATTGATATAATATAAATGTGCACACATATTCATACATGCCTGGTTTGTTCTATTTGGAAAATACCACAGTTTATTGAGCTTTACTATATTATATACTGTCTGTATATAAATTGATAACATATTCAAAGCTCACTTATGAACAGGCTTTGAGAAAAATATATGGTTAGTCTCTGATCTTAAAGGATATTTTCACTTGTTAATTTGTAAACGGACAAGAGAAGCTTTTCTTTCATGCCAATAAATTAAATGTACCATACCCTATGTTCTAGTTTTTTCCATGTTGTTGGGGTGCTGTTGAGATTGAACCTAACCCACATTAGCAATTGCAATACCATCACTATTTCCATTTGCAACTATGGAAGCAGCCATTCCACATTCTCGGAGAAACAGCATGCTGTGTCACTAGCACTGCAAATAGTTCTATTTCTTTGAGAAAATGGGATGAATTGTGGGGTAGTGGTAGTGCATGCCTTTAGCACAAGCATTCTGGAGGCAGAGGCCCGAAGTAGGTCAGTTCAGTCTGGCATATCCAGTTGAGGTAGATCCAAGTCCCTCATCCTGTATTAAGGTTTGGTTAAGTGTTTATCTGTAGGGAACAGGCTCCAAGATTCATGTACCAGGAAAAGGCAGGCAGATCCCTGAGTCTGAGGCCAGCCTGGACTACAAAGCAAGTTCCAAGACAGCCAAAGCTACATGGAGAAACCCTGACTCATTTTGTTATGCAGCTTAATTTAACAATTTGTTATACAACTGGAAAAGAATGTAAAAAGCAGAATTATCTCATTTTGGGTAATATTCAGGCTTAATAATGTATCCATATATCACATATGTACATATATGTATATATGTGATTTCTGATCACAGTGGAAAAGATCACAGTAAAGTTCAAGTAATAGATTTTTTAAATTTTGAACTTTGTTTGAACTAAGTATTAAAGCCCTATACCCACAAGCATATTGTACAACAATGAGACTACTGATAATACTACTCTCTTGGCTGCTTTTCCATTTTTTTAAAAAAAATTATTTATTTATTTATCAGGGATACTGTGTTCTGTCTGCATATATGCTTGCAGGTCAGAATAGGGCACTGGATCTCATTATGGATGGTTGTGAGCCACTATGTAGTTGCTGGGAATTGTACTCTAAAAGCAGCCAGTGCTCTTAACCATGGAGCCAGCTCTCCAGCCCCTCTTAATTGCTTTTCTATTGCTGTGATAAGAGCATGAGTAAAAGCAACTTGTGGTGGAAAGCGATTCATATTATATACTCACATCAGTGTCTATCTATCATAAAAGGAATCAGTGCAGGAACCCAAAAAAGGAACTGATGAAGAAGCCATGGAGAAATTATGCATACTAGATTGGTCCTTGTGGCTTGATAAATTTGTTTTTTTGTACAAGCCTGGACCACCTATCCAGAGAAGGTACCACCCACCATGGATGGATGGGTTCTTACACATCAATTATCAATCAAGAGGATGCCCACAGACTTGTCTATTTTTCTGATGAGGTTATTTTTTCTTAACTGAGGCTTCTTTTCTCAAATAGTTCTACATTTTATTAAATTGGCAAAAAAGGGGAACAACCATAAAAAATAACCAACCCAATCAGGATACTTCTCATCTAATCTGAATAGTTTTATTTGCAGCAATAATACTGATTAAAATGAGGTGACTAAAGAAACAATGACATTTTATTTCAAATATTAAACAGAAATAGCAAATATAACTTTTATATATATATTTAAAGACAAACAATTTGGGAGATTACTAAGGGGGGTTAGGGAAGAAAAGCTTAGTATTCATTTATTAATGTCTAGATGCCGTTCACATGAATTGCCATAAAGTAGAGAAGAAGATAATTTGAACAGTTGAGAAATAACTTCTAGTGCTTAAAAGAGCCTTTCTATATAAAGGTCTCCACGGAGGTGTGCTTTTCAGACAAAAGTCCCCACTCTCTACTAAAATCTCTATGAACTTCAGAGAAACCCAAGTTTTTCACTAAACACTTGGCCTTTGATATCTTTTTCAGCCTCCCACCCCACCCCATGCACACATACATGCATAGAGACAGAAGCCTTCCAACTTCACAGCATCTTTTGAAACAAATATCATTATTCTACTATAGACTGAAAGCAATTCAACATCTGACTTTCCTCTCCAAACAATAGCCTCTCTGTAGACAATAAGGCTTCTATGGATTTCATTTGCAATTATGAAGCAATGCATCTGTACCTGTGATAATGAGTTATTGTATTATCTGAGGTTTTCTTCAAAATCAATATGTCGTTATGAACACACAGTGTGGGTTAAAGAAATGGAAGAATAAAGTAACTGAATTGATACAGCCAGTATTATAAATGTAACTCTTCAGAACTTGAAGGCTACTCAAATATTGTATCCATAGTGGCAAGCATGGGAGAAATATCATTTACATAAAGTCTTTTGCTTGAAATCATTCTGTGCTCTGTAAGACGAGGCAGCAAATAATTTATATTGTTGCTCTAAAATGAATAAAATGAGTAATAGTATAGGATATATAGTGTAGTGCCATATATGGCCTTAAATGCCATCCTAATACTTATAATAAGAAATGATAACATCATTTCATAAAAAGTGTGGAGCAGAGGAAGAAGAAAAATAATGTATTTAAATCATACCATATTCTAATAAAGTACTCTTTATATTATTTGAACTTTACTGTTACTATTTTTTATTATTTGCTATTATTTACTGTTACCACTGTGATTATCAGACATGACATATATAAATGTATGCATATAAATATATTATTAAGTCTAAATATTTTACAAAATGAGATTATTCTCCTTTTCATATTTCTTTTCAGTTGTATAACAAATTGTTGTAAACAGGACTCCGGGTTGATTGTGTTCTTTAGAAATGTATATGTTGAATTTTTATAGTATATGGTTTTAGAAGATAAGTTACTGTGGAGGTTATTAGGTCATCAGGACCCAGGAGGATGGAGATAAGATACTAGAGCATAAAAAACTCTCATCCTTTCAGCCATGGAGGATACACAGGAATTGTGGCTATCTATGAGGAAGCTGATCCTCAGAAGTCACTGAATGTACTGAGACCTTGATTTTGGTCTTTCCAGACCCAGGTATGAGAAATACATTTCTGTTTATTATGAATTTCCCAGACCAGCTTAGTTGATCAAATGAGCACAAATAGACAGTTACTTCAGGACTCTGACAAACACCAGATCTTATACTTTCTTGAGTTGAGGATCTAGAAATAGATCAGGTTCATTTTCTCTCAGATCTCAATGGCTGAAGTCAAAATGCTGGTCATGCTCTGCTGCTATCTAGGGTTTGAGTTTTTGTTTTTGTTTTGAATTATTTATGAGATTGGGCAATTTTTAGTTTGTGTTTGTCTAGCTGCTTTTCTATGAGGAGCCAACTCAACTCCCAGGAGCTATGAACTCACATATGAATTCACTTGTATAGCACTTCCAGAACAAGATACTGATTACACCAGACATCCTTAGGATCATTCGCTTTTGGAGTCACTTTAGTATTGTGAATATCTGGCTAATGTATCTTAGGAAGGACAAATAGGTACAAATTAGTTACTTCAGGTTTGCAAAGTATCAATTATGTCCATTGATCTTTTATGTTTACACAAATAGTAAAAGATATACATCAATATATGTGTGACACAGTATGATTTTCTTGACAAAAGCAAATAAATAAAATAGCAATATGTAATAATCAAATACATTCTTGTAGAATTTCCTAAGTAGAAATATATATTATAAATATGAACTATATCATTTTTAATTTTTAACTTTAAAATAAATCTTACACATTGTACTACATATACTTCCATCCTGGACAAACAATTTGTGTGTGTGTGTGTGTGTGTGTGTGTGTGTGTGTATGTATGTATGTGTGTACTCGATTCTCCATAGTAAAAAAAAAAACAGATATAGAAAGGCAAGTTTTTCAAAATTGATGTCTGTGGTGATATATTATATATTTAATAAAAAAGTCTGTAATATCAGACGACAGAGCTAGTCACAGCCAATTTTCACTCAGCCAACTCCACAGGCTGCATGGGATGGTTCATATCTCTACAAGTGCCCAGACTGACTGGGCAAGTAGGCAAAGCGAAGAACTTCTCTTTCTTATATTTTCTTTACCTGTTCAGTTACTTTACTTCCTGGTTCGACTTTCCTAGACTTAGAATGAAAGGTGTATGCTACCACTACCTGGCACTGTTTGGCCTTGAACTCACAGAGATCCAGAGGATCTCTGCCTCCATAGTTATGAGATTAAAAGCATGAGTCACCATTCTCTGATGTTCATGGCTTGGTTCTGTGGGTGGCTCTATCCTTTGACATTCCAGACTGTTTTTATTAGATATACAGTATTTTACCACAAAAAATTAATGTGAAGAATGACATCTACCGTGTGTTATTGTTTTGTATTTGAACTTTTTGATTGTAGAGGAAGGAACAAGATCTGCTAAGAGACATTTGATTGTAAATGTTGCTGGATTAAACAAGAGCCTTAATCATTTATATTCTCAATCAAATTCATCACTAGCTTTCTTGAGTTATAATTTTTGTTTGTAAATGTAAGTGTAGAGATTTTTTTATCTACCTTAAGCATGCTATAATGTATATTAAAATATATATTCTTATGATTGATACATTTTTTTTATTTAACTCTGTATGTCTGTGTGATGTGGGAATGCCTTTCTGTATGCTGTGAATCTCAATCTTTAAATAAAGGAGCTGTTTTGGGCCATGACAGGCACCATAGAAGAAGTAGGAGGAGGAATCAGAATAGGTAGGAAAGGAAGGGCAGAGTCAGAGGCAGATCGAGCAAGCCGCCTAAGGAGCAACATGTAAGGAGCACAGGTGAGCCACGGGCCATGTGGCAGACAGATTAATAGAAATGGGTTGATTTAAGATGTAAGAACTAGCTAGCAATGTGCCTGAGCCATAGGCCAAACAGCATCAAGTTAATATAAGTGTCTGAGTCATTTCTGGGGGCCTGAGCGGGCAGCTGGGTGGCTAAGAGGTCTGGCATGGCAGGGTCTGGGTCTCTGGCCGCCCAGGACACAGAAACCCCACTACTACATCTGTGTTAACTTTTCTCCTTTGTTATCATCTTTATTCTTTGATGCAACAAAAATAATTAAGTACATTTATATGTTTATGTTCCAAGTTATTGCACACATTCTTTTAGCAGGTCTTGTAGCAGTAATACAATTTAAGAATGCCACAGCACTATTGGGCTATTTTATGAGGCAATAATCCTATTGCTTATGAGCAAACTTGATTACAGTCTTACAAAAAACCCAGTGGGAATGCAATTACCTTAAAAGGTTGTTGGTAGATCTTTCATTTGTTTTAAAATTATGTCCAGTGAAGATATGGTTGGAAGTCAAGGTTCTTCAGGTGCCATCTAACTGAAAATCAAATTAACAAATCACAATTGAAAATACCTGTTGATCTTGGTGTCTTGAAAGGCCCCCGAATTACTTCTCTTGAACTTTTCTTTATTTAATTGACCTAAGATATATGTGGGCCTTCTGATTTGTAAGTTGTCTTTTGTAAAAGCTCTGTGCTATAAAAAACAAGCTCAAAAGATGATAGCATCAAGAAATCACTCAGCCAGTGCTGCTAAAGTTATAACTGTGGCTTTCAAGTAAAAGTTTTGTAAGTTCAGACTTTTTTTTTTTTTAATACAGTCATAGTTCCTCGAATTCTAGGTTTGACTTGCCCTTTGTCTTGGCTTAAATGCAGAAACTGTATGAGGCAATAAACATGCTATACACTAGAGAAAGTTTATTTCTTTTTAAAAAAAAAATGAGTAATTTCTCACTGTAGTAATTCAGAGGTTCCAATTCCAATGTGCAGTCTTGTCATATGTTACAGTGTACAGGAAGGAGGCATGCAATACACACCCTCCTTCCTTTATTTTGTTTTTGGTAACATCTTTTCATGCATAAAATTCCTGTAATTTTGCATTTCAAAAGTCTTACATATCAAATACTTCTATTTGGCATAGTAGGCCTAGTTTTAACTTTCTTTCTAAATCAATACATTTATTATTTAAATAAACAAGTTGAGATACTTCTAACACATTCTACTATCTTACTTCTGATCTATAAAAATTTGTTGTAATTCACTAGTTATATTTTCTTCAAGTAATCTCATTTACTGACATTCATTTTCATTATTTTCTTAAACATGTGCTATATATAGATATTTTTCTATATATTCTTGGCCTCTATATTTTTGCTAGTGAGGGCTTTCTTTGGCTGAAGGATTATTTTTAGGATTATTTTTAACTTATCAGATAAAATAGATGGTATAGAGCAAATGTTAGGAAGCTGTGGGCTCTTGGGCTGATTCTGTTTATTATTTCTTTTTGTAAATAAAGTTTTACTGAAACACAGCCGTGATAGTTCACTATTGCTGTTTTCATGTGCCAATAACAGCCATGAAGTTATGAATGAGATTCTATAACCAGAAAATATAGCATATTTACTATCTGCCTGATCACTATTATGAAAGAAATTCCAACTAAATTGGAATTCTGAATATATATCTATTTCTTCACAACATGGAAAATATTTTAAGGGTTATCCTAGATTGTCATAGTATTTTTGGTAGCATTCAACAGCACTATCCATGATAGCCCAGTCACACTTTTCAGCAGTTACTTTCCTTGATGTTAGGACAAAATATCTGACAAGTCAACTTGAAGATGGAAGAGTTTACTTTGGTTTGCAGTATGTACAGTAGGAGCATGTTGCATCTGGTCTCATTGTATGCTCAGTCAGGAAGCAGAGAAAGATGAATATTCATGTTCTACTTCACTTCTCATTTATTCAGCCCAGGATTCCAGCTTATGGGATAGTGCAAATCACAGTCTGAGTCTTCCTACCTATCAGAATTATCCAAGTTTAGAAAGTCACTTAGAGACATTCCTAGAGGTTCACATCCATAGGGATTCTAAAGCCTATCAAAATGACAATCAAAAGCATCCATCACATATACATTAGCTTTTATCTTCCTATCCACCTTTTAAAAATCTGTAATTCTCACCAAGTTCCCTAACACTATTTCTGAAACTAGCTACTTATATTCAAACTGTGACTCTGAATTTAGATTTAGAAGAAACACAGCTAATACAAGAAAATAATTGATAAATGAGAGAAGAATTATTTATTAAAAGAGTTCAGTTGGGGAATGCCTTACTTATACAGAGTTAGACAAAACTCAATCACAGAGCCACTGGAAGGCTCTAGACAGATCCATGCTACTTACTCAGGCATCTGACCTGTTCTTTTTCACTACCCAAGAACACAAGAGAGTAGGGGCTGTATGTATGTTTACTCCGAATCTTAAACTGGCCTTCTGGCCATACCCCCAAATACTGGTGCCCAGCGCCAAAGGTGTTCCTCAGAATTGTGCTAGCCAAAGTCCACACCCAAAGGTAAAAGTGATAATTCCTGCATTTTACTCTATCTTCCTCTTTTGTCTAAATAAAAAAGTTCTAGACCCAAATATAAAACTCTATACAATGAGAATAATTATCAAGTAGTATCCAGGAGAAAAGAAGGGACAACATTAAAAAAGTAAAATTACAACCAATAAGAACAACATCAATGTTAAAATATATACTAAATGTCCAGAATACTGGTAATTGGGAAAATGCAAAGATTACTCCAAAGCTGTCCTATGTTGACAAATTTGAATCTTTTACTTAATAAGCTCTTAGCTAAGATATGAGATGGTTGTAACTCTAACTATCTAGTTCAACTCCATCAAAGACCTGAGAAGGGAAATATTTTACTTGAGTAAGAAGGGAATACAAGCAAGAGACTTCCAAAATTTAGAAAGAGAAGACAGAGACAGCTGGCTGCCTACAGAGTCACCCAAAGTTTTTCTGTAATGTTGGGGTATCCAGTATTTTGGCTAAGGCACAGTTGTTCTGACAGACCATTTACAGAGGCACAGTATTTTGAGAGACTGTCTTCCCTGTCATGGCAGGATTCAGCAGTCTTTTATCCTTTGTCCTGCTCATCCTAGTTGGACAGCATTTTTACTGTCAATAGACAAGACAAGGGAAGTTCTTTGCCCAACAGGACATTTTTGGCTAAGAGGAAGACAAATTTTATGTGAAATGTCTTTGATGCCCAACATCATCTTGAGAAAGGATTGGTTCTGCCAGGAGATGCCAGCCAAATTTGAGTTAATAAACCATTTAAATGTCATATTCTTTAGATCTGCGAAGTATTTAAAGATTGCCTTTCCATTTGACAAACGTTAGTACAAATCTAGAAAACCTAATTAGTATAACTATAATCATGACAAACATGAGTACTATAACCCATAATTATTATCAACCTAAATGACTTAAAAACTAAAACTTATATTATAAAAATAGACAATCTGTAAATAGGCATATAATAAAAGGAAAATGATTTTGAGTGTGTGTGTGTGTGTGAGAGAGAGAGATGATATATTGTATACAAAGTATCTTAAGCATAGATAAAAATGTATAGTGCACAATAACAATAAAATCCTTAATATGTATCAATATGCACAATATTTTAAACTAAAGTGGAATCACATGCACAATATGATAAATATAAATTTTAAATTGTATCAATATATACATTATGCTAAACAAAAATAAAGAAGTAAGTTAACATTTGTATCAATATTCAAGAATCCATGCCAGTACAAATTATCTAAAGCTGATAATTCACTTAGTTTACAAGTAATTACAATAATTTAGCTTAATCTCCAATTCTATCTTGTCCCATTTTTCTTTCCCAAAGGAAATTTCTGAGTCTAACATCATTGTTCCACCATAAACCTAATAAAACTTATAGTTAACCCCTAACAGATTACCATTATCCACAGCTCTGAGAAAACAAAACCTATGGGAAGAGGGAGCATTGTTTTTTTTTAGTAGAAATTCCTGCTCTTCACTACACCCAACCTTATATATCTATTATTAAGTATCATTTGTTGTCTGTTAAGCTATTGTTTAAATTAGCTTTGAGTGGGATAGAAAGGTAGTGCTTGCATACTGGATAGGTGTAGGATTTCATGTAACAACAAAACACAGATAGGAGAGACAGGGAAACTCCAGAGGAAGCTTTAAAGCTAGAGTAGCCAAAATGCAGGGGGCTGGAGGTCTGAGTTCAGAAGACACCCATTCTCTATTAAAAAGGAAATATGATCAAAGAAGATACCTGACACCAACCAGAAATCACCATACATATGCAAATTCCCTCCCCCATGAGAGCATGCATATAGAAACAAAAGCATACCATTCACATGTAATGATGAGCTTGGTAATTGTATGGGATGGTTTTCTTCAACATTCCTTCATATTCCCCTTAAAACAGCATTGTAGGCTATAGCATGTACAAGACAACTGAAAAGCATATTTGTAACTCTTCCTACTATTTGGTACAAAACTCAAAGTTAATTTTGATTTCTTTTACTATTCCATTGTATATTTTACAAGAAAAATATTCATCTGTTGTCTTCTAGTCTTAAGATGTGTTATAAGGCTATCATAAATTATATAATAGGAAATGCAAAAAAATTGAATACTCCTACTGCTTTGATGTGAAAATGTCTTTCTATATACTATAAATATCAATCTTTAGATAAAAAAAAGTTTTGGCCCATAACAAACACAATAAAAAATAAAAATAAATAAAAACATAAAGAAAAAAAAAGCCAAATCATATCAAACCAAATGCCCACCCAAAAAAACATATAAAAAACACAAATAAGTCACAGGCCACATAAAAAACAAATTAATAAAAATAAATTAAATTAAAATATAAAAACTAATATACCTAAACCATAAACCAAACAACATAAACTTAATATAAACATCTAAATCATTTTAAAGCCTAAACAACAACAAACTATTAAAAAATCTAACACTACAAGTCTATAAATATAAACCTCTAATGCCCACTTTATTATAACACTGCTTAAGGATAAAAGGCTAACAATGTAGAAATGATGAGTCTTTGTTTCATTTCTAATAGTTCATCAGTGTTTGAGAGACTATGAATCACCTGTTGAGAAATTCTAAATTACCACAACACTCTCACAGAATAAATAGATCCTCTTCATATACTAAGCATCCAGTATAGTCAGCTTATGGTCTACTGGGTTGCATAGTAATGTAATGGGCTGATTGGGGAGCTAGATTCTTAGCAGTAAAGAAATTATATACTGCTGGAGTAGTCTGGCTCACCAGTGTTTATGGAGAGAACTGGGCATGTGCAAACAAAGACTATTAAAGGTGAATCAAGATATCTGTAATATCAGCATTATATGGTTCAAGCTCCATCTATGTGTAAACACAGAGATGACGAACTAGAAGAAAATAATTAAGTAGGAGCAACATTAAGGGGGTGATGATATGAAGACAGAGTTATAAATCAAGAGAAAGCCAAATGGAAAAATAAAGAAAATATTAGCATAGAGGCTACCTTTCAATAATGATTCAGATTGACAACTCATGCATCATGTTTTTGTTAAAGGTAGATGTAAAACCAGAAAGTTTAGTCTCTTTTGTCAAGAGTAACATCTAAAGAATACTTTCCACAATGACATCCTTCTATGTGAGTGTCCTAGAACAGCTTAGAATCTGTGTAATTCAGGGAGTTTATATTATCTCTCCCCATTTTTTCCCCAATTACTCAATTGTAGTTACTTCTTTGACCAAGGTGAAATATTTCAGAATTTTTGAAACATTTACAACAGGTCAAGAGAGCTTGATGAAAATGGGAAGTTCCAAAAGCCAGTTTTGTTGCAAAAATAAAGTTTGAAACTCACTTTAACCTTTATCTTTAGAGCACACTGACTTCCATTCGTTGTGACATATTGTTTGTTCCACAAATATAGTAACCCTATTTTTTTAAAGATGGTACATTCCATCTTGGAGATCCCATTAGGGATACACAATTTTTCACTCTGAAGGCTTTCAAATTTGGAACTGTATCAAAAATTCCATCTCTGTCTTCCTGCCAAAAATATCTTTCTACGTTAAAAATCACCTTCCATCTTTCACTTAAAAAAGCAAAGTCTAGATCATGTCATGAGTTACGAGGACTTGTCAGCACTCCATTTCAGTTGATTCTGTCATTCTCTTCTTTGATAACTTCTAGAGGAAATTTAATTTTGCTCTTAGCTACTTGAAGTCCTGTAGCTCACTGAAAGGTGTAGATTTCTTATCATTTCATCAGAGGATAAGTCTTGAAAATAGTTTGCTTATCAAAAATATCTATTTTACTATTATCTTCTTATACTGTTTAATCCTCCTATACTAAATACCTCAGTAGTCCTCGGACTTGAACTATAAGTTCCCTAATTCGGCTTTTGAAAAGTAGAACTATTTTCTCCCTTGAAATCACTTTCTCCCATTGAATTGAGAGTCATTTATTTATAAAACTACAAAAATTTATAATCTCCTCGAAGTTCTCTCTGAGATCAATTAACATATGCTTATTATATTAGAGAATATAAATTAGTGTATTCATTCTCTCCTTCCACAAATACATTAGTTGATTGAGATTAAGATTAAGAACTCTCCATAGATGATGTACATGGTGTGAAAATATTAAATTTAAACCAGTCATCAGTCTCAAGTCTGTTTTCTATAGTTTTAGCAATATATAGTCAATAAGTTTGTTTAAATCTTATTAGAAGTTATATTGCTACTTTATTTTCACTAACATATTAGTACCTCACATAAATATAAATATGAGTAACAAAAGACATTTACTATATCAATGGCATAGAAAGTCACATGGAAATCTAATTTTGTTCACTTACTTTGTAGCATAATATTGATCTTTCTATAACCCAGTCATAAAGTTATAGATGGATATTCACAATTTTCTATTTCTTATTGCCACATAAATTAAATGTTTTCAGAACAAAAATGTATCAGTGATGAGTCATATTTGAGTCAGCTTGACTTAATCACTCCATAGTGTAAACATCAAATATCGCATTGTATTCCATATATACTATTATTTTGCATTTATTAAAAATAAAATTTAAAAAGCAAAATTCCAAGGAATGCAGTAAAGGTCACAGAAAATAGAGCTGAAGACAAGAAATTGTGTTTGAGTGTGGGCTTTTGCACAGCTCTTTGTAGGTCTAGGTCATTCTCTCCTCGTCTGTAGAGAAGTACTTCAACTTGGGTCCCAAAACTTCTTTTCTTCTTTTACAAACACCAGCAATTTCACCTCTTTGGAAACTATCATTTTCATCTGACTGCTGCTAATGACTCATCTGCAGTGACTACATAAACCAACTTAAAACAACATGTTATATTTTATTGTTTTCCATTACTGAGTTAGTTTATTGACAATTATATATATTTTTATAATGAATTCTTATTACCCTTCTTCCTTACCCCCTCTCACATTTTTAAACATGTAATCCTCCCTTTCTATTCCTTTTGCAAATTAATGATTTTTAGTTTCATTGTATGAGATGATTTATCTTTTTCTTAATGGTAGAAATGAGGAATAGAATCTTTCTTTAGTAAAGACCATTCTTAAACTCAGCAGATCTTGCTATTTATATTTTCTAACAAGTGGATAGACAAAAAGCCAGTGAGAATACATTTAATTTTACTGTATTCAAAACAAAAAGTAATGAGTAGAGGCCTGGAGATAAAGGGGAGAGGGACGGAAGGAGAGATGGAGGGAGGGAGGGAGGGAAGGGGGAGAGAAAGAGAGAGGAGAGAGAGAGGGAGAGGGAGAGGGAGAGGGAGAGGGAGAGGGAGAGGGAGAGGGAGAGGGAGAGGGAGAGGGAGAGGGAGAGGGAGAGGGAGAGGGAGAGGGAGAGGGAGAGGGAGAGGGAGAGAGAGAGAGAGAGAGAGAGAGAGAGAGAGAGAGAGAGAGAGAGAGAGAGAGAGAGAGATTTTATTTTACAGAGTGTAACCAGCCAGTTGGCTTGCTGAATTTCTTTCATGGTTTTCCAAAGACTAAGTTCTGCCTTAACCTTGCTCAGTGTGTTTCTCCAAAATCAGACTAGTTAGGGATGAAACACTTTCAGCTTAATTTATAAGGCTATGGTGCAAAAAATATCAAAGCTTAATATTGGAGGCAAAAGGCAAATGCATTTTCTTTCCTCATTCAAAGGCTACAGTTATAACTCAAATCAGGGGTATCTTCCTGAATAAATGCTAAAAGCAGTATTGATTTCCAGGGTCTAGTTTCTTGTGGTACACTAATAATGTCTCTGAGAAATAAGAACCCTGTAAACCACATCCAGTATTATTGCCACAAGGACTATGAAGGAAACAAGAGTTTGTTTTGTTTATTATTATTATTATTTTTTAAACCCAAGTGATTATTTCATCACATTTTGGACTTTTGCTGGCTTTTTAGTGGACATTTTAGTGTAGTGATTTTCCAGTTAACTCGAGAAGTTTAATTTAGGTACCTATCTAAAATATGCTACAAAGAAAGAAGCAGAAAGAAGTGAAATAAGAGAGAAGAGAGGGGGAGGAAGAGAAGAAGAGAACAAAGAAAGGTCTGAGGAGGGAGGAAAAGGGAAGGGGAGGGAGGAGGGGATGATTGTTGCCTTTAACATGTCATTAGAACAATTCCTGCAAGAATCTCCATGTTTGAATGGGGCACTGTTTAAGCTCTAGCCTTTGACAGAGGAAACATGAGTTCTTTATGCCTCTGTGCACTGACTCACCCTTAAGGGGATACAGAACTATAAGATCTATCCAACTCACTTTTCCATGTGTTAATACTGCAACAATACTTGTAGAGTTATGTTCTTTGAGACATAACATAGGTTTCACATGCAACAGGGATAAATATGGTATATTTTCTCATTAAAAATCAATATATCTGCCAGTGAGCAAACATTTTAGAAACACATACAGACATTAGAATTACAAGACAGAAACTGAGACACAGTTAAACACAGAACTGAATAGTTATGTGACATTTTAGATATTTTGATTATAATTTATAACTTCACTCCTTGTTCACATTTGTAAAATAGGTTTTGTGATTTTTCTTTAGCTTACATTGACAAGATTCTGCTATGTAGACTTCTCCATCACTGGTGACATGAAGAGCTAGCTAACAATTCACAAGTGTAATGGAAGGTGGGGGATATATGGTACTTTTGCCTGTGGAAGGGTTTTTCTTTATAAATTCAGTTAGGTGAGGAGAAGGGACAGATGTTATACCACTCTATAAAAATTGAAAATTTCCTAATAAGCCAATGTTTTGTAGAAATTATCATCAGCAATTAAATATATGTTGAATCTCTTCAAACATCACATAATAGCCAGGCTGGTTTGTATGTCAACAATTTGAGTGAAGAGATGTTGAGAATAATCTATCTAACAGGATGTAAGCAATGTGCTTTTAAGTAACTGGGGAGATGTCTCTCATGCTGTTCAGTCTCCAGCATCCATGATAAACAACAGCAGCAACAGAGACAAAAACTGACAAAGACAGAAAAAGAAGGATCCCAGGACCTTGCTAGGTATCCATGCTAGACAAATTAGCAAGCTCTAGGTTGCCTTGTCTCCAAAAGTAAAGTTGCGGGTGATTGAAGAAGACATTAACATTGACTGATGGCCTTCATATGAGCAATTCCAGACATACATATATGAACTTGCTCACACACTCTCTCTCTCTCTCTCACACACACACACACACACAACACACACACACACACACACACACTCCCCATATTTGTTTCAACACATTTTATATTTAATTATAAACTGTTTCCATATTAAAATACTTTGACACTTATTTCCCTCTAGAAACTTTGAACAAAACAGAATTTAATTTCATTTTAGATACTAATGATAGATGGAGAAAAATAAATTTGAAGATAACAATTTCTTTAATCTTATGGAAATAGTCCCTCTCTCCCTGGTGCTGGAATTTCACCAACCTATGTAGACTATTACTGATAAGCATTATTTTAGTCCCACTTGGACACTCTAATTGCTATTTTTATGTGGGCATGGCCTTGGCTGATAGTGATTGGATTTTAGATGAAGTCTGACAAAAAGCAGAATGTGGACATGGTGAAATATCGGGAGACTCACAATGACTTAGAGGCAGTGCATTTCTTTATCTGTCAGCCTTGTAGTTGTGACCTGCTTGAAAAGTCACAAAACTAAAGTGGAAGAAAGGTCTGTGAACGCAGAAGTCTTGGTGAGAAAATACCACTGCGGAAAGATCAATGACCTTTTATGGATTTGGCTCTTCGCGTTTCTAGGAACATTTTAGAAACTAACTTTTGCTTTTTTAAAAGACGAGCAAGACTATACTTATCTCCAGCCCTATAAAAGGGTATTATTTCATGTTAAATAACTTTAATGCTGAGGTTAATTAAAGAAGACATGGGATTCCTTTGTGCTATGAAGCATGAACTGCTGTGCAGAAAGAAGAGGTCAGGGATGTGAGAAAATGCTTTGTCTTTGGTTGTGTGTCTGTATGTGTCTGTGTGTGTGTTGTTTACTTGCTTGCTTTTTTTACCCTTCTTGGTGGATGTTGACTATAAAGACTTCTGTTTTTTTTACTGTGAAATCATCCTATAATATATTATTTGAAACTGTCTGGTTCAAGAGCAAATAATGTTCTCTCAATAATTGCTTGTAGATAAGTTTCAAATTTTATCTGTTTCATCTCTTAGATCTTGGGTTTGACTGTTTTCCCCTTAATCTGGTACTTCTTTGAAGGACATTCTATAAAGAAATACTAGCATTGTTCTAGCTACTAGGCACTCAAGAGTAAAAACCAAGGATAAACCAAAACCCAATTCCAGTACAAAGAAAAACAAAAACCAAACAGTGAAGTAATACTGAGATCTTTAGAAGGCGGCTTACATTTTTTAAAGTTTTTGTATCTTTCTTCAAATATGGAAAGGCACAGAAGAGAGAGACCATTCAGTCTCTTTACTGCACCTTAGTGCTTTCTAAATTCAGAAAGAAAATGAAACTGTCTTAGATGATAATGTGCAATTTTAAAATAAAACAAAACAATGATATTAAAAATTAATTCCCACAGGGGAAGCCAGATGGCTCAGTCAAGTGAAGGAACTTGATCCGAAGCCAGAGTACCTGAGTCATATTCCCAGTACCTGAAAGATACAAGGAAAGAAGGGGTCCTAAAGTTGTCTGATGATCTCTATGGGAATCATGGGTATAGTCCCCACCTTCCCAAATAATTAAACAAATATCTTCTGGACTCATTCTTCCTTTCTAAACCTGAAAGACCATCAGGTCAAGCTCTTTCTAGGTGGAAACAATTGATTCAACACACATACTATTATATTTATTACTTCATTTTAATAATTTTAAGTTTTGAGTCTTTTCTTAGTGAAATTAACATTTAAGTCATCCTACATAAGAGGTAATTATAAGTTAAGAGGATTACTTAAAAGGTTTTGTGTAAGCTCTCAGCATATCTCTAATTTCACAGGTGAATATTATTTACTTTGTTTAAGATACCTTTTCAGATAGAAGATTAATTGCATTAGATTTTATATTACCGAAATATGAATGGCTTTAAAGTATTTAAAATCTCTGTTTTGCAATAAAAATGAAGATTTTGAAAGCCTGGGTGTTTTAGAATACCATTTTAGTTTTGGACTGAATTACTTACAATTCCTAACATTGATATCAACTACTTATAATGAGGGAAAACCTTCAAACACTGCCACGTTCTGCTTTGATTGCCACATGCACTCTATTACCCATACATGTTAATGTCACCTGTATAATGTAACAAACCTATAGTTTGTGATGGAATTTATAGTTTTTCTATGTTTTTATTATGCTTTCTTCTTCTTTTAGGGAGAGTTAAGTGAATTAAAATCCCTTACTGAAAAGATTTGCCCCTTCCTATTCCAGCA